>JAQPZY010000962.1:0-600000 GCA_029931535.1 Margaritifera margaritifera | reverse complement strand
TACAATCTGACACCTGGTAAATAATGTGAAACAATAACTTACGACAGGTAAGATAAGAAAATTCCTACAGTATACTTATTCTGGCTTGAAAGAAGTTACAGCCTTATTTACTTGGCACTTAGAAGACTTGGAAGCGAGTCAGTTAGGATTCATATAAGATGTGTTGTGTCTTCAAGCGATTATGGTATCATCGAAACAGTTGTGTACTTGAATTTCGCAAGATTTGTTTCTGCTTATTTATACTTTTATTGCTTATCAGGTAATGGCGGGGTGGAAGCGTTTAACGAAACTTATGAAGATAAATGGAATTGTTTATCACGTATATAATACACGTAACTTATCCCTATTTGATGGAGGAAAATATATGTATTCAATCGTTGTCTAAGACTTTGATGCAAGAAATTCTGTCTTGGTTTTAGAAGCTTTCATTTTTTCACTCCCCCATTACCGCTACTAGTTGCAAGACAATCTCTTTCATGTTGCCCTCAATTACTTTGATCCACACAGCACAAAAGGCAATTCACAGAGAGATAGACTGAATATTTTAGAGCGGGTTATCTTCTCTTGACCTACACTTGCTTTCAAACTTATGACGTCATTTAATTATTTTTATATCGCGCTGCTTCGTCGGGTATCATTCTTTTTTGATTATTTATTATTATTTAACTTTTCATTTAAAAAAATAGCTGATTGTGTATTTTCAATGAAGGCTGCATGGTAGCGATTGGAACGAAAATAAAATCTCCTGTAAAAAAAAAATAGAACAACAGTACACAGAACTCGTTCTCAATTTGCTGATATCAGCGATAGGATTTCATAGGCAAGACTACCATTATTCAAATGTCCTTTGTCACCTTGGTTGACTTTGAACAAGCGTAAATCATTTTAACTATTAAAAATCATATATCTAGATTTCAAAGGAGAGCGTTAGTCAAAGTGTCAAGGAACTTCTTTTGGCGTAAAAATCTACTGGATCACCCAAGTTTATTTGCACCTGTCTTGAAAACATTATGTACTTCTCATAGTTCTCGCAAATTAATTACTGGAATAATCGGTATTTAGACAAAGGGCTTGCTCATTCCTGAGATAAAGCCTTCTGTCCAGTGGCAGCGCGAGCTCGGGGACAATTGCCCCCGGGATCGAAGCATGGGGGTGGGGTGGCGCTGTCGGGAGCTGATATTTGTTGCAGCTGATATTTGTTTCATAGTATTTCACCTCACCTTAGTGTAACGGGGGGCAATTCACAAAACTTATGTTTAGATGGGGGGGGGGGGTGTTGATGGAGGTTGGCAACTAACAAAAAAACTGTTCTCTTTGGTAAAGTAGGGGATGCCACTAAAGAACCTTGTCCCCAGCTGCCTTGGTAGGGGCGCCACGAAAGAACATTGCCCACGGGCGCCTCTGAACCTCGCGCCGCCATTATTTCATTTGTCCTTAAACAAAATTGCCGGAAATTCGAACAATATTTTTCGGCACACTGCATTCTGAGTTTTCCAAGTTCCTCTATTTCTGTTTTATACTTTTGGTTGATTTTGCTTTCTGTTTTATCACTTATCTTCTTACCTACCTAGGTTCATATCTACCTTCCCAAAATCGCATACATTAGTGCAGGCTCGTACCTACTTCATATGTGTGTACATACATACATACATACATACATACATACATACATACATACATACATACATACATACATACATACATACATACATACATACATACATACATACATACATACATACATTTACAAAGGCATTGAAAGGGTACAGGAATAAGATTTACTTGCAATTTATGCCTGTTCATCCATTTTTTATTTTTTATTTTTCAGTCATCACGCATCACACTTTAATGACCCGTATGTAAACATATACTCAAGAAGTTCACATAGCCGTGAAATTTAACAGTTGAAATTAATACTCGATTCAAAGTTTTAAAAAAAAGACCATAGATTTCCCTTAAATGTACACATTTAAGTAAGTCATCAAATACCATTCATACCATATCCAGATCCAATCCTTTTTTTGTACTTTTCATTCAGAAAATTATGCCGAGCACAATGTCACCAAATCGTCTGCTTCAGATTTTTAACAATACAAGCAGGTTGGTGACAATACTTAAGCTCTTCGATACAAACTTGTTATCTAACTTGTGGGGAGAGGCCCATTAAGGGTCTATATCCAAAACTCATGAGTTTCGTTTCAGTGTGGGTTCTTAGATCAGTAGTATAAAGACAAGTTAATAAACCCTGTCGTCCCTTCAGATTTATAAAAGGTGCTTGCTAGACATCGGGCATACACCTTAAGTTAACGGGGGTTGGGTTTAACTACAAATATGTCATGTAAGATAACATAAGAATATCATAAATCATAATTATTTAATGGACCTACTGCAATATCGGGCTACAAAGATCTTAATTAAATGTATGTATTTAATGTTGAAAATTTGTATTAAATGTGTTGCCTTAACATAGCATTTCCCGATTTTTTTTCTACTTTGAAATCTTCCGACGGTCACTATTTCTCAATTGCCGCGGTAGTATGATGTTCTCTTTAAAACGCCAACCGTCAGAGGTCACGTGGGAATACCCAGCACTTTGGCGGACCCATTGATCGGAATATATATATATATATATATATATATATATATATATATATATATATATATATATATATATATATATGCCATGAATATCGATCCAAATATGTTTAAATACAGGTAGCTTGCGGCTGATTAAAATACCTCTATTTATTATCTATATAGTATGAAATATAGATAATTATTGGTGAAAATTTTTCCATATTGTTTTAATACCTTTATTTCTACATATGAAAATATATCCTGATCTATTCACATGTGAAACTACAATATTTCCCATCATGCCATGCAACGCTTGATTGTGTGTGCCTATAGGAGTTATACTTGCAGCAAGAAAAACAAGCATCTTGTGGGCTTGCGCAACACATAGAAACCCTCATTAACTCTCAGGCATGGAAATGGTCTTTAGCTGAAGATATCTGACTCGCCACTGTCTTTACGAAGATTATGTCCCTTTGCCAAGCTAGAAAGCAATGTAAAACTATCCTGTGTGATATCGCTCAACTGCAGGCAGATAGGGTAAAATATTTATTAAAAAGTAAAAGCTTTAATTTATTGCAAAAATTAGGTTATCCCACACCTATCTTTTTCTCAAAAATTCCTGATATTTTATGTTCTCTCCATGATCAGCGGATAAATGCAATTTAATTTGAGGTGAACTTACAAAAAGGTTGGTGGGGGTGGTGTCCTGATCAGTGAATTTAATCTTCAAAGCTTTGATTCAGAAGCAAGTTTGGTTTATAAATAAATTTTATATTCCTACGTAAATACGGGATATATTTCATCTTGTTATACATACAAATAACATTTTAATTCATGGCTTCGTCACTCGTTAAAATATCACTCGATGAAATATATCTGGTATTAACGTAGACAAAGAACATATCCTCTATGTATTGTATGCATGTATGCCACTGGTTCTATACTCGCATATAATCCACGTCTAAATGCAAACAACATAGACCCTGATCTGCCGTCGCATAATGCGCCGGCAGATCAGGGTCTATGTTGTTTGTTCTATTGATTAGTCCTTACAAACTGCATAGACCCATATCTGCCGGCACATTATCCGACGGCAGATCTGGGTCTATGCAGTTTGCAGTTGGTACCGAGTTAAAAGCGAGTATATACGGTAGTTAATGTTTCAAAAGTGTTTAACGCTCATATATGAAGGTTTCTGATGAGCTTACTTTCGAATTTAATTTATCCATACCTAAGCTCCCATATTTAATGCTCATATAAAACGTCCTAATTATTGCCGTTAAAAGTGTGACTCTCACAAAGTTTGCGCATGTGTTATGGATGCGGAAGTGATGTAATCACTCGAGTTAAGATCTCGTTAACGAAGAGATTATAGTGTAAGTAATTTGCGACAGGCTATGAAATGTACAGTGCTCTGATGGAAATTGAGGGAAATCAATTGACCTATGTTATACATACAGTCAATATGGTCACAGATAGAGAGAAAAAAGAAAACTTAAAAGAAAACTTAAACAATGAAAATAGTTGCGGAGAATTACGAAATTCTGTACATTCCAATGCGATATTAAATCTGGGCTTTTCGGGTGCATTTTCTGACTTTTAGATTATGTAAGCCACAAAGAGAAAATAGATACATCAAATCTCTATCTTTGCTTAAAATTAGGTACAAAAACTCTTTGAAAATAAACTGAGATTGTAAAGGGGGTTAAATTCCTCGTTTTAATATCAGCCCTTATATTCTAACATAATTTTTTGCCATGCTCTCCTTTATATTTTGGTGGTGTGTGTTCTGACCTTTATATTTTATGAGTCACAAAGAGAACAGAAATATATCAAATTTCTATCTTTGCTCAAAATTAATGAAACAACACCTCTCTGAAAATAAAGTGCAGTTCTTTAAGACGGTAAAGTGAATTCACGTCTATCTTTTTACACGTCAGCCCTTTTCTTCTATCATAATCTTTCGGCATGCTCTGCTTGATATTTGCTACTCTTGTTTCTATTTCTTTAATCTATACATAAAGTGTTAAAATAAACATATGTGTTTTCAAGTTATATTTCTGTACCCTAAAAAAAGACCACTTTTATCAATCATTTTATGATTCCTGTTCTTATCTATTTCACTATTTCCCACATGATTGCTTCAGATATATGTTCAAATCCATTTTGTAATGTTTGTAAGGATTGATCACGTGTAATATGCTTGGAATAAAATATGGAATGAGCAGTACGCGCAGCGCATTTTTGACGATTCCCAGTTGTACACGGTATAATCGGTAAATCCATATTTTATATCTTTCTTCCTTTAGAAATTTAAAAAACAAAGCAATGCCATTTTTTCCTTTTTTTTTTTTTTTTTTTTTTTATCACAAGTTGTGATCGTACTCTGCAAAAACTCCGTTAATTTTATTTGAAATGACTTCTTTTCAATCATTATACTTCTACAGTAATGGATGGTCGGCTCTTTCTGAAATGACAGTAAACAGTAAACCGAATCAAGCGAGGTAATGCAGTTGTAAATTTTTGGACAATCCAAGTCTTCATTAATTTTAGCGATCAATTTCGAGAATTCGGCGGGAGTAAATTTTACAAGAAGATGATTTTTTATTTTCACCTTTTGTTCCAGAAAAAACCGCACCCCCACCCCCAAAAAAAAAAAATAAATAAAAAAATAGCACAATGAAAATGTTCTTTATGAATATTTCCTCCATATTTTGGCCTTTAAAGGCATGTTTCCTATGTAGCATCTACAATTAACATATTTCTCAAAAAAATGTTCATTTGCCTCAAGCATCAACCACAGTACTTACAAAATCTAAGTGTGACATAGTGGTGCACGTTGGGAGGTCGACGTACTCTTGGGGCTGATATTATTCTTATTCTTTGGCGTAATACTTTATCCGCAAAGCAAAGAAAAAGTCGGGAAAAGAAAAATCCTCAATATGTACTTTTTCAGGTTCAACGATTGGCAAAATAATCATCCAGTGTTTAAAACGATTTTTCAGCGCTAGTATGCAGTTGTTTTTCACTTTTTAAAATTTACATCCATCCAATGTCAACACTAAGAAAACTCATTAAGAACTATAAACATCTTTTTCCAAAGTTCATATGAGAGATCCAATACGTGCCAACGTATAATCTATGACGTAAGTTGTTATCATGCAGAAGGAAAAAAAATTTTAATTTTGAAGGACCTGTTAAGGAGTTTTTAAGATAATTATAACCCAAGTTTCTATTATATCAGTTTTGACAGACTTCTTTATCTTATGTCAGTAGGAAGAAATAAACACATTATTTTGTATCGGTTCATATGTAAAATAAAATCCGACATTTTGAATGATAATCACAGCAGACTTACAACAGATGTCTCGGCCGAAAATCAGGAGGAAATAAAGCGCAGAGTAGAATTTCAATAATATAAAAAATAATATATGCCTTGTCTACAATTCGGATTTTTTCTGCCAAGGAAGGTATGTGTAGCAACAAGGCGAAACTATGGGAGACAATTACTTTAATGTCTTCTCTTTTTTTTGTTTTTGTTTTTTTTTTTGGAACGGGGGGGGGGGGTACCAGCGGGTTGCCAAAGTTATCGAACAGTTCGTTACTAATTTGTTCAAGATGCATACCCATTGTTACATTACACTGTAAGGTCGGTTGGATCAATCGTTTAAGAAGCATCAAGTTTTTCACCCTAAAAATTAATCCATTCATGAATATAGGAATTTATTTTGGTACATAACTGAAAACACAAGTATTCACATGCAAGACTTTGTACTTTTACGTTTATTCTGTGTTAACTGTTGTGTTTGTGTATGTGCTTTTAGAGAGTGTTTGCCTATGACTAGGGAACCCGTATGTCCCGAAAGCACTAAAACTAGTTTACACTTGTTTTCCAGTGTGTGTTGTAAGTTTCTTTCACAAGAAGCCGCGGAAGCTCAGATGGTAGAGCGTCGGTCTCGTAATCCAAGGGTCGCAGTTTCGATACTCGACCAGACCTGTCGGGGTGACTGCCTCCGTGTGTCCTTGGGAAAGGCACTTAGCTACCATTTCCCCGGCATGATATGGTCAATAATGTATTGAAAATGCCGTTTAAACAAAATCCAACATTGTGTACAGTTCTTTAATAGGAATAAACTCTCTCTCTCTCTCTCTCTCTCTCTCTCTCTCTCTCTCTCTCTCTCTCTATATATATATATATATATATATATATATATAACTCTCTCTATATATATATATATATATAACTATACAAAAAATGATAAAAATGCGCAAAAACAAAACAGTTTCCCAACGTTTTGATCTAAACATGCTCTTCGTCAGGAGAAGAAACAATTTATATCCACAAAACAAATACTAAACACTGAATCCAAGACAAATTCTTGACTCCTACATGTTTAAATGACGGGGAAAGAAACAAACAAGGGATAAACAATAGAAGAAAGAAGACAAAATAAAAAACGGTCTAAAACGGGTTAACTACATATCTACATTATGCTGCCATTAGCCCAACAAAGTTGTGTCAAGCAATTCAAAGAATTGGTTATCGTGCCTATATCCGCAGAGGACCAAAATGTTTTGACATTATTATTATTATTATTATTATTATTATTATTACTAAAACATGTAAAGATTTACGGAATGTTTACTTGGTAAATAATCTCGCAAACACTGCGTACGTCTGATATAATGATGCCTGACTGTGGTTTTGTTAAGATTACATCAAAAAGGGTAGAATTTTTCATTCAGGCCGAAATCTCCATGAGTTTGCAATTGTAGTATTCAGTATCATTCCTTACGTGTGCGTTCTATATCGGTCCACCCCAGGTTCGAATCAATCGGTAGCATCTCGAGGGACTTGACTGAATGCCCAGTCGAGTTGTAGTGGTTGGCGAGTTTCGCGTTGATTTTGTTATGAATGTGGCTCTTTTAGTTATTCATTCGTTTCCTGAAATCAACTGTTTCGCCAACACACACACACACACACACACACACACACACACACACACACACACACACACACACACACACACAATGCAACTTTAGACGTTAATAGCGATGAGAAGGCACTTCTGTTTTTTTATCCTGGAAAATATTGTTTATAATACCATTCTTAAAATGCATTTAGGAGAATTACCCCGTAACAATATTTCCTTCATAGTTAAGAAAAACATTTTTTATTAAAAATTGAGCATTATCGAAGTAATTAGTTCATATCTTCCCTTGTCTATACATAATGCAACCATTACGCATAAAAGATAAGATGTGTACTGCCAAGCTGAGACGTCTCACATTTATCTAATAGTCTTGGCGTAGTGACTCGAGAGGCCGAGAAACTTAAACTATCGTATCAGATAATTTGAGTGAAGTTTGATAGTAAATTAACATATTATGTTAGTGCGTATAGGTACCGTACGAGGTTTCCTGGGTAAAAAAGATTGCATGAACTTGAGGCAAGAGTTTTAGTTTTAGATCAAAAAATGTAAGTTTGTAATTTTTTTATTTTGATATTTTAAGTCATTATGATCTCATTTTTGACCAATAAATTTTGCCATCATTTGTGTTATAAATACAGCAGGAGAATAGGGGTAGAGTCTATTATGTTTATATAGACACATACTTTTATACAAATACACCATCACACACACACAAAGGGAGTGGAGAAATGGTCTATTTTTTGTTTTTATATATACATGCATACATACACACAATAACACATATACAGAGACAAAGATAAACATAGAGAAGTTAGCAATAATGATTAGTATTATGTTTCTAGAATAATGGGGTGGCCATGAAAAGGGCCGTTTGGGTAGTTCTGAGAAAGGATCTGTTTGGTGGTTCTCCTCCTAGGTCGGGCTCTGAAGGCAGCACACCTCATACCCCATCTATTTAGACGTATCTGGTCCACATACACGCAGACTTGAGTAGGATGAACGATTTCTATCAAAGCTATTTTGCAATGGTCTTCGTGGTCTAGTTGTGTGGCTTGAGGTTATTTCCTCTTGAAACAACAAAATGTCTTAGTGGGAAACACATTCAGAAAACTGTCGCTTGATAAAGTCAAATAAAATTGATTATTCATAGTTCAATTACAACATAAAGACTTTCTCATTCACATCCTTTACCTCAAACAATAAATATCAGCAACACCAACATTAAATTGACACAGTTAGTACGAAACCTAGGTGTTACTCTAGACAGTACTCTCTCATTGCACCAACTTGTCAGGAACATATGCAAGGCTGTATATCTTGAGCTGAGACGCATCAGCTCCATTCGCAATTATCTTTCAGTTGATGCGACTAAAACACTTGTGTGTTCCTTAGTACTTTCAAGACTGGACTATTATAACTCAGTTCTATCTGGTTCGTCTCAGTATCTACTCCAGAAACTTCAAAAAGTTCAAAACACAGCTGCTTGGATCATTCTTAGAGTACCACCAACAAAGCACACCTCCCCCCCCCTTGCTCTGCACCCTACACTGGCTACCCATTCGATCCAGAATCAAACACAAAATTTGTTCTCTGTGCTACGTTTCAATGAGTTGCTCCAGTCCAACATACCTATCTCACCTCACCCAAGTGTACACACCAGCAAGATACTTACGCTCCTCTTGCGACACTCGTATTCTCATTATTCCCACTATCAAAATGAAGTCATGCCGACAACGTTCTTTTGCATACCAGGGCCCAGCAACGTGGAAAGAATTGCCCACTGAACTTAGACACAAAGACTCAGTGATCTCATTTAAGAGTGGTCTTAAAACTCACCTATTTCGACTACAAGAATTGACTTAAAGACTTAATAATGTTTTCTTACCTTAACTATTTTCAGCATGTTTTTGTTGTCTAATTTCATGGTGTTTGTTTTTAGTAATCATATCATTATACATGTTTTTTATGTGTTATCTAATGTTGTAAAGTGCTTAGAGCTTCTATAGATTAGGAGCTATACAAAGTCCTCATTATTATTATTATTATTATTCAATGGTTCTCGTCTCCGAGGAGTCGTCCATTTGAAATGACTACTTTCAAACTGTTTCAAGAAGTTTCTGTGACTGTGGTTGTTTCTGTATGTTGGCTGGGCCTGGGCCTGCCGTTGCTGCTACTGCTGTGACCGCTGGTATATTTCAACGATGGATTTGGAAGAAGACAGCTAATACAACTGCTCAGTAAAATGGTGCAGAATTATTTAAACCTCTTTGTTGCAAACTTACGTTTCCTATAGCAGCTCCAATCGCACAACACACAACCGATCTAACAGCCAAAGATGAGAAGATGTTTTGGAACACGTTCTCCACACCACATCTACGGTTGTTATTGTTGTTGCTCCTACTTTGTTTCAGTGACACATGTAGTAATGATAAGGAGGGTGTTCATACCCGATTGAATGGCATTTTCATGGATTATTATTTTATATAATTGATGATTTGTAAGGCTGCACTCAAAGAATCGAAACTAGGAGGTTACTCTTTTTAACGTACTTTTACTTCTTTCATGCGATCTGACAGCTAAAGACAAGATTTTGTTTTGGAACACGTCTCCACACCACACTGATGGTTCTTGTTGTTGTTGTTGCTGCTAATTTTGTTTCAGTGACACATTTAGTAATAATACGGAGGGTGTTCATACCCGATTGAATGGGATTTTCATGGATTATTATTTTATATAATTGATGATTTGTAAGACTGCACTCCAAGAATCGAAACTCGGAGGATACTCTTTACTACGCACTTTTATTTCTTTCATGCGATCTGACAGCTAATGACAAGATTTTGTTTTGGGACACATTCTCCACACTACACCTACAGTTGATGTTGTTACCGCTGCTGATTTTGTTTCTGTGGCTCCTGTAGTGACGATACAGATGGTGTTGACATCCGATTAAATGGCATTTTCATGGATTATTATTTATATCATTGATGACTTGTGAGGATGACTCCAATAATTAAAACTAGTAGGTTAATCTTTTCAACGTACTTTCTCTTCTTTGATGCTTTCGATATCGTAGATGTTGTAGTCTTTCCTGGTCACTTGTTGTAACTCGGGCAAGTAAAATATTCCTTTTAAAGTTTCTCCGTTCATATCTTCCAGTTTATAGATATGGGGGTGACGTCCAACTTCCGGTACTCTTCTGTTCCTGTGGTAATATTGGTTGCGGTGTTTTGCGTGTACAACGAGCAATAGGAGTAGATAATAGTGCCCGAACAAGTGTGATCAGTTCTATGTTCACTACTTTATTCATTTACTTCATTTCTGTGTCTGATAAAGATGGCGTGGACATCATCTTTTTGACTCATTCTTTCCTTTCTGCCAGATTAAATGATTTCGAGAGGAGCAGGTGGAGCTTGGAACTCTTCCATCTTTTCTCCCTATTTGTCTTTCAATACAACCCCTTCCTTGGGCTCCTTACTCTCTCCCAACGTAGGGATAGATTGCAAAATTCGATGACGTTGAATCGATCGCTAACGTTGTGATTGCATACTGCATCTTGAGGCACATTGGTTTCGCTCAGTCCCATGGAGAATTGTTTCCATCCTACAGGTTAAATTTGTTTACGGGATAAACTCCACCACATTGGATTCGGAAATCGGGTTTCCTTGACACACTAAACAATATCGTCCGTCGTAAGACATGTGACAATGATCGTTGAGAACGCGTACAAGCAAATATGCTCTTCTTTTCATTCACTTGGGCACGCTTTCTCTAACTTTCCTTATACATTGTCTTTCAAAGAAGAGTCATTGGCAGTGGCAGTGGTAGTGACTGTGGATTTCATCTTCGTCTTTGTCATATCTGCTGTTTTATCTTCGCTCTTTTTCAGATTCTCGAGGGCACTTAAATAGCTATGGCTGTTTGCAAATAATGTCTGTACCGTTGTGATTATTCTGTTTCTGCAAAGTATGTTTGATTCCTCAAAGATTGCAACATTTAATCTTGTTCTAAGTGAGGCGTCTCAGTGGGATCAGAATTCGGCGGCAAATGAGGTATCCTCTACTAGTATAAATGGCGGAGGTTCATTCCCCGTTTGAAAGGAACTAACTGTAATTTTCGCTAATCCATATGGTCAAGTGGTGCAGTAATGATGTCCTTCGAGAATGAACTATCCTTTTTATTTCGAGGGGGCTGTTTAAATTTTCCCATTTTTGAGGAGTCTTTTTGATAACGAGGATGAGGATGATGACGACAATGCCATCATATCTTTGAGGACTACATCTTGTCAGGATGACTGAGGCAAACCATGTCCAAAATCTTCTTTTATGCAGTGACTATTGTCCATTTGTTGTCGTACAAGCTTTGCCTTGGACACTGAACGACGAGAAAAATGAGTTTTCAAGGAACTAAATTGAGTGGGTACTTTTTTGGACGGCTCGATTACAATTTTTAATATATCCTTTCTGTCGTGTACTCTTTTTCTTAGAATGTGCTACTTTTATCGCAAAAAGCAGTAGCAACAATAGAAGAAGAGGAAGACGAAGGGGGAGGAGTAGCTTTAGAGACAGATGTCAGGGGGCATCTTCATCAGATTGGGAAACACTTTTCCTAAATTGGTTTTGGCTGGCTCAAGAATAAGGGAGGAAAGGAGACTGATACCGTCGTGACTGCGGGTGAGTGTTTCTGTCGTTCGTGCGCTTTTTAGCAGCAGTTCCTGTCTTTCTTGGGGTAGTGATAGTGGTCTTCGTCTTTTGTCGTCTTCTTTTGTGTTTTCTTGGGAGATAAGTTTTTAGTGTACTAGCAGCAGCTCTATTCTTTGCTGTCTTCTTTTTTGCTTTTTTCGGTCTTGACTGCTGTATTGGAATCTCATCGTACAAGCGAACGAATAATCACTCCTCCAAGAAAACCACTTCCACCGGGTTTCAAGATAATTAGTTTCTTTGTCTGTGTATCGATTCTTGGATCTGCGAGATGTCTTAATGCCACTTTATTCTTTTTGAGAAGCTTTGTTTGATGTTGGTACAAATCACTCGCGACATAACATTCTTGGTAAGTGTGGTGTGTGGACTAGGTGCGACAAATCTTTATCTTAATAAAGGGTAAATTTTTATTCATGCCTAATCGATAGACTTTCAACAAAATGATTTTCCCGTGAACAGATATGTTGGTGACAGTGGCTGAAATTATGTCTCTTCATGTAATGTCAAAAAATTTGCCAAAGTTAGTATGGAGGTAAATGAAAGCAAAGAAATACAGTCACACACACACACACACACACACACACACACACACACACACACACACAAGTCTTCCATAATTTTAAGGGGTATCGTCCAGTGGAATGAATTCTTCTAAAAGCACTTTGTAATCCTCTATGTCTAATCTTTTGATCGACAATCCTTCGTGGAATTCAGTACAGCACTGCATGCTGGGGTCATGACATCGATAGTCTTATAACGTGTTCGCACTTTGTAAATGTCTGACCATTTGAACAGTTTCAAGGTAATCAGCCTTCTTATAGCATTTAGTCTGACCATTTGAACAGTTTCAAGGTAATCAGCCTTCTTATAGCATTTAGTCTGACCATTTGAACAGTTTCAAGGTAATCAGCCTTCTTATAGCATTTAGAAACCAATGATTAAAACGTCTATAACGTTTAGAATTTAAGGGTTCTTTGCGTTTCACTTGAATTTGCAAAACTAAACTAATTAGAATTACAGCTTTCTGCCATCAGTATTTTGTACTATGGAGAGATCAGTGGTTGTACATGTTCTTCCGTTTGTGCAATGTCAAGAAAAAACTCTTTAGACACTTTCTGGTCCGATCAAGTGAATGTAGTAACAGCGCGAGGACCATTAGGCATGTTCTTCGTAGCCGAATCATTATGTTCCAGTTTGTGAAGTTTCGCGCCGTAACTGAAACACTGCACTTTGTCTCTTTCTCCCATGCATGCAAATCCTGCTCCAGCTAAAGTTTTGGAGGGGGTCCTTCCAGATATTATGGCCATATCCCTTTGCATGTGTTCAATCGACTGCAAAATCACAATGGCTAGTCATATTAACGGGAAACGTATATTCTGCTCTCATCCGTAATAAGGTGAGAGTGGTTTTCCAACGATAGTTTTCAGTTTAGCTTGTGGTGTGAAGCGTATGTTGTAACAGAGCTTATGGTGATCGTGGTGAAATATATAGTTTGGCGCGGTGGGAAAATTGCTTTCTATAGTGGAGCAAGACCCTGCGTCTATCTCGTCGTAGGGCATAACATCACACATGAGAAAGTCTTTATCTTTTCTCGACATCGAGGCTTGCTTTAGCACGTTAAAGTTCACAACATGACTTGAACGTTAGCTGAGTGCGAGTCCTTTCATATGCATTTTGTATGAATTTGTCTTGTCTTGACTCGGTACTGGTAACCATAGTTCTTTAGTCCACCACATGTAAAACAGAGAATAGTGTCTTCTGGATTTTCGCCAGTCCACGCTCTTAAAGAGTTGTCTCCAATATGGGGGTGATAACATCCAGGTCTATGGATGCATGTACAATAGTTTGTGACAAAGTAAAGCACAGGGTCCCCTAGAGGTTCCAAAGCCGAGTACAACTTCAAAATGGATGTTGGCTGTCACATAAGTAGCAATAATCACTTTGGCAAACTCGTTGGGTTCGACAAACTCAAGTGACTCTTCGTAATTGACCATGATCAAATCTTCTTGTACAATTTCAATGTGTTTGGTAAGTTATCCGGGATCGTCTTTCACCTGAAAGCATTGTCTTTGGCATCATCAGATGCTGAGCTAATGTTCCCCACAACCAACTGAGCATGATTTTGGCAAAATCCCGTCTTCCGCTAAGTTTCACGTGTTTCAATCCACGGATCAGTACCATCGCTTGAATTCTTCTCTCTCTTCTTTTGTGTGATACAACGTCAGATATTCGCTAGTTCTTGCTTCAATTTGAGGAACTCGTAAACGTATTCCCAAAAAATTTCTGAACTCAATCAGTCCTGTTGGTATTGTTCTGTAGTAGGAAAGTGCACTTCGAACGCTTTTAATAAGTGGTATCCACGATCGAAATCGTGGAAAAATTCCACGCTCACCCACGTCAAAGCGCACTTGTGGTCGTCGTGACTGCAGGATTCGAGTTGATTGCAAGTTTCTACACACATGCGACATAATATAAACATCCGTTTTCTGATGCCATGATGAGCTAACACCGGATGGTGCAAATATGTGGGTGGAAAAACTTTGCATTTAATCAGTCCTTCGTGTTGATGAATGTGTTCCAAGTCAATGTGGTCTGTCATAATATCAGAGTGGCCCTTTCGGAATCGAGAATATTTAGAGACTCAAGGATACAACGAACACACATTGATACATTTTATTCGTTTTCCTTAAGATTCGTCTTCATCGTATAACAAGCGTGGAAACTTTTGTAATGTTCGATGTCCACGTCGACGTAGTCTTCGACATTGGGTCGAAATTCTGGATCTGTTTTCACTAGTCGGTAGTATTCATGCTCCCACATACTTAACACGCGGTATTCTTGGGCTGCAAAATTCCGGCGTCGTTGGTACGTTCTTTTGTACAGTTCATCGTTGGTAAACCCAGTACAGGGCTCATCAGATCTTGGCTATGATAACACTAGTCTCATCCGTGCCATGGAGATTCATGAAATTCGCACACAATCTGTGGGTTTTCCAAATCATACCATCAATTGAGTAAGGACCAATATAATTTTATCCATAGTTTCTAGCATGTTGTATCCACTTGTCTTGAGAGTTCCATAAGTAATGTAACCAACGCAAAGTTTTTGTTGAATGTCTACGGCTCAGCTATTGTTTGATATTCGTTGTTACAATATCTAGCGTGTTTTCAGGCATGAAATATTTTCGGTACACCCATCCACAAACTGTGGCAATGGCAGATGTTTACTTCAAAAGATCGAGACCACTGTGCTCGAGAAACAAGAGTCGAGACCTTCCATAACAACGTCGTAGTTTGGCTACATTAGGCCAACAATAGTGGAACATTTCTTGTTGAAAATCAAAAGGGTGAGAAGGGTGACTCTGGTACCATATGTAGAAATATTCCCGCTGCTCCGCTCTCATATTATCTTGATCATAGTATTGTGCATCGGGGTAGCACGACGGGTTCATATTTCTCGATGTTACAAATGTGAGAAAAATATCCCTTAGCTATTTCAGTAATTCCAAACATTTTAGGGAAGAGTGTTGGGTCCACGAAATATATTTTCTCGTACTTCCGATAGTACGCTACAGTGCCGATGGCGACCCAAGAGAGATTCCTGAATGCATTCTCCACAAGCTCGATGGCTCACACAGAAGTTAGGGTATGAATGCCAATCTCTTGTGAACATTCAAAATATAAAAATAAAGTCTGGTGGTTGGTTCAGTTTTTTGGCTCTAGTTATCTATTAATTCGTCTTATTCGTTGATGTATCGCTGAATATATAACACCGATGATCAAAATCAACGACGTGATGACAAATAGGATTCTGTTCTGAACCAACATGTGAATCTTTCGAATTGGAACGAAGACATTATCCACGTTGTGGAGACGTTTCCCATAATTCACAAGTACTTTTCTTCTGTTGAAACTGTTTCATTCTATGTTGATCGTAACAGGTTTGAGTCACAAATTGGTGTCTGCATGTGGAACACCGAATCATTCATTTTCTCTCGAGAAAACAAGGACTCGACGCCAACCCAGAGACTACATCTCTCTCCACGATGTAAACGTTGCTATCGATTGTTAAATCCTTCGTTACATTGGTCACACTAGTAACTGTATCCGAGAAATCCTTTGCTATTAGTAATGAACTTAACATGATTTTAGTGAAGATAGACGTGAATGTATTTTCCGTCTGGAAAATTATGGCCTCGAAACAGGAAACATCCGCGTTGCACTTGCGGGTAAACTTTCAAAGTATAGTGACGAGCTAACACTTCTTGAATTTTCTGCATCTCATAGGCTCTACAGATAGTCTCTTTAAAAATCCCAGCTTGTTCCAAAAGTATTTCTGCTTTTCTTCGTTGCTTAGACTGCGTGATTTTAGCCCATAACCGCTTCCATTCTGGTGGGAATAGTTTCTTTCATACACACACAATACACATTTGTCTTGTTTTGTTTTTGGCAATCGATAATTAATATATCGTTCCTGAGAGATATTGGTGCCCCCGAAAAGGGCCGTTCGAAAATGGTAAACAAAAAGATCATGGACATTCCATCATGAGCTATAACTGCTTCAGTTCCAAGTTCCATTGTCGCTGCTGTAGTGGTCGTCTTTTTTGTTGTTGTAGCTGTTACTGATGTGTTACTGATGGTGTGATCTTTTAGGAGATGTAGGTATTTTAGTCGTGGGCTTAATCTAAGCTGTTTCATATAATGCTCTCATATTTTTTCAGTTCGGTCAGGATCTGTTGTACTATACCTACTGTTTTACCGCTCTCATTCTGTTGACTACTGACAGTCATCATGTTAATGTCTCTTTTCCTCTTCTATTCTTCTTGCCGTAGTAGAAAGGTCGCTTCTTTCTCCTTTTGACTTTGTACAAATCTGAAATTCCTGCGATGATGAATACAATTCAAATAAATCATCTAGACCCGATGATTCCATCTATTGAGTAGTAGTAATACTAGTAGGAGTAGTAGCGTCAGCAGCAGCAGCACCAGTGGCCCTAGCAAATTGACATAAGGAAGGATTGCATGTCCACTCAAACACATCGTGTTAATCTTCAATTCAGCCATGGAATTGTACTGAACTGTACTCAACTATAATATGTCGTGGTTCAAAGTAGAAATTATATTTCGCACATGAACTTAATCACGTTACACTCTATTCTGCGTTCTGATTGGTTGATGCAAAACAGGATATACGTAATGCATAAGACATATCTCTGTTATGTATGCGTGATGTTTTGTATGCAGGCATGAAAACTTGGTATGTGATTTTTGTATGTATGTGTTTATGTACGTGTATATATATATATATATATATATATATATGTATGTATGTATGTATGTATGTATGTATGTATGTATGTATGTATGTATGTATGTATGTATGTATGTATGAAAGCAAAATAATAGCGCCTTACCTCTCTCCTTTTGTGTATATGTGATTGTGTGTTTGTTTAAAAACAAATAGACCCTACTCCTACTTCTTTGGTGCATGTGTGATGTTGTGTATGTGTGATTTTATGCATGCAAGAATAAAAAAAACAGATAGACTCTTACCCCCTCTCCCTTTATTTGCTTATTTGTTTATATAGGTGTGGAATAATCAAAATTATGTTGGTCTTAAACAGTATGTTATTGCCTGTAATTATACGGGCGACTTTTTGTCAAGGCGACTGGGAGTTCGCTACAATGCATGGTTTTTTTTTTCTTTCAGAAGCGATTCGTCCCTGTTGCAGGTTTGTTACAATGTAGGTGTGTCTTTTTTCCAGCCGTAGGATATTTGACTGCCTGTTTGTTACTCTTATAGCCGTCCTTATCACATTTTCATAGGACACTATAGTAGCCCAACTTTTTCAAAACCGTTCTGCTAAATTTCCATCAGACCCCATGGTCCCTTATGTTAAAATTCCCGTACATTCCCAGAAAGGCCTCCCCCCCCCACACACACACACACATCGAAAAGGATTATTTCCATCCAAATGTCAAATTCCAGTAGTTGCTCAAGAATATGGGCACTACAAAAAGCCCACCCCCCAAACTTCGTTGGAAGATGTTAATCTCATGCATTTGACAGACTCAGCTTTTACAATATCTCCCTGTCACAAATTAAGAATGTGGTTGGAGTATAGAATATTTGGGAGAATTCAGGTAAATGACGAGGGAAAACGTTTCAGAATGAAGTCTGTAATATTTAAATAATACAGTCAACCCTGTCAATAGCGATCACCCATTGGAAAAGGCCAAACTGTTAGCAACAGATTTTGTTATGTGAACTATTCAACAAAATCATACAATACACGTATATGTTGTTCTCCCCCATGCATATGTTCCACACCAAATTACTGCATCTTGTTCATTTTAATCCATTTCATAAATTAAATCGTCACTAGCTCTTACAACAATCCCTGATCTTAATTTGTTTTGTGCACCATGTCAAAGCAAACTTTCACTACTAATTGACAGCTTACATATTACAGTGAAACATAGGACACACTCTTTGAGCAGCCAAGTTGTATAAATTAAGCTTTGAAACAGCTGTTGACAGTTCAAACACTATCTGGATTAACCAGTTGTTCTACTCGCCGAGATCAAAAGATAGTCAGCTTATGTGAGAGGCATATGATGAATGATTAATGAAAAGAAGCCTTATATGGCTATTTATTAGTAACACAAGAACCAAACCTTCGCCTGCGATACAGACAAGTTTTGAGATACTGAATGACCACTGGCCCTAATGAAAAGGGATGTAACTCGTCCTTATAATCAAATATGAACTTTTTGCATCATAGACAGATTTAATTCACAGGCAAATAGTTGAAGATATTGAACTATACCTGTCACAGTTGCACATAAGATGACTTCCATTGCTGCTGTGATAACAAGACTACTTTTCCCACCATAAAGCAAACGAATTGTTTTGACCCTGTATCCTAAGGGACCGATCATTTAATTTTCAGTGGAGAGGGGAGGAGGAGATGAGAAAAGCCTATGATTTTTTTTGGAAAAAAATGCCCTGCCCTGAAATAGCCTTAAAAAAAATTCTTACTCTGTTTATATAAAAAGAACATATTATACCGATTGTATCAGTTGAAAAAAAAATTATCTTTAGGAAAAAGAAAAAATACATATTACGCCTCGAAAATAAGTCCCAACAGCCCCTCCTCCAATTAAATGGTCGGTCCCTAATGAATAAAAACTGCATCGCTTTTGAATTTGACATATTGACAGTTTTGAGTTCTAGCAACAATGTGATTGGAGCACGGTGAGTACAAGCGAGATAAGAAATGTTTGCACATCGATTCTCATGATATGTTTTTATCGAAACAATGCCTTCCTTATGAAGCAAAAGTTTACTCTGCATACACCGAGCGGTCACTGTCAATACGCTCCAGTGACCGCTTCAAGGAGTGAGAAACCATTATTTTGTTAGGAAACGCCTGGTTTCTGGCCTTGGAAAGTAAGTGACGGTTATGTTCAAAAACATTGATATTTGGAATTTGCCGGGGGAAATTAGAATGTCCGTTGAGACCAAGTGACCACTATATAAAGGTAACCGTTAGGACAGGTTTGCCAGTACATACGAACATCCTAATATAAAGATAAATAAATTGCAAATTGATTTTGTACATAGTAAGGTTCGAGACAATAGGCCGCAGATTTATGGTAAAGGACTAAATAATTCAGTATGTACACAAGTAGCAATAGCGATATTGGCTTTGTGCGATTTATATTGCTAAATTACCCATCCATGAAAGTAGTGTTAGTAGCTTAGTCACCATTAATCTCCTTTAGAGATCATTCCTCAACAAACCCTATTCTTTATCATCTGCAACACATTTTGGACTCTACCGACTGATATTATGATACTTAATCCATTCAGTATCTTGGAAAGTTGCAGCAAAACCACACAATGTATACTGCTTTCGCGTTGTATCTTGTATATGCATTTCACTGACATCAAGAATCAACAATGGCACATCAGTATCTAGTTACGCCTCTTGAAGCAATCTTCTATAGCCTCCACGGAAAACAACAAAATTTTTGAGAATGGAATTCAGGATTCCTATATTGGGGGTAAGGAAACAGTTTGCTATATCAGAGTGTTATGGGGGAAATTTATAACATGCCCATTCGTAGTGCTTCATTAAAACTTCATCATCTGGGAGAATCTAGGTGTAACAGAAATGTTGCGAGGTCAGCAATATTTAAATCTGACTGGTAGCTCATCAGGACAGAACTGCAAATACTTTGAACGGATGCAAGAAATATCGTTGGACGCAAAGGAAGAGGTTTGATTGCTTTTTTTTATAAAGCGATGGTTTTATCATTTCTTTGAAGATATGGAACTTAAAGCTTTCTCTATTCACCTGACAATCGACACATGCGAGTAAGTCGTACATAAAATCGTGTATTTTATTTTCCGTCATGTGCGATGCATAACACTTGGATTATTCAATTGTCAATCCAGTAGCATAATTGTACCACTAGGTTCTAGATAGCACGTCTGCTGGCTTTGTTTTATTCATTCATTCAATTTGAAAAGGTTTTCAACAAATGCATCACTCAGTGAGATGACGTGAGCATCTATTACGAATGTGTTTTCCTGCATTAATGTTTCTGCCATTAACGGTGAATATAAATTAGATTAAGAACATGACTTTCCACTTATTTTCCAGTACTTCTAGCTATATTTTTAAAGCACCAACCAACTCTGAAGTTCTTCATAGGTTACTAGTTTTATGTTTGTTTAAATTGTGTTGCAGCAAACTAAATGTGAACACTGCTACTCATCCCTTTGCTAACACTTGTTTGTTGATGTTTTATGGTATTTCTGTTATCCAGCTATCTCTGCCATATATTCCACACAGAGCGCCGAACTATAGAATGCTGTTCATATAGCAGAAATATGAAAATTGATTTAAGGACGAAGTATATGGTTTCATCCATCAAAGAGATTTGTTTACAAGTTTTCTACCTCAAGAGGATGGTTTCATGCTGCAAGTAATTAACAAAACGTGGTTGTCAACGGACTGACTTTCTTCAAAGAAGTTCACAAAAAGATGTTGTCTTAGTGACGTATATAATTGCCCGAAATAAAAACTGTGACCCATGACAAGAAATTTGAAAACATTACACAGCTTCTTGCAAAGGAAATCTTCGAATGTTTTACTCATCTATTGAGTAAAGTCACATGGTACTAATATTACCATAACGTGGACTCTCCGCGCCTTACTTGTTGAGAATGCTAATCTGATAATACACTGAATGGAGTAAATAATTTTTAAAAATAGAACATTTTACCCTTTATCAGAAATTTGACAAATACAATTTTAAACTATTGCTCCATATATAACGTGGAGTCAATTCTATACGAACTGAAAATAAAAATTGACACTCATTTTTTTGTTCTCTAGATAAAAGAACTTTATTACATCTAAAACGTAAAAGAAGAAAAGCAAAATTGATCATTTTATAGAAGTACCGAAAAAATTTAATTATCTTATTTTTTTAAAATTCTATAACATCGAATACATAATTTTAAAAGTTTCCGTTGCTGGTATCAAACGGATATTATTTTCATAAGCACTGATCGCTGTTTTGATGGTTCATAATATACACTGTTTGAAACGTACCCGAAAGTCGGTCTATTGTTGTTGTTAACGTTATAGAATTTTGTACGCCTTGGTTAAAATTAAATAACAACTAATGTTTGTATCAAGAGTGATTACTTAGGACTCAAATATATACGTTTCTATTTAAATTGGTAATCTATCAAAATATTTTAATAAAATCTTCGTCCAACAACATAAAGTGAATGTATGCGCGGAAGTATGCACAGTCTCTTCCGTCCTTAAATGTCAACAGTAAAAATGCCTATGGAACTTACAAACGTAGATCACAGCACACAACTGTACCATAATTGATAAACGTGCTCGTCACGTTTCACCGCTGCATGTAGCGGAAACTGAGAAATGGACTCTGCAATAAGACAATGCACAATTAACTAGAAGTTAAAAAGAAGGCCACGATGACCTACTTTGGCTAAAAGTGCCGTTCTGATAAGGTGAGACGCATATATCAAGTTCCATTATTGTACCGATAACAAATAACTAGAAACAAGGTTAATTAATACAAATTGTCACTTGGTTATCAAAACCTACTTTGTAGGCGAGATAAACCGATGCCATCGATACATCAGAATATATTCATCCATTTGTTCTGTCCGTATTTCCTTGGAGTACTTTTTTAAAACAATACAGTTGAACACTTCATTGGTGTGATTTAACTAGACAGAGATGGCAAAGAATAATCGACAGCGACTTTATAACAAAAATAAAACTAAACGTGGGTGTGGTCCAAATGACAACATAATGACCCTAAAGTGAAAAAGGCCAAATATTTTATATAGAACGCCTAATATCATATATTTCCGGTGTTGATTGCTTTTAACATTCCATGCACACAGGACCAAATGTTTGAGTCAGATGGTTTAAAGTCTTTCCCGAATGTTCCGGCAAAGTTTTTACACATAGCAAACCGTGTATCATCGTTATTATTACATTGTCAAGCACTTATTTGATAAATTACATATGAGACACCTACAAAAAAGGTAGTGTGTTAACGCGATAAAATCTGTACTAAATCAGCACCTGAAATTCGGATGTGGGAGTACGGTTCTCATCACAAACTTGTATGTGTCAACCAGCTAAAACGGTCTAAACATCTAAGAATTTGCCATTGTTTCTTCTTCGTACCTTTTTTCTATGAAAAAATACGGAAAAGATTTTGATGAGTTTTATTAATATTTTCATATTCTCCCATTTAGCCGTCAAGGAGGAAAATTAAGTAAAGTGGCAATAAATGCCAAATAATTTGCCACCAGATACTGGCAAAAGCCATTTTCTCCGCACTCGAATGGGGCTTTAAGTGTTCAAGAAGCATATATTTTATATGTAATATATACTCCATCGTTTTGCCTCCTGACTCTCTGACCACACTTTTTGATATGATAGATATATGAAGATAAACTGAAACTGTGTAATATAGGTCTGTAGAGGTGAGACGTTTGAACTTGTGGCAACATCTTTCAAAATCATGTTTGAGATTTACAGTATTATCAACTTCTGTCTACACTTGGACTTCTACCACATCGTTATCTTCATATAAAGGTTTCTTTCTTTGCCATTTATTGTGCGGAAAAGGACAATAAAGACTGCACCGTCGGTGGACGCCATTTATGTAGAGATAAAGACAGTACCTTCTGTTGCAAGCCATTTTTCGGGTTTTTTAATAGGAAACATTGCATCGCTAGATAAATGGACAAAGTACAATGGCGACGAAAAAGTACAATCTATAGAAACTGAAGAAAACAAGGAAAAATTTACATAGCTATTGGAAATGGAACAAACAAAAAGATGACGGGTAAAACTTAACTCAAAATGAGCTGGATAATATGGACGAGAAAGAAATAAAGAAGACATATGAACTTTGTCAGTGCCACAGCTGCTAAGATTTCCAAACCATTGTCAGATGCTGCAATTTTTATACTGTGAGATCACTGATTTAAACTTTCTTCCTATCAATAATTTAAAAAGTTTGCAAAATGAACTTAAGATGGATACTGACACCAAGCCTCCGAAAATTATTTTTAGGTATATTTTGTTCCAGACTTGCTGTATGAATTATTTATTTGCTGTAATTTGAAATAAACGTAAGAAATTAGGGGTCACCGCGCTTATTTCCCTTACATGACGGGACAAAGTTGACTTTTCCAGAAAACCTTAAACGAGCCAGTTAATAATAAAATTGAATATACATAACTGCTTTTATTCATTTTTACGGAAATTTCAAAACATCAGGGTAAAAATAAATTATTATCTCAAAGATAAGAGCTTGCACACAATGTAAAATAAAAACAAAACAAAGCATAAGATATGTGATAATTTAGGAGTTTCCATTGAAACGCAGAGGGACTCGATCAAATTGATAGCTGTTGTGGAGGTCTTTTTCAAGTTGTAGAGTAGGAAAATGTAATGCCTTGCGTCAAAATCTTTCATAAATTTCTTTCAAAATTTAAATACAAGTACCCCCATGCATCTTCAATGAAAATATAAATCAAAATTACTATGTCACCAATTTAATATCTGATCTATATTAAAATAGTTTACCTGTACCCCCTATGTGTAGGGGACGTTTATTGTGAAGAATATTTCCTCATAACATACATTTCCAAACTATGTAACTTAAACTCATGAAATAGTACAACATGTTGATAGACAACTGTTGAATAGATGTCCACTGCACTGGAAAATATACATAAATTATTCCAGAAAATTAAAATGTTCAGACTAACTTATATCAGACTCACACTTTGATATGTATGTTTCAAACCAATTGATTTCCATGGTCTGCCACAGATTGAAAGGGACATACAGTGTTACCCTTGTCCGTCTGTGCTTCCCTCCGTATCTTGGTTAAGGTTCGCTTTTAGGTCCATTTCTCAAGCATTAGTGTTAAACATATAGGGTTGCGGCATTCGTGTCCTGTTAACACATTTATAGGGTTTTTTTTGTCCTTCCGATTGAAGATATGGGGATAAAGCGATAGTGATGTCCGTCTGTCCATCCATAGACAAGATGGTTTCCGCAATTTAACTTTAGTTTGCTCTGGCATTTTTTCTCAAACCGCATATGTGGCTTACTCATGGGTTGAGGCAGAAGCCTGTCAATTTTGCCGCTCTTAGTCAAAGGTCAGGATCACTGGCGATATCAGGCCTGCTACGGCCTCTTGTATTAAATCTAATTCAGGAACACATTTTTATATATAAGTGTTTGCAAAAGTTAAATATTTATAATTCTTGACCATTTAAAAATAAGGTATGCGTTGAATTACACTTGCAGAAATTTGCAAGATCAATAAGAATGATATAACTAATGAAAAGAAAGAGAGACAAAGGAGTGAGATTATACATACATAATAGAATTATTTGCTTTATCAAATTTGTTTATGGTTTCACTAAAAAACATGTATCACGTGCTTGTTATAGCTTCTCTTTTTTAAAAGTGTTCTCAATGTTAAGAACAGTCAAGTATTTATCTCGGCCGCCATTTTCTTTACATATTGACAATTCTTTTCATTTATTTATTTATGTGCATCAGAAATGCACAAACAATATACTAGATTGGGTGGGGTAAGCCTACGTTAAGGTATTTTACCTCAAGGTACTAAGTTAGTTGGTATGCCTCATTTACGATTATTGGTGAACATCAAACATGCAAAACCCATTCCTGAAGTTACAGTTATTAGCTTATATGTAAAAGACTTTATCAATATATTGGGATGTTCCTCAAGAATAGCTTTTGAATACTGAATAATACATACATTATATTTAATTTAAAATGTTGCTAAAATATTAGTTGTAAATTTATTAAGTCATTAGATTCAAATATTATTACTAAAAACTAAAATTTTGAGATTTTTCCTAAAATGTACATTTTTTCCATCTTTGGTGGAGTTACCTTCCTTGCACAAAAATAGCTAGAGATCAGATGAAATTACAGTATGTGTTATTATCTTCCCTAAAGATGATTCCATGACTTCAAAATGGAATTAGATACATCATTGGATTGTTATCATTGTAGATGAGATTACCTCTATAGGCACTGAATGCTAGTTAGATTATATTCAAACACATTAATTTCAAAGACCAACAGAGAAGATGGATTCTGAAAGCACAATAAGGAAAAAATGTTTAAGAGATAATGTGTACTGATAGCTTTGCTTTTTATGCATCTGCACCTCTGACAAGCATTGTTGTGCCAAGTCTAATTTTAGCAATGCCTGTCTACCGTGCAATAAAGTCTTACATGTAAAATAGATTAAATAATAATGTTTAAAATCTCATCAATGGTGAAGTTAATCACCGTGATTAGTTCAATCTCTTTCTTTAGCTCTTCTTCAGAAGGCATTTACCATTTTTGATTTTTGAACATATTTGCAATGGCTTTCACGAATTAAGTGTTTGACAGTGAAAACATTTAATTTGTTACTCAGAATCAGCGAGATCAGATGATGAAAATGGTCGAATTTAAACTTTTGAATTATCTTTACTAACACCTTCAAGTTTTGTCAACTTTATTCATTTAGAGCAGAAGTGAATAGATGGAACACAGAATATTTTAAATGTTGTGTATAATTTAGTGTTCTGTTTTAGTACTTGTAAAATTATATTTCTTGTTATGTGATTTAATCTGAAGTTTTCATCACTGTGGTATCTTTGTTTCATGTAAATATAATGGAATTGAATCCAGTAATCCCTGTTTTCATTTTTTTACCATTTTTGTTTTCCATTTTCTTAATTATTTTTATTTTTTCTATAACCCTTTTCCGTGTACTCACTATGACAAGGCTTACAAAAACGACTAGTTCTCTCACACTCAGTTAATCTATTTTTAACCTCTTCACAAATGAGACATGTTAAGGAATCCATTTATGTTGTTTATCTCTTTTATTTGCTACTCAAAGTAACATTAAAAATGACTTACAAATAACCTTTGCTTCTATTCAAATTCAGCTTGAGGTAAGATGAACATCTTGTTATAAATTTAAAAAACACAACGATGAACAAAGTAAAAATAAAAATGAAAACAAAATTGACAATTAACCTGCAACGGTAACTTAATAATGCCAAAGATTCACGTAAAGTTCAACTCGGTAGGCAACCTGGCAGTCGTTCTCAGGAATTTAAAAATAGCCAAATGTGAATGTTTCAATAAAGAACAAGAATATTCTAAAACAAGAAAAGATGATGGAAGAGATTTAGGTTCACGAACAGAACTTTGTCTAGTCTTAGACGTTTAAACAGAATATTCTATTTGATTATTTTGGGTATCGTGTTTATCTTGTCAAAATTTTAAGCTGTTTCTTTTTTGTAAAATTCATGAATTGGCAAAACGTGTGGAAAATATAATGTTAGAAACCCAGAAGATTAACACCACAAAACTTAACAGCAAACATGTGCCTACGGTATCGGTGCAGAGTACGGCCCGTTTGAAGTTCAACACGATAAAACGTTGTCTACATGCAACCCAGTCCCATAAATGCTTTAACGTTTTCAGGTAATAAATAGCATATAAATATCGTCGAGTGAAACAAGATACATTAACTATGTTTACCTTACAGCACTCGATTCGCGTCACACAGTTACATATAGTATGCTTTAAAATAAGTTGTTAAATATATCAATAGGTCCACCATCACAAATGAATATCGAAGAAATTGCAAAACGAATTAGTCCATGTTACTTAGGCAGTTAAGAATTGATTACCTGATAGCACATGTTCTTTTACCGGCCAAACTTTTTACTATTCTAGACATAAACGTAAGCTCAAACTTACATTGCTAAATGCTTTAATTTAAACCATTATCAACACAATGTACCTTGCACATTAAACTCTGCTAGTTGCCAAGAGCATGGTTTTGGAGACATGGATATTGAAAAAATCGTGAAGCTAATTGTTCCAGTTTCTTTTATCCATTTCACAACGTACTACTTAATAGCACACGATTTACTACCAGATAAAAATGTGTACACATTAAAGGAATACTTCTTGTCCAAAGAATAAAATTTATCTCTCCAAAAGTAAGCCAAAAGGTAATAGAATCGAAAGTACAGTATGGAGTCAAGAAGATCAGTTACAACTAAAATATCTCAGCTGTCTCTTTCGTATATGTAAATAGCACAACTATGAGTGAAAATACACTACCAACTGACTATGACACTAATTGTAAACTGCAAAATATTAACGAGATTAAGAATGATTTGGTTAAAGTGCTCTAATGCTATATACGTATTAAAAAAGACACACACACACAAAAACAACGCACAAAGTAGAATATAAAGTTTTCAGTTGGGTGGAGGCTAGCATGTCAATAGTTTGTTTGTTGTCTGTTTGTTTGTTTTTTTTTTTTTGTTTTTGTATCGGTGTAACAGCTGGATTATTTGTTGCAGGAATAGCTACCGGTTCCTTTTGGTATTTGGTGGGTTTGATGCAACCTGAATATGACTTATTGCTCAAACTTTCAAGGAAACATTGATCTACAAAAAAGTTTTAAAATATGATGCAATTGTAACATTATCAATCATTAAGTTGAATAGTATTGTTGACACCATAAAGAAAGCAATACGTGACAATAAAATAAACCATGAGGAGGTTCTTTTAATCATCAAGGAGTATAGCAGATAAAATGGATTAAAAGTGCAATGTGGAAAAAAGAATAAACAATGCCGAAGTCCAAGCGAGAAAGAAATTGAAATAAAACATTTTTTGAGGAAAAAAAAGGAACTGAAGGAGGAGTAGATACTCAAAGCGTGGAAGAGAATTACCATTTTTGAGAAGCTTAAGGCAAAGTCTGCATCTTAAGAGCACGTTACCTACGGCACGGTACAAATTGAACAGAAAAACTTTAACGGCGAAAGCCTGTTTTTTTCGGCACAACTCTCGGCTGCTTAAAAATATCTTATACAATATGAAAGTTATATTATAATTGCTCTTTCGACTACGAAAGATAACACCGATGGTACCAAGGGACTCCCTGAGAAAGAAGTCTATATCAGCAATGCAACTGATATGGTATTCTAACATTACATAGAATAGATTTTCGTCTTGGGTATTGCAATGTTTCCAATGAACTGAAAAGCAATATATTTTACTACATAAATACTAAGAATTAAACCAGGACTGTTTCAATCTCTGATTGTTTTTAGAACAGTGAAATGTGCATGAATACAGTCAGAGATGGAATGACAGCAAACTGTGACAACAACAAAATGCTGACGTTGAATGTTTGAAACACAACTCAAACGTTTTAATTATTATGAGCAACAATTACACAGCATAGAATAAGAGCTACAGCGATAACGTATTAAGGGTCGGTAGCAAGAGATCTATAGAGGCATCCACCGACAACGATATAGTTTCTGTATTTTTGAAACCTAATATGTATACGTTTATCTCGACCAAATCAATAACGAAATAATTATTGCAATGGTAATTATTCAACTTTGTTTGAGTATTTGCCTGTTAAAAGTGTTTTTCACGAAGACTTAGTTCCATACAATGTTAATGGTTACTATAAGCAATTACAAAAAGGTACAGTAAACAGATTAAACAAGTATAAACGATGAGAATGAAAAAGTGATAAACCTTCTCGGTATGCATGTTAAGTATGTTTCTCACGTCGGATAAATATCATGATGCCAAACATGTGTCTGACAGGTCTTATTGACTTAGGTTTTCATTTTGAGCTATGTCGACAATTAACACTGATTTAAATCTTAGCAATAACCGCATGATAAGGTTATGTGATCTTGATAAATTAACTGATTCAGCTACTCGTCCGTTTGTACTCAAACAGGTCAGACTATGGAGATAATAATTACAGATATTAAAACATGTCGAGAACAAGCACACACAAAACTAACAGCTAATGAAAACAGTAGGTTTAAAAGAGCTAAAGAACTCTTATAACTACAAAATCAGACTGATGAGAACATAAAAGGATTTCAAATTCACATGATTTGTTCACACAGAAATTCAGAAGCTTACTTGTGCCGTAGAAACATTGTTGGCTGTAGGCGACGTATATAACGTGCAATAATACTTACAACCAATTGAGCAGAGAACAAACAGTAAGATGCTACAACTTTACAATCACAGTTAGAATAGTTAAAGAAAGACATAAACAAGGATGTTACACAAAAAATGACAAAGAGATTAAATAGCACATGCATGATTTTAGCGCATAAATGACTGACTTGACCAACAAGATAACTGCCAACATTAAGACTATGTCATAGGTAGAAAAGAAAAATGATTTCTTCGAAATAACCAAGGGGTCATAGGACAACAGAACAAAAGAAATGTGTATCAAATCATGATGAAAGCTTTGAATACAAAGTACGATTACAGATTTGAGTGCTACGATCAAAATGATAAAAGACTGTATTTTTCTGAATTTTATGACGAGTTGAATGTTGTGCTTTAACAATCAAAATCACATTCAAAAAATGTATTGATAGAGAACTGGTTAATAATATATATGTCTTACAAGGTAGTATTGATGAAATAGACAAAAGAATAAAACAAAATGAGAAAATGTCAAAGATTTGGAATACATTTTGCAACAGAAACAGATGCAGTTAACGCTGAAATAAATAAAGCTTCTTGCATTAACTGGCACATTTGATACCGTTAAATCCAAAATAAATACAAACATGAGATACTCAAAACTGAATTGAACACGGAAATTGGCATACAGTGTTTTGCATAGGGTGTTAGAATGGATTAATTAAGTTAAAAAATGAAATTGATAATAGCAAAATGAAGTTTCATGAAAAATCTAACTAATACCGGGATGCATAATGCTTTACGATTTTTGCATTGAACAAGGTCAGCTGTCTCCTGATGGTACTGATTTAGGGGTGAATTAAGAGACGTATTTTCAATTGCTAAAGAGACAACAACAACCGCTGAGTTTCTATTAAACCCACAATAAACATAGGTTCGTCCGACGTTAAATTATCCCGCATTTAACAGTTATTTATTATCTACTTAAGTATGAAATTTAGAAAAATAATTCGTGAAATAATTTTCATATTTTTCATTCCAATATTTTCACATGTAACAAATATATACTCATAATTTCACATGTGAAAATGCAAGCTTCCCCATCGTGACATGCAAGGAGTGATTGTTTGTGCCTACATAAGTTATACATGCAGCAACGAAAACGAGCCAGAACAAATAAATGGAAACTGCATTACCTTTCAGACATGGAAATTAGTTTACGCTGACGAAATGTGACTCGACGCCGTTCGCGTCTCTATGAAGTTATTTCTCCTTAGCACCTGGACAACAATGATAAACCAGCGATGATGCATTGCTGAATCGGACTTGCTTTGCTTTCGAATAGAGTAAAATAATGTACAGAATATCAAAAATATAATTTACTGCAAGAGATTAGGTCATTATAATCCTACTGCTGTCTTAAGTCGCACATATTTATATGATCAGCCAATGAAAGTGAGTTGAATTTACGAAAAGGGGCGGAGGGTGGGGATTGAGTTGTGTACTGAAAAGTTAGTTTAATCTTCTAAGCTTCTATTCAAAAGCAAGTTCGGTATATAATAAAAAGGAAATTTTCTTTTCTTGCGTAAATACTGGATATATTTCATCTTGTGGAAAAACAAACCCTATATTTTAATTTGTGGCTTCGCCACTTGTTAAAATATCACGTTTTTTGTACCACACGATGAAACATATTCGGTATTTACGCACGGAAAGAAAATATCCTCTTTGGATGTACCTATGCTCTATCACGTTTTTGCAGAATACAAGTTACACACAATATGTTTAGTAGAGCTATATGTCATTCAAATTATTTCTTTTAAAAACAGGATTATGCAACATTTTTGCCAACTTGTGTATTGACACCTTTAAGATTTGGCAGCTTTTCTTTAATTGATTTTGTTTACATCGGATTAGAGGTAGACAACCAATGTATTGCTGAGGAGCTCATCCAAAACAGAGCTAATACACTGGAATACTTGAATAAAAGCGTGAGAAAACAAGGCTTGGTGACTCAGAACTTGTACATCTTTGATGATGACTTTGATCTATATGTGTCTACGATAGGCACTGATGTAACTAATTATCCAGATGCATCTAATGATCCTGAAAATGATGTTAAAGTAAAAATAAACCCAGAACAACCCAAACTTAATGATTTCTACCAACTTCCTCGTGAACAGATTGTATTTTAGTACATATATACACTAAAATATGCATTATTGACCCTCTTGAATATATGGGGTCAAGACATAGTAGTTAGTTTACATTTTTATTTTACTATCTAAGATTATTTTTACTTATATTATGAGTAAGATTAATCTATATAATTTGAATCTGTTTTTTAAGATTATTTCTTTTTACTTACAATATGAGTAAGATTAGTCTATGTAATTTAATTGGTGCCGCAACTTAAACCTGCAGTAATATATTGAGACTCTGACCATATTTACATACTATTTCAAATTTCGATAATATTCAAATTTAAATTGTGTAACAAAAACTTACTTTTATATTTGAGTAATAGAAATGATTTTAGAAGGCGCGCAATACTACAAGTACTTATATCAATGTGCCTTTGAAGACATAAATTATTATCAACTGTAAAATATTTAGGAAGAAAATGTAATAAAAAAAATAGTTTACCAAATCTGTCCAAAAATACTTTTGAAAATGTATCATTCATACCTCTCTAAAACACTATAAACATATCATTTTAAGGCTTCTAACCCATTAAAAATGTATTAAAATTGAGCCTCTAAAGCATACATATTTTAATTCCATCGTTAATTCTTTGAAAAAGTGTTTAAAAAATAACTTTGAAAATATATCATTTATATCCCTCTAAAACACACTAATTGCCATTAACAACACAGTGTGTTCACTAAAATGTATTATTCGTGAACCTCAAAAACACATTATATAGGTGCGTAAACAAAAAAAAAAGAATATATAACAATTAAACGTTATATATATAATCGGTTGGTGAATAGTATTTAACAGTGGACTCCTTTACGACATTTAATTTAGAAGGCAGACAAACTCACATATCTCGCCAAACATATCTAACATGCTACACTGTTACAAAGAAATAGACTCACCATACCTGTGAAACCTTTGACGTAATATGGTATTTCCTGTCGAGTGCAGATCATCGCCGCATGTTGCACTGTTACAACACATACATTTCATAATGGCGGCCTAATGTTAATTTCCCGTTTGGGCCTATAATATTTTGACCCAATTTAACACAGGACTCCCGTTTACATGTAAAGTGCCATCCTCTACTACTTATATGCGTTCTTTTTTGTGTTCGTTCTTTTGGACTGGGCAAGCCGAATTTGACCTTGGTAGCGTACTAAATGCACCGTGTATGGCGAATATTCAAAGTATATGATAATGCAAATAGTGAATGAATTTGAAACTCTACATTTTTTTCTGGCGCAGAAATTCACAACTATAACCTATAAATAGTATAATTTGGAGTAACATTACAAAACTTTTGATCTTTTGACATTAGTATCAACGTTGATGTTGGTAGGAATTATTATATATTGTTATATTGTTTTAAGTACCAACTAGAAAACGTACAATTTTTATACAGAATTATGAACAAGAAAGCACATTTGAACTATGTATTTCTATGCTTTTTAGGTAAAGATGGCACGTGTTACTTGTTTGGCACTAAATGGCTTCCACGCAGGCCACTCTGCAAGCGATATATTCTAATAAATGTTGTAAGAAATTTAGTAATACGCTATATCATATGGATTTAATGCACGTTTGTTACTTCTTTGCTATTAAATCCTTTTGAAATTTATATCATATTTCGTGCCTCTATCTTTCATCAATTGTTTAATTCTTAACACCTTGACATGTGTAAGTGCTACACAGAAATTATGTATGGCACATATGGAGTTTTTATTATGTTCTCCAAGATTCCCACTGTATTTCTTTCTTCTAGGAAACTAAAGCTCTTTTCCCCTAATGCTTGGGTTTAAACAGCTACATAGAAATGCACAACCATGCCATGACTGTATAATACACATGTCTCAAGCACACAGATCAGAAGATTTCTATATCAAATTTGAAGAATAATCCAAGGAGATCGTACGTTGAGTAATCGTACCCAGTCACTATCCGCTCGAATTGAGAAGAGTTATTTGGATTGTTTACATATTCATCATTGGGTTTGACAGTTGTGTTCGAATTACTTTTTTTTTAAATGCTTATGCACCATTTAAAGTATTGCATCGTTTTAAGAGTAATGCAGTTTATGGGCAAGCAACATTTAACATTTCCAGGGGTAATTATTTAGAAGCAAGACAGAAAAGAATAGGACAATATACAACTAACAAAAAACAAACAAAATAACCAACAAAACTTAAACAAAAAAAAAAAAAAGGTTTGTGTTATCAAATATTCACTGCAGCGCATGCTCTGTTGTGTTAATCATTACTGTACGCCAGGAAATAACATAAAGTCTCATGTAATCCATTTTAGAACTCGTTGAGGCCCAATAATATAATATTTTAAAATTAATTATGACCATTTTATCTACCCCTTATTTATTACGAAGGAGGCTGGTAGAATTCACACATTGAATTTGCATCTGCAATTTTCATTAAATTCTACAACTTTACAGATGATCACAACAGGCTTTCCACAAATCCTATTAAAGAATTCATATTTCCATAACTATAAAATCAAATATTCTTTAAGTAAATCAGAATGCGTAAAATACCAAAGGAAAACTAAACATGGCATCTTGAAATTGAGGCAAGATTGTTTCGAAACTTTCAATTGAAACAGACTTTTTACTGTTTAGAACAAAACGTCAAGCTGATAAGGCAAAAGCATAAGATATATCTCTCTGATATATTTTTTGGCTAACTTTTACAATGGTATATTGCCATTTGTTTTTATTTTTTAGAACATAATGGTCGGTTGCTTAAAGTACATAATGATACTCCATTTAGTTGTTAACATTGCTTTCACTGTTACCATTAAAACTTCTAATCTACCTATATATCTACCAACCTACCTACCTACCAACCTACCTACCTACCTACCTACATACATACATACATACATACATACATACATACATACATACATACATACATACATACATACATACATACACACAGACATACACACAGACACATACATACATACATATCATATGGATTTCACTTGCATGTATACATGCCCTCCAAAGCAACATTTTGCCGTCATAAGCAGAAATCAACCAGAATCCATAAACAGTCAAAATGTTAAGACTTTAAGCAACCGAAACAATAATGAATTAGACAGCTCTTATTCATTCTTGCTCTACCGCATCGTGTCGGCAATGGTAGGTCTGCTATTCGTGGTACTTGAGAATGAAAAAGCAATATATCAATTTTAAATCTTTCTTCCGCACTAGGCCTGATATATATTCGGATTTATGGATAATGTTCCTAATCTGTTGCCAAATTATTGGACATTAGTTGACGCTACACATACATTACCTGCTGAGCGGCTAAATGAGAGACAGAATAAAAACCCAACAAAAAACGTTCATCGAATTCCTTATTATTCACTGTAGACAGTAGAAAGGAGAAGGTAATCATTTTAATAAACAAAATATAATACTTTAAATTAAAAAACAAAACATTGATATTTACCAATTAGACTTCCACATTTTAGCCAAAATCAATAATCCATGAATATTAGATAGCTGTAAGAACTATTGGCTTTATCGTGCATGGGTATATTACAGGAGTAACTCATTCACCCATTTTGAAGTAATCCGTTCAGTTTTTGCTAATGACCTGATAACTATGGTTACTTAAACATTCTCGAAGAGAGATATGTCCAGAATAGTAATACAAATAATCCCTTACATCTGGTTTATGCCGGAAGCAACAAACAAGAATCTTTCCCCATCGTTAAAGAAGAGTACAAATATTCTTCCTGTCGCCAAAGTTCTATTGTTTAAAACTATTTAGGAAATATTTACTTACATTTGAGATTGCACAACATAATTTGAAAAGACAGCTTCACCCCCAAAACATATCCATTTCAAATAATTTTGAAATCAACGAAAAGAGTGATATCCTGTTTTGTTTTGAATCAAAACTCTAATTATTTGAGACAAATTCTCAGCTAATAAATGAAAACGAACTTGCACGCTAATCGATTTTTTTTTCGGGTCATGCTGGACAAGCATTAATGCTCTTCAATGAAACATCGATGTTAAGATAGCTAGTATGTACATGTAGCTGGGTATTAACAAAAACAAAATGCCAATCTAAGAAATAATAAAGCCAACCTGTTCTTCGGCAAGCACAGGTTTGGTCAGGATTATTGGTGCATATCAAACTAGGCAGTCTTAAGAAGGGCAGAACGGTTTCCACTTTGTAAACTTGTTTAAACCGACCACGTTACATAAATAGAGCATTTAATAGCTTTAGCAGAGGCATGGTACTTGATTTCACACAACTTGATTGACAGAAGTGATTAAGATCATAATTCTACATAAGCCATGACTGTTTGTATGGTACACTGGGATAGTTTCTCCAGTGTTTGACTTCAATACCATAATTTGCAAGCCTCCTTAAGCTTCCAAAGTTATTAGTTTTAGGTCTGGGCTCATATACACATACACATATACACTATTTGTATTGCAAATAAAACATCGCATTATGAGGAGGGGGAGTGGGGTTTTATGAGGAGGGGGAATGGGGTTTTGACAAGCTGCAGATGAAAAATACGGCACTGGAAATCCTCTGCATAAATCATAAAATGGGATACATGGGACAGAACGCCACATAGTCTTCATTCAACGATATTAACACTGAACGAATTCCTAGACCTTTTTTATTTTGCTTTTCTTGTGCTATTTAATCCTCTGTGTATATCTCTAAACAATTCAGTTGGTGTGTGGGCTCCCATTTTGTTTATGAATGTCAAACTGTTGGGGAATGTGATAAGGACCAACAGGCGCTATTCTGTTAAGTACCATGTGCTAACGACCGGAAGATAATAAACACACTGCATTTATGGGTTTCGGCAAATCGAACAACAGACTTGGCGTTTAATTTCTTCAACAGGAAAGGCAAAGAAATACCTACTGTTAGTTAATGATTCAATAAAATTTACAACCTAAGTCTATGTGGTGCAGAGAAGCGGGGGAAAAAAATTATTTAGCTGGAAATCCTCTGAAAAAAGGACGATTTCTTTGACGATGTGCATTCATTCGTATTATGATTAAAATTTGTGCGCGAATGCCACTACGTATTAGAATGGGATGTCCAATATAACATCATCTATTCTCGCGAGTATGTATGACTGACTGACTGACTGACTTTCTTTATTTCCACTTCAAGAGAGATTACATTCAGTTATTTCATTATTGCATAATATTAATAGGAACAATAAAGTGACATTAATGAATACACAAAACACTAAACATGTAAATATATTTACAAAAGTACAAGGATTATCATTAGACCTCCGCATTAAGATTATATTTCCCGCCTCAGTTTCATTAATATCATATCCAGTTTAATTAATATCATATCCAGGATGGAAAGTATGGGAAATGCAAAAAAAATATATGTCTTATCTTCAAACCAAGGCTTTTTTTAGAACATCCAGCAATTTAGACATAAGTGTGCGGCACACCATACAATTAATATATGCAGTATAAAATATAGTTGTTATAAACTAGTAATGTATATTAAACATGAAGCGATTATATACATGAAATGGATATAAAGCATACAAGGACAGGAACATATGTGTAGGCGTTCAAAGTATGTATGTATGTATGTATGTATGTATGTATGTATGTATGTATGTATGTATGTATGTATGTATGTATGTATGTATGTATGTACGTACGTATGTATGTGTGTATGTATGTATGTATGTATGTATGTATGTATGTATGTATGTATGTATGTATGTATGTATGTATGTATGTGTCTATGTATGTATGTATGTATGTATGTATGTATGTATGTATGTATGTATGTATGTATGTATGTGTCTATGTATGCATGTAAGTATACATGCGCAAAAGTATGCAAATATATGGGTAAGGGGTAAAAAAAAAATACCCTAGATATGGAACAATTTGAGCATACATATATAATCATGTGGCGGGTACTACCCTCGTTACAAGGTGTCCGCTTTATTTGGTTGGTTATCGTTTTCTAGAGGATGATCGACCTCGGTGTTATTGCCCGGATCGAGTAAATAATAATATAAATGATGAAACTTATAGATAAAATAAATAGAGATCTGAGCAGACATATAGAACAGAATAACACGAGCCCCCGTACATGAAATATAACAATTTAATCAATCACATAAACAAACTGGGAAAATACATTACATTAGGAAGATACACTTCTTTTTGAAATAAATCATTTACTAAATTTGAAAACGAATATACTAATGCAAATAGCCGATCTCTTTAAACGATAGAATTAGTTCATCATATAATCGAGTGTACAATCGAAGTCATTGTCCCTGCATAACAGCATAACCTGGTTAGCGCTGGACCCTCCAAATTCACCGTTGCTGTTCTCTTTGATCTTTCGATTTTTCCCCCTCCGCACTCTCTCTCTCTCTGTCTCGCCTCTGTCGGCCCTCAATTTTGTGTGGGTAGGTGGATACGTGGATACTTAGGTACGTGGATACGTAGGTACGTGGATGCGTCAGTGGAGCTATTTCCCCTTTCGAAATAAACAGAGAAGCAACCTAAATCTTCTGTCAGATATCCTACTGGGAATAGATCACTACTCCACTCTAATTACATCAGATATCGTCCTATCGGAATTCAAACAGATACCAAAGGTTATCTGGTCAAGCCAAACATGGCAGACCATAAACAAACCTAGTTGCATAAGATTAATGTACTTCCTAACGGCTATTTCATCGCTGACTCACCTTAAGATCACACGAGACATAACAGTTCCGTTCTCGTCTCAATTATACAAATGAATGAATGAAATTCAATACATGGCTTAACTACGTTAATTGCAGCGAATACACACATTCAAGTCTTTAGCATACATGGAATCTCACTTCATGGCTTAACAACGTTAATTTCAGTCAATACACACTCAAGTCTTTATCATACGTGAAATCATCTAAGATCGGTGAATTCACACGGATTCTCGTAACTTATATCAACTAAAGTAATGCATGAAATTCTTAGAATACATGATTCCTATAACAATCAAGACGACAAATTCCAATAATTCGTCAAACTTATATAAAGAAGATCATTGTACGAATTCAGATAAATGAACTCAAACACAGTTACACCCATATCAAGAAAATTGATTTACGAATTTAAACAAATAAATTCATGCAAATATAAGCAATTAAATTCAAGCAAATAATTATATTGGTATCAAAGAATTACATGAGATTGACGCAAATACCTTGTGCTTTCAAGCCTTGCTTGCTTTTTCCGCCAGAATTGTGTCCGTCAACTTTCCAGACATCCAGTCCCTTGGATAATTGTTTTACGAGAGAATTTCTTCTAAATTCAATCTCGGAGTCTCCTATATTTTTACTCTTACAGAAGAACGTAGACTGGCTAAATTTTGCGATGTGGCATATTAAAATCATGAAATTTCGTGTGGGAAGCACGCCCCTTAGTCAGCGTAGCCAATCAGATTAAACGGATCTACCGCCTTTGATAAATATGCAACAATTCGGTCAGCGTAACCTTCTAGATTTCGCGCTAGTTAGGTAACTGATTCTGGACAATCTCAAAAGATAATACTACGTCCACTAGCTTACAAATGGTATCTGTACCCTCTCAACTCTGACATTTTCGATACCAAGATAGAAGCTAACCTTTCCTTCCAATCTGTCTGACCGTTGAATAAACGAATGCTTAATTAAGAATCCATCTCGCCAACGAACATTAAAACCATTGCAGTCTAGCGATTTAATATGGTACCGGTCCTCATAAATCTAATTAATGGTTCTCTGTCAAACTAAACTGTGCTCTACATAAATCGACAGAAATTTGCACCCTTACAAATCACACCGAGAAAACTCACCGAAAAGAGAAATATACAAGGAACAACAATCAAGAATAACATGCTAAAGAAAATGCAAACATCTTGGAAGAATTGTAATTATTTACATTTGACTAACACCGTTTAAATGAATTATCGCGTTAGCTTTAATTAATCTAATCTTCAAGCATTTGTTCTTCCATACATCAACTCTAATCCTTCTGCCGCCAAACACATGAATTTTTTTATATCCATAAAGGCAACGTTTCTCAATTTCTTAACCAGCAGGATGTGAAGTAGAGTGTCATCGTCCTGACAGAAAGCCAGCATGAGTCTACTATGTCTACTGAGTATTATTTATAATACTCAAATATAATATTGCATCATCGTTTAGGTTTTGGCTAAATAGGAGCATATGCTTGACTCTGTCTGCAACTAATCTTTTACAAAGTTTACAATTATAATCATCCTCAGAGGAAATTGAACACATTGTTAAATATGTAATGTTGGAAAAAGACCTAGTCTTATCAGATAAACATTTTCAAGCTTCCATACAGCGAATGGTTGAAGATCAGTAGTTTAGGTCTCGATTCCAGTTTTGATCTCCACAATCTCTCTTCTTCGATATAGGGTTCGACACAGAATATAGTGTATTCACGCATAAATGGAAAAAGTCTCAAAATTGTATTTCACAACAACACGGTATATATCTTTAACAAAACCAATGCTCTCACGCCCGTGTATCAAGAAATTAAGAATTCTTCTGTTGAACACAATTGTCCATTATAATAAACCTTTTGCTCTACAGATTTTATTGAAGAACCTAATTTGATTTATCAACATATCCATCAACTGACCACAATCAAAGACTGCTTATAGTTGTCTCTTTACGTGAGCGCTGATCGACAACTTGAAATCTTCTAGTAGCTTTTCTTTGACAAACCTTTAGATCATATATCTATGAGTGAGTTAAGTTTGACCACAATTCGCATTCATACATTACAGTAGGTAAAACTATTTTTGTCCAGATTTTACCACTATCAACTGGATTCATAATATCCTTTCTAATGCCAATCCCCAATCCCTTACAAGGGAATAAAATGCTGACCTTCCTTTTTCTCCAGCATTTTTCACTGTAACAGTATTAAAAAGGTGTGAGGAAAGAGTAACCCAGCATATGTTCTTGACGACACTATAGGAATCTGCTTATCTCCGAGCGTAAATCAGGTTTCTTGCAGGATTCTGATCTTTGAAAATATGACAACATTGCTTTGATCAGCATTGTATCGCATTCTCCACTTAGTTGCAATGTCATGAAGGTTTTGAAGCAGAATACCCATGCCATTAAATGATGAGGGTAGCAAGGTCGTGTCATCAGGTAGTTGAACACATATGATGCTTAAGGTACCAACTTGTATTCCAGATTTTGTTGACTCAAATAAAGATATGACGTCATTTATCATGATTAACAATAGCCACGCTGAAAGCGTTCTTCCTTGACCTACCCCTGGTTTTCTGAGTATCGTCTCGAACGGTGGACGTTGAGCAAAAAAGGGCACTAACATCTCAAAAAGAATCATGAATCAATCTCCACACTTTTCCATTTACTTCAAGAGGGTAAAGCTTATAGAAATGGCCATCATGACTTCATATTGTCCAGGAATGCAGCATATACTTTTGAGTGTCCTTTTCAATAGTGGGCTATTCATTCTTTTATATATATAAAAAAATGCCGCAGTAGTACTACTACATTAGTCTCAAAATCTCTGTTGTAACGGGTGAGGAAAATTGTTTCTTTCAATAAATTGAGTAAGTCTCTTCAGCAGTATTTTTTCAAATGTTTTTTGAAAAACGGGAACGTCAGAAGTGTCTCTAAAGTTATTCAGGTATAGCCTATCTTTCTTTCCACCTTTTAAAATAGGAAAACAACGATTACACATTTAAAATAGTCAGGATATGTTTCCAAGGAGACGTTGCTATTGTATATATAGCACAAAATGTGACTAATTGATTTATGAACATAGATTACATGTTCTGCATGTATTTTATCATGAAACGTGATTTATGTTTCTTCAGCTCTCTCAGAACCTTTTCAATATAATTTTGCTATATGTTACCACACAGCTGATTGTCTGTTCCTTCTTTAATATTTGAATCCACAATATTCTTCACAGCATTCCTAATTTCATCAGCTAATGATTCGTTGAAATGATTGTCTAGTGTTTCAGTTCCTGGTTTTTCAAAATGCTGACGCCACGCGTAACGAATCAAATGATGGTCCCGAATTATGTCTTCGTCTACTTTTATTGAAAAGAAATCTTGTCTCGGAACCTTCTTATACAGTCTTACTATTCTACAGATCTTCCCTACATCGAATTCTGCGTTTCTGACGTAATGCCCGTCGCGTTCCACGTCAATATGTTTAGAAAAGTCATGCAAATCATAACCAAACACTCCATTGTAGGTAGGTTGCGTACACGGAATCATGTATCTATCATACCATTCCCTGGCTAATACAAACTTTGGCCAAAACCCCTGTTGCAAAGTTCTGCCGAGTAGCGTTTCCGGAACATTAACTCGAACGGTAAAAGTTTCTCCGCTATCATTCGACCACTTTTTTAGTATTCTTACTTGATTTAGCTCCTCTGGACCGTAGTCCCCTTAATTCGAGATAACAACAACCATTTTGTTTTCGGGTTTCTTTTCACTCCACTGAATGCCACATCATTGATTCGTACCTGGATTGGTTTAGATACATTAGTCCTAAGATTCATGTCATATGTGGTGAATGGGGTATTTTTAGTAGCCGATATTTCTCGTCGGTCTACAATTCATCCAATTTTGCCTTTTCTGCTGCCCGTATCACACTTTGTGCTATAGTGTTCGGGGTCTTTCTGTCGGAGATTGCGACACTTCTGAACTGCGATTTTCTTCTGTGAGATGCCTGACATTGGTTAAGCCGCTATTTACATAATCCTGTTGGTCTGACAAAATTCTGGCACGAGACTCTTGATGTTGGATATCGATTACGATTTTGTTCGGTGTTGTATTGGGTGCACTTGGTGTATTCATAGATATGCGAGAAGAACTGGTCATCCAGGAATACGAGCAAGACAGCTGTATTACGTTTGTGAGTTGAAATTGAATTGCACACATATGGTTTCAATTTGCTTCTCATTTACGGTTTGCAGCTTTTCAATTACCATTGCCTGACTCTTTATTACTTCTGCCGTTGCATTTAGGTCTGCGTCCAATCGAGGTTCCGACTCCCTAGCCTTGTGTATGCAAGATTCGAGTGGTGTTATTTTCTCCTCCTTATATTGGGTCATCTCATTCAAAAAACCGATATCTCTTATCGTTTTCTTCATTTCTTTCATAATATTTGCATAATTGACGTTTAGTTCATTCTTTATAAATTGTTTTAGATCAATACATTTTTCGTATTGCCTTAGTTGCAGTTTGTTCATTTTTATTATTCTCCAAATCGTCTGTCGATGCATTGCTCTTTGATTGATCCATATCACTCGATTGTCCAGTTTCTTGCAGATTCTTTATATAGCTCAGACTGTCGGTTCTACTCTGCTTGTTTTTACTGCGATTATGGCGAAGGGACGCTATGTCAAGACTACTAGATAACTCACGCTTAAATGATTGTCTGTCTAATTTGCCATATGTTTCTCTTATTTCTTCAAGAATGCTACGTTCGAATTGACAAGTGCACGGTTCATCACTATCTGAATCCTCGGTGTCCATTCTTGTTACTTCTGTCTTGTGGTTTATTGGTACAGGAGCACAATACTGGATAGGTACAGCAGATTCAAAGTTAAGTTCTAAAAATGTAAAGATGAAAAATTGCGCAAATAATCTTTAGGAACATAAATCCTTCCAATAAAGATTAGCATAAAGCCATACAAGATCAAAGATAAACGGTAAAGATAAGTTCCACACAGTGATAACATGATTACTGTAAATAGGAAAATAAGTAAGTGCAATTCATACATAGTTCTTGTAGCAACTTAATTTATATATAAGGTAATAATTTTATAATAATGTTCCAGTCTTATACAAATCCCTTAGGAAATCGTGGTTTAATGTAACTATTAGCCGCTACTATTTTAGGAACAAGTTAAAAAAGAATAATCTTTTTCATCACATTTTGTTCTTATCACATCGGGCTCAACCCACTCCATTTGTACAAAACAAAATGACAACAACAACAACAACAAAATAAAACCCAAATAAATACAAACAAAACAAAACAACTACAAAAAAAAGCAACAACGAAAGAAACGAAACATTCACAAATATGGCCATCGGAAAAAATTACGATACTGCAAAACAGTTCCCATGGTATAAAAAAATCTAGATAAATAAATCGAATGTAAAAATGCTTTCAAAAAGAAAATGTTTTAAAATGCATTATGTTAGTAATTCCCATAGACAAGATAGACGATGTATAAATACAATGCACAAGTCATTAACATGTTGGTGCGTCTTTTAGATATACCATGACTGCGTCATTACCTGTACAAAACGTTTTTTTTTTTTACAATCAGATAAGAACCTAAAGAAATAAAATTAAGAAAGCAATTTAAACCGATCCTTAAATTCAAAACTAACTAAAAAAAAAAAAAAAAAGCTTTCAGAGTGAGTGGACCGAAAATGTGGCTTAAATCTCTTTCTCATTTTGTGGAAAGTGGTGGCTCCAGGTGATATCACAGAAACTCACTAATTATATGCCCCATTTACACTATATTTATTGTCACTGTCACTTTCTGTTAAATAATTGCATATATGTTTTCGCGACGATAAACTTCTGATTTAGTGTCTCGGACATGCAATTCTTGATTTAGAAGTAACATAGTAAGTACATGGGCAGCCCAAAATACTCCGCGCTCCTTACCACGAATAGTCATGGACATTCTACTTGTATGACTTGAGCACATCTTAGTGTAATAAGTATCGACCAATAAAACATGTACATGGCAATATACAACTTATCATATCACAGAAATTATAAAAATCATGAAATTTCAATTTTGACCATGCATTTTTTATATTTCTCACAATTTGGTACAGGATGCATAAAATATTCACATCACTCAAATATTTGACTGAATACGATGACTTAGACGCCCATTTTTTGTACGTTTTAAATAACAAAATCTGATAGAAAATAATCATTTTGCTGTACATAATTTACTAAATTTACTACAGTAGCAGGCAATACACGATTCGAAAATAAGGAAATTAATCAAAATTCTCCAGTGTCAACAGCAGGAAAGTCATTGTCCATATTTGTGAAAGAGCGAAGAAGTATTGGTTCCTAAACAATCTCCCAGAATCTCAAATATTTCTTTTCAATGTACCAAAAACCGCTGTCTGTAAATAATAAAATAAATAACTAATGTATTCACCTTTTGGCATTTAGAAAACATATAAAATGACTACCGGCATACCGCAATGGTTTATAAGTAAAAGTCATGCCTTATTAGAGAAATATCAATAAGTCTACTATAAATCTTACTTGTGTTTTGGCCAAAAATCTGACACCGTGTCGGAATATGGCAACAATAGATTATGTACACACATGATTTTTTTAAAAATTAATTACAGCGGAAGAATAGTTCTGATTTGTCTTTGCGAAATATGAACAAAGTAAGCTCAAGGGTTAAGACGTAGTCATTTATTACTACTCATCTGTGAAAAGCTAGTATCGACGTAGGTGTTCTGCTGCATGTTTCGCTTCTTAAACACTTGAACGTTATTACTTAAGCAGCTTGAAACTCTTCTCATTGGGTTCACAACTTTATTTACCAGGGTAAATGTAGGGGTCTTTACGGTAAACAGCTAGAAAAAGACACGTCATATACGTGGTTGTTACATAATATGTCTACTTTTAACATTAGGAAAGACATAAATTACATGAGCAAATGCATGAAATTAAATCTTGCTTTAGTTATTTGGATAATTACCATGCAGCACTTGGGCCAAGTAAACGTCTTTCGAAACAAATAAACAAAAAAGAAATAATTAGAAAGATAAAATCTAGATTTGCAAGAAACATCTTAAAGAGGAACATTCCGATTCATTTGGTTTGTCAAGAAAGTAACTCTTGTGAATATACCCGAATCCTTTGACAATTTTAATTAAGACCTGTTACAAAAAAAAATTACAAATGAAAGATTTCTATCCATGAGGCTGTGAAGGTTGACTTTTGTGATACATCACACTTCCTTAGTATGCAAAGACGAACAGACACGATAACATCACATGCTACCACTGACCTCATTGAACATTCTAAGAGGGTATCTTCCACAGTATGCTGAAAAATCTATAAATATTTAAAAATATTGAATGAATAATATTGCAGTTTTGATATATATCTAATTTATGACCTTAAATGATGAGATTCCGAACATTCGATCATTTTCATTCCTCTGATTCTCGATGTTCTCAGTATGTGTCTATTTAGGTACATGGTTTCACGGAACATCAGAAAAGTTCTGGCGATATAGCGGTCAAAAGTTAAGTTCTAAAAATGTAACAGTAACACTTCAGGGAGATAAACTCTTTCAAATAAATATAGAATACAAGAATATAAGGTTGGTGTCTTCCAATACAAGGTTCACTTGGTCGAGGGTTAGAAACCGTTAAGACAGCGAGGCGTGCAGAGCTGTCTTAACGTTTTCTAAGCCTTTGCCAAATAAACGTTGTAATCGAAGACGCTAATCTTGTATTTTATTTATTCTGCAAACCTATAATAAATAAAAAATTATTCAAACAAGAGGTGAATCCATAAAAACTCTTGCTAGGTTTATTCTGGTCTTAGCGTGACCGCATCACCCCGGAATAATTTGAATATTAAGCAGCTGTAACTTCATTACAGTGTTCTCCAATTCAATACGCTACATGAATGTAGTTCACAACAACGTGCCAAAAATCAGTCAATAACTATCAAACAATAAACCACTTATGATCACATTTAGAAAATAGCACAAGCATAATTTCATTTTTGCAAATAGGAATGTCATTGAACAAAATAAACAAGTTTTAAAATAGTATTGTTCAATGGGCAAGCACATGGTCCTTTGGGGAAGCAATACGTTGATTTTCTTGTATTGACAATCCCATTTGATTATTTTTCTCTGCATCTCGATTCGTTATTGTGTTCATATTTATCACATGGAGTTTTGTACCGAAAAACACAGAATGTACCTATGAATGTAAAGTCTGCTAGGAAAAATTGAGATTCGTTGTTTCACACCGAGGATTGGGATTTATAATCGCGTGAGGATATTGTACTGTGTGACGAATAGGTGAGTAATGGTTAGCATATTTTAATAGGTGTTCTTTTGATTGTCAATAATGGAGCTGAATTTTATGATGGACTGCACTTGTTTATATCTGCTAATTTGCATTATATCTGTTGGAGAGACATTTTCTGATCGTAATTTTTGAACCAGATGTTTGCAGGCACTGTTGTTTGTTAATTTTTTGTACTGGAGTCAAGATCGGCTTTTGCGACCATTGTTTCATTGTTGCTGATAGTTTTTCTCCCCAATGCGTTGTTTAGTGAACCAGTTCTAGGATCTTACATTGGTATAGTTTTTGTTGCTATGTAGAAATGGTCATCTTCATTTGAGAAATCTTCCGGGCGTTTTTATGCGTGGAGTTTGTACAAATTAACAGATCACAACTCCTTGCAAATATCTTTGGTGCCACCTCTCTTACATCCCTATTGTTTTCACCAGTTCTAGTTTTCGTATACAACACGCAGAGTTCCAGATACTCAGCCCCATCTAATGCTTTCTTGAGCACCAAGTCTCGCTATTTCAACATGTAGCGTTCCTTCACACCTATTAGACCAAAATGTAAACAATTATTGGGCCAAATTGTGTCAATCAGAGACTCAGCAAATTTGCCTCCTAATAAAGCCTTTTCAGAAAGAATTTTAATTTAAGCGTCTGATATTAGTTTCAATTTATTTTGCACGATTACCTTGCCTTCCTTTTTCAATGATTTCTTCTTAGCCTTTAGAGTCTCTCTTGTTAGAGAAAATACATCATTATGTTGTGGACGTACTTTTGCCCTTCCAATTTTCTGTCCACGCTGCTGCTGATTGATCGTAGGATGGTAGGCTCAAACTCCTGACAGTCTGTTTTCCTAACTGAGAGGATGGAATTTGACAACAAAGTATAAAGTTGGGAGGGGGGGGGGGATTTCGTGGATACCTCGAGTTTCGTCTTTCATTTTCAGAAATCTCGAACTAAGTTTACATCTCCCAATTTGTTTATAGGAGTCTTTTGATTTTCCCGGTTGTGAATGAACTGACGGACATCATCAAATTAAATTTTTACAAATTGATTTGACAAATCAGGTGGTTAATTATTTTCATCGCTTTGTTTATGCCCTTGTTCGAACTATTGGCCGAAATTTGCCTCCCCAACTCTAAAATTGCATCCACTAGATTTTGATCGTAGTCAGATAATGAAGTTCCACAACATGTGGGGTTGGGGGGTTGTGAGATTCGATGTTTGGGTTTCATTTTCATTGTCAGACAAACAAACAAATTTGCCACATTCGATTCATGCTTAATAGAATAATGCTCTTTCAACTCATTTTCCTTCCTAACGTCTAACAGAATGTCATGGTTTAGATTGAAATTTGTAAGTTCACACCTTCGTCAGCTATTTCTCACAAGATCAAGGATTGCCTTTCTTTTTCGGCTTTCTTTCCTCTTTCTGTATGTTTTTCAACGATTGCGGACGACTTTGTTTTGCATGACACATCTTTTTAAAATATTTAATGAAGAAAGATTGTATAAGTATTCCACCAAAAAATGACAGTTTTCATAAGGAAGTTTTTAGGTAATTACGATATATAACCGGTTTTGTGTACACATCTGAAAAGGAGGTCAAAATGTGGAGTGCTGAAAATAGTGCGAAGTCATTAGACCTCTGAGGTCGCACGTGGTTTTATTGGGGCTGCTAACCCAATAAATCTGCGGTTTATGGGATACATTGTATCGAGTCAGGGCTCAGGAAATAATTTTCCAAGCACTCGTCCCTGGGACGAGTGAGTTGGAATAGATACTCGTCCCTGTCGTCACTTTACTCAACACAGTACACTTACCAGCTACACTACTTGCGCTCTCACAAAATAAATCCACTGGAACCTGACGCATACTTGATATTACAATGGGTCCAGACTATGAAAATATTATGTTCGGAGTGAGGACAGCGAGTTAAAAACCCTTCTAATACGTATCCCATTAGATAATCTATAATAAGAAATAAGGTTTGCAGTTTCACGCCTAACCCTCGATTTCTTAATGGCGTTCGTGTTTAAAGTAATACTTTGCAGTAATCTATGCGCCATTGTAATGTGAAGAAAGTTTGCTTTTCTTTATGAGTTAGACATGTGAGAAGTTAAGAGTCAGAAAATATCAAAACATTTTAATTTATCGTCTGGCCGAACTGTGTTATGCTCGACCCAGGTCATAGGTATTTTCAAAACTGTTAAGCTTTATTGATACATTGTCACGCCAAGGTGAAGACTCCAGCAGATATTTATATACGTATGTAATTACTTTTCAAATAAAAAATGTCTCTAACTTACATTTGAAGAAGAATTTCAAACGTCTCCTCAATTTAACTAATTTATGTATTATAAGTAAAACCATTCCAGTCATACCTCCATTTCTACAGGACTACGCAAGGGCGCATATCAAAGGGAAGATTGCTAATTGACCAAAAGAGTTGGAAGCTTATTACGTCATGACCCCGATTAAATTATAACCAATCACGTGTCTCGAAATTATATACTTTATACATAGATTACAATGACAAGCATTAAATGAAAGTTGGTGGGAATCGGCAAATACACTTAAAATGTATCTTCCGATAGTAAGTTTTCAACATTTTTCTTGTGAAAAATGATTACCGGTACATATTTATAGAAATATCTGCTGGTATCTTCGATGTGGCGTGACAAAGTATCAAAAAAGATACAGATTTTTAAAAATACAAGTGACATGGAGTGAGCGTAACACTGTCTGACCAGACGAAAACTCACAAGATTTGCTCTGGCTCTTAAATTATCATAGTTCTAACGCATATACTAAGAGGGTTTTAAACCGTTGTCTTCATGACATGGACCCATTTTAATGTACGAATCAAAGTCGGCTTCCTTTGCGATATGTTCTGAACTGAAAACAAGTAGGTAAGATACGCAAAAGTAATCGATAATTGAAGCACGCTAGATATTAGGCTATGTTGAACTTACCCGGTTGTTAAGGGTAGAAAATATACACAGATTTATTCCCAAGGTGCGAATCTGCATCTACTCGGCCCAGGGATGAGTAAGACCCAAAGTTTTCCTCAGCACAGCCAATTTTTACCCGGTCAGGACGAGAGGACGAGTGGTTTTCCTGAACCCTGCTCCGAGTGAATGTGAGTTCTAGTTGCAGGATACACGTAAATATGTGGTCCTACAAGATAAAATATAAAGATATAGAGGATAGTAAATGAGTGCTCATTTCAAAGAAATTTATGAAACGAGTCAGATAATTTATATTAAAATTATATGTTGGCAGGCGTGCAGTCTATTTCGGTAACAGACGCTGTACACAAGTGTTGATTGTCACTTAATTTCGGTTTGCAATCGACACTAGTCAATGCCTGATTTCTCCATCGTTTTCAGACATGATTATGATTGTGACTACAGTTAAAATCACTACTTAGAACATTTAATTGTTATATGTAATCAAGAGTTTCTCTTAGAAATGTGTACCATTTGTCGTTGAGTGTAACAGGTAACATGTATGGGTGACACAGAATATCGATTAGCAACTAATTACAAAAAAAGGTATACTTAAAGCCTGCTGTTTGGGATTTATTTTTATGCATACTTGACGGCGCCTTTTCATTGATTACATAAATGTATACTAGAAGGTCAACAGTAGATACACATTTTAAGATCTATTCATCATGATGGGAAGAGAGAGGGGAAGGGTGTGTGTGTGTGTGTGTGTGTGTGAGAGAGAGAGAGAGAGAGAGAGAGAGAAAACATAAGAAGAAACAATAAAATAGGCCTAAATATGGAAATACAAGTCTGAAGAACATACATAAGGGCAGATATACTTCCTAAATGGAAAAGGAAAGTAGTTCTAAATGTGATAACGGCACTGTGTCGATAAAAGTGGCATCGCCACTGTAGCAATATCAATTTTCTCCCACTGATATATTTCAATATTTCATTATGAAATATATAATAAAAGATTCTATTTATCGCATGTGGAAAAATGCTTATTTTTTTTTCACCAAATCGCAGAATGACTTTCAAATAAATTCGGATGCCTCGGTCGTCACTCCTTTCCTTGGCATGACAATATGATGTCATTTGTGACGTGATGAGGTTTTATTACAGGTTTTACATATGTAAAAATTATGTAATGGATATATGAACTTAAATAACAGTAGTCATGTGAAGAAAAAAATTCTTCCACAGGTAAACAGTGCAAGAGTTTCTCGGGCGGTACATCATCAAACAATTTCTTGATTGAATTCACATAAAAAAATAACAACAACAACAAAACAAAACAAAACCAAAAAACAAATTATGTCTCAGTGGATGATGCACTCGACGGAATGGTTTCCACTGTCATGGACACTGGCACGATATGTATTATGGCCGAGGTTCACCGTCTGGAAGGTATGCATGGATTAGGTAGGCGTGTCCTATACACGAGGTTAACCCTCTGGAAGGTATGCAAGGGTTAGGTAGGCGTGTCCTATACACGAGGTTAACCCTCTGGAAGGTATGCAAGGGTTAGGTAGGCGTGTCCTATACACGAGGTTAAACCTCTAGAAGGTATTCATGGATTAGGTAGGCGTGTCCTATACACGAGGTTAACCCTCTGGAAGGTATGCATGGATTAAGTAGGCGTGTCCTATACACGAGCTTAACCCTCTGGAAGGTATGCAAGGGTCATGATTCCCGTCTCCTAGATGGATCTCTGCAATTTTTGTTGTTGTTGTTGTTGTTGTTGCTGCTGTTGTGTTCCTTGGACTGTGATACTGTATGTTCAACCTAGGAAATTTTCGTCAGATATTTGTACGTACGTGTGTGAACATGATATAGAGAGAATGGTAGAAATAATACACCATCCAGAATGACTTATTCTTCTCTACATGAAAATAATCGTAGGAATCTTCAGCAATCGACAAGGAGGGTAAAGTACAGAAGCATTTGGTGTCATCCTTTCACTAGGTATTTACTACTAAATAAATATGCAGACTTAATTATTTCATATTTTTAAAAAAATCAAACATGAAAATATTTAGATGCGTAACACACTACAGTCTAAAAAGGAAGTTTGACTTACCTACTGTTTGTTATATTCGTAATGTTTGGAAATAATATTAAGGTAGAGGAGAAGAAGGACAGAAGAGATAAGAGATCAGAAAGATGACTATTGCTGATTTGAACTGTAAACTGAAGAGCATACGTTCTCATGAATGATTTTTGTTGTTGTTTTTTATTTATTTTTTTTTTTTATTTTACATACACGACTCTGTATCGGTTGTGGATATTTTCCATGATTTCTAGAGCTAAGAAGTTAACAAAGACTTACATCTAAGTTATAAAATAAAGATTAAATAGCTCGAATGAAATGAAATTGCAGACATTTATTTCAATCTATTTGACGTCGTGTTTCAGGGTTTTTCCTTAGCCTGATGCATATGGGAGTCAAGAAGAAGAAGAAGAAGACAAAGATAAAGATAAAGAAGTAGATGATGATGTTAATGATAATGATTATGAGCGCTTTAAATAATACAATTCCTTTATTTCCTTTTCCCCGGATTTTTAATGATGATTTTTTTCAAATCATATTTTCAATTATCATTATGAATGGGGAATTCTTTTTAAACCGTTATGGTACTTTGATAACGTAACAAATAAACACTGGTGCATTGTGCACAAATATAGAACGAAAACAAATAAACACTGGTGCATTGTGCACAAATATAGAACGAACACAAATATGTTTGCGCGCTGCCCGAACCAAAATACCTAATTTCCCGCTACCCGAACCAAAATACCTGATTTCCCGCTCAACTTGCCCTGACTACATAATACAGAATTCCATTTGGCCAACAGACCGAACGAATCTTATCTAATATATCGACAATCTTATTTGTACATCCTAGAGTGCTTTTGCAATTTTTTATCTTTACGTTTTTAGGACTTACCTTTTAATCGGTACCTATAAGCCAGTATTGTGCTGACCATACAGTCAGTACTGTGCTGACCATACATCCAGTACTGTGCTGACCAGCCGTTAAACTCTATAATACTAAAAGGAGTTACAATGCCCAGAAGATTTGTACACGAAACAAGTAAGTAATGGTATCAGAATAAATCAGAAAGCAAGTAAGTAATGGTATTAGATTAAATCTGACAACAAGTAAGTAATCGTATCAAATTAAATAAGAAAAGAAATAAAAGGAGACATTAAAATAACGCAGATGATTGAAAGGTAGCATTTTCAATTAATATATCGACACCGCTTCACACCAACAGATCCCATTTGAGTGTGAGACTGAAGGATATAATAGTTCTAAAAGATCGCCAATTTTGCATTGAGAAAGCCATACCCCCTCCCAATTTTGATCAAAGGATCAAGAAATATTGATCTTTCGAGGCCATTTTTCCAAGTAATGAGAAAGCGTCACCTCAAAATAGTATATGAATAGCCGATATGTTAACCGCATGACACCTGGGAGGGTACTGACATAAATACCTATATAATCAATGGCTGATCTGTATAGCTAATACCTTTCTAGAGATATAAAATGAAACATACAATAAATGATCGCTGAGTATGAAGTACGATATTTCGCAGGAAAGTGAGACAAGATCATAAAGTATCCATAAAAAGACATGTCAAGAATTCCGTAATAGATTGATTTATGACAACAGGGGTATTCATTTTTTACATTTTTATACCCCTTTATCAAAACTGATTTTGACAACAGGGGTATACATTCATGACAACAGGGGTATACATTTATGACAACAGAGGTATTCATTCATGACAACAAGGGTATACATTTATGACAACAGGGGTATACATTCATGACAACAGGGGTATACATTTATGACAACAAGGGTATACATTCATGACAACAGGGGTATACATTTATGACAACAGGGGTATACATTCATGACAACATGGGTACATTTATGACAACAGGGGTATACATTTATTACATGTACCCTTTAGCGAAACATCATCAAAGATATGGTAAAGTTTGAATCATAGTTGCTGTAACAGATTCGTTCGCTTTCTTTACAAAATTACTTCCATAAATTTGATATGAATTTAACGACTATTGTGTACTTTTCTGTCTGCGTTTTCCACAATCCACGAAAGCAGCAAACTATTATATCAATCACTAGACATGTTTCACTTTATTTAAAACTTTTTTCACTACTTACCAAGTTTAGAAGCGTATAATATAGTCATGATAATTATGATGAGAACAATAGTTTCTTGCATTATAACAGAAGTGCACTTGCATCTATTTAGTGATTTCCGAATTGTTTCTCTCTCTCTCTCTCTCTCTCTCTCTCTCTCTCTCTCTCCATATTTGTTGCAAACAATGTTCATCATTATTAATTTACACGAAAAAAACAACATTTTAAAATATTTTGAAAAGATGCTTATAAGCATTCACGAATAAGATAAGATAACCGCCTGGAGATTATTTCGCTTACGTAAATGATATATTTCTGTATACGCGAGATTAATCTGCCAAAATGGTAAGAATTTAAGCAGCTACACCAATATACCAACTTTGGACAGCTTTCATTAATAATTTCACTTTCTTATTATATCAGCAAAAAGAAAAGTCTGCCTTTTATAGGTCATGACAAAGAAGATTTAAAAATCTCTAGAATATATTGAAATTAAATGTTTCCACAACAGTTTGTAGCGTTATGGAAGTGCTGTGAAAAGGGTTATGTTGCATGTCGCTGACGATGAAACAACATTTGTGGCACAATACATAATTTACCTGCTGAGCGGCTAAAAGGAAAATACACTCAACATGCTCACTGGTTTCTTTGTTACGTCTCTTCGTTTCAGGAGGGTGACAGGAGAAATAAATATGCATTTTTTGTTTGTGCCGGCATAAGTGATACTTGAAATTCAAAGTTTCTTTGAAATTTACTGATAACAGATTGAGAATGTTTGAGCCTAAAAGCAAGGATTATTGGATAAGTGTGAAGTCACTGGCTTGAAGGCACTTTGACTACGTAATAATAGCCAAGTAGGCCTAACCAGCATGACATTGCATAATGGCTGCATACAATACACATCATGACACAATTGAATCACCCACAATGCACGAAGAATACATAATAATTTGATTCATTTATGTAATGAAAATAGTATTAATACTGAGGTTCAAAATTTGCAATATAGATTTGCCAAGGATGTTGTAAGAAACAAGCAGTGCTGGATTACCCAATAGGCAGACTAAGCACGTGCTTAAGGGACCAGAAAAGGAGGGGCACCAAATATAATGAGAAATTACGGTTTAGTATTGTTTTTATTTTGAATTACATATGGGGTGGGGGGCACCGTAATCTTTTCAGTGCTTAGGGCTTCCAAAGGTCTTAATCCGGCCATGGAAACAAGCTATAAGAGCTGCTTTCATAGTAATAAATGAAAATGAGATTACTTACTTAATGGAGAAACAGTCCCTGCCGTCAAACTCCATCTCTTGTAACTTAATGGAAACACATGTCCCTGCCGTCAAACTCTGTCTCTTGTAACTTAATGGAAAAACATGTACCTGCCTTCAAACTCCATCTCTTGTAACTTAATGGAAAAATATGTCATGCCTTCAAACATCTCTTGTAACTTAATGGAAAAACATGTCCCTGCCGTCAAACGCCATCTCTTGTAATTTTCCAACTGTCATTCCAAAAATAAATCAAAGATATGTTTGCATTTGAGATCACGAAGTAGATTGCTGCTGAAAAAATAACAGCCAAAGTAATGTGTAGACCAAATGGTACGTTTTGAAGTATTTTGGACTCAAGGAATCAAACACGATACTTTTTAGATTTTTATTCAGACCATAAGTAATTTGTGGTCCAATTTAGACTACCAAAATACGCAGCATGTTGTACAAGAACGTAAAACAATTTAGACTAACAAAACACGCAGAATGTGGTACAACAACATGGTCCAATTTAGACTAACAAAATACGCAGCATATGGTACAACAACGTACAGCAATTCCAGCTTGCAGGCTAACCGATGTCTTGTGGTCGTATGTAAATAGCTTTTGACAAAGGTTTTACTGATTACCTATTTGCTGTTTTTTGTGAAGAAAAAAAATCAAATACTAATCCCAAAAGTGTACTAACATAATACAGCATCATGTCAGATGGGTAGTTAATAAAAAGCTGAGAGAAAATCAGATAAAGGAAAAGTAATTTGAAAATTGTGGAATGGACTGCATTGGTGTATTTATATACCAAGAATTCCTTATTCATATTTTCTTTGGCTTGCAAATACATCCTTTTGTTTACGTTCATAACTTTCGTCTTGTCAGACCAACAATGAAACCCATCTGCTGTGCAGTGTGCCCAAGCGTCATCAGATTTTTTTGTTGTAAATATCAAGTTATAGCGGTATCGAATAAAGACAGACTGGCACCACACTCTAAACTTTGGAGTATCTGCTAGGTAACTTTGGTAAATTATATTAACACTTGGGTCTAACATGTTGATGGCTGACACTTGATTTCACAAACCTTGTTTGACAGGGAATATTCGGAAATGCCATTGTACCTTTTATGGTTCTATAAAAAAAATAATGATTATATATATATATATATATATATATATATATATATATATATATATATATATATATATATATATATATATATATATATATATATATATATATATATATAACACTGTATTTGTTATGAAGTTCAAACGGATACCAGCGCATTAGTAACTCGTACCCACGGAAGATCAGAAATAAGTCTTTCTCGAAAGTTAGTCACTATGACCCCTGGTAACGGAGGGAAGGGACCAGATAGAAAGTATGTAGAAAGAGCAACCCCAAAAGTTCAAAAATTTATATTGCCTGAAGGTTTGCATTTCACCGTGCAAATATCAGACGTAGATGTTCATTTTCTTAATGTTATGATTCACATTTATTTCCAGGTGCATTCATCCAATAGTGAAACATATTTATTGAAGACTGGTGAAATCTTTGAATATAGTAGCAATGTGATGTTATAATCGAAAACTGGAAATGCAACAGCTGGAAAAGGTTCTAAAACATTTAGTCTTAATTATTTATGCTTCATAAGACGTTGGAAACCCTCTGGTTATTATTGTTTAACTTAAATTTTCATCCTCCTGAAATGTCCTTAAAAATAAACTATTGTGTTATGTCATATTACACAGAGAGAGAGAGAGAGAGAGAGAGAGAGAGAGAGAGACAGAGAGAGAGACAGAGAGAGAGACAGAGACAGAGAGAGAGAGATTCGCACGCTGTCGTATACGCCTAACCAAACCTGTCAATATACCTCGAGTGACCTCAATACTCTTTGCGACATCTTGCATTCGCACACGCACGTAATCTGTGACGTATCAAAATGATGAATTTTGAAGACGTGACCACAATTCCTGATTTCGGTAATTCCATTTTGGGGCCTTCGATGATGCGGAGAACCAACTTATTACCATATTTATTGCGTGTGCTACTCAAACTCACTATTACTGAAACTTCATGTTTTTTCTTCCCATAATGATATATGAATTTCACAGTAGTCTACATCACACTTTATTTACCCAGAAACTGTTTCTTACTAAATGGTATGATCGACAGCTTGAATACGGCATTAACTAGAGAGAAATTCACGTATGTACAGGAAAGAAGTTTTGCTTGAAATAGATACCTTTGAATGTTCTAAAATATGTTTTCTGAAGATTATATTGCATCTCGCGATCCGACACGAAGCTGGATTGCATAGTCAGCAGCCTTAAAAAAATAGCCGAGCGGCGTCTTGAGATATCTAATCAAAACTATGTTCCTTAGTTGTGGCAGGAGATGAAACTGAAATTATATGGTATTTGAAAACAAGATGTTAGGACCGTTTGAATATAGTAGGTTCCAAGCTTAAAAGAAGGTATTGATTATGGAACAGTTTATTTTCCTGTCTTTACAAGTGAAATCAAAATGGCTGAGTACACATCAATCAATACTATAATTAATTACAGCTTGCTTTGTATTTTATTGCACATTTTGCTTGCATTTGAACAACTATTTCGTGTTCAGGAAAAATAGTTTGTATATGATAGACATATTATTTATTTCCTTCATGTATAGGAACAGTACAGACCAGGTTATAGCTGTCTGCCTTTCTTAAGATGGTACAAAGTTGGAACTGTAATCAATTGGTCATGTCAGTAATCCAATTAGTTTATTTCAGATGAAAATGGTTTTGCATCATTGCATATCCTTCTGCATGGGTTCATGACTAGGGCACGCCATTGACCTTGTGAAGAAACTATTGCCAAATAGACGACGGCAGCTGTCCTGTTTAATTTCTTAAATTATTGCAAAGTTTAATGCCAGGAAAGAAACACTACCGCAGGATGCATATCTGCTTTATTTTGACTGGACACTAATGGTCATTATCGGTAAAATTGAAGACCTCCAGAAAACTTAAGAGTGGTATACAGAGAATGTATAACCGGCCAATAAATTTTAAACCATAGGACATTTTTTTTTTTTTTTTCCTTAGCAGACAACACTCTACGCAGCCAGCCAGCACCTAGCAAGAAAAATTTACAAAAGTTTCCCGGCCACAGAACCGTATGCTACTGCATTAATCAAAATACTTTTTACAAAACTTTCCAAGCGACCATCTCTCAAATATTTGCACGGTATTGCGCAGATGTTCAAGTGAAAACGATTATGGTTATATGATCTGTAAGAGCACACTATAACCTAGATCCCCAGCTACTGAGATTTAACCTCATAAAATAATTTTGTACAGTTAATACTCAACAACCAAAAACCACGCGCGCAAAGTGAAAAGTAAATGTTTATGATCTTGTTGATACTCCACATTTGTGACAATTCAATAATGGATATAGGATTTTTTTTTTAAACACCCCCCACCCCCCCACCCCCCAAAAAAAGTAACAAGCAGTGCGCCTTTTCTTTGTCCTGTGGTTCGGCTTAAAGTTCCAGTTAATGAAGATATTACATAAATATTTAAAGTTCCAGTTAATGAAGATATTACATAACTATTTAAAGAGATAAAAAATATACTGTACAGAAAATAACTATTTTAAATACAAGCTTTAAAATCTGAACATGATGATTCAATGAACAGACATGTTACAGTGGGATATGACATTTTTGTAGAGTCAGTTAAACGGGGATGGCGACAGCTTGATACAAAATATCATATTGGCATTTATCAGTTATACCCGAGTTAGTTAAAATCAAGATATGGGTTTCATATTAAAATCGAGATATGGGTTTCATGTTAAAATCGAGATATGGGTTTCAACTTAAAATCGAGATATGGGTTTCATGTTTTCTTTCAGATACGAAAACTATTGTCTGATCGCTTTATACAATTACCTGATAATCAAGTTTTTAATCGAACAAACTACATACATACATACATACATACATACATACATACATACATACATACATACATACATACATACATACATACATACATACATACATACTATGTATTACTTTAATATCCTTCGACATCATGAATAGAGATTTATTAATGGAAAAAATATCACACAGATAATGTGCCTGAGGAACATAAAACTACCACATGGCTTTGAAAAATCTACACCAGCTGATGTGCTAAGTGCTTACAAACGAAACTCTAATTATGGCGCTGGAACAGTTGAATACTGGTGACAAATGCCTGCTGAAGAAATGAATCATTGATGACAAGCGATGAAGAAAAAGGATGGGCTTATTTTTGTTCTCCAATATAGCAACCGTTTAACAGTGTAACAGGATGAAGCCAGGTTGGGATTGAATCTAGCGAAGACACTGAAAGCAATTTCGTGAATGAGATGTTTATTTATAATGTAATCAAACGATGAATGAATCTTACACCATTCTCGTGCGCATGAAGTCCAACAATGGATATGATAAAATGATGCGCACCGAGTTCATCAACTGATACAAGGAAATGATATCGTTCCTAAATGGAACTAATCAGAACATGTAACTTTAACGAGTAACCAAACAAGAATCAACAAATGGAACGTATCAACAAATATGATTGATATATGGATCTATCACTATGGATGATCAATGTATAGAATGTATACCCCAAATATGACAAATGTATGATTCCATCACCAAGGGTATCAAAGTATAGAATTTATACACAAATAAGAACGATGTATGATTCAATCACCAAGGGTATCAAAGTGTATGATTTATACACAAATATGAACAATGTATAATTGTATCACCAATGGTGATCAAAGTATAGAATTTGTACAAAAATATGAATAATGTATATTTCATGCACAAGTAGGATGTATGTATTATTGATTTTCACTCATAGTGTGATATTGAATAATATTTATTCAAATATGGAACATATTTATCTCGTGGCGTCTAGTTGACGATCACGATGTATTTTCGGTTCCACAGCTCTTCGACGATCAAAGAGCCGCCATGCATGGCCCGCCCCTCCAGTCTGTACGAATAAAATAAGATACATTACGCATGCTTGCACATGAGTTTGCTTCGTTACACATTAAATCATTTCATCAGAACTACGGTACGAGAGTATTATTATAATCTGTGTCTGACAAGAATAAATCTCACTGAATTATAAGAGGTCGAACATTACTCGTATAATTGAATTCAATTTGTCTGTTCAGTTATAAAAATGGCAAACTTGAAACAGACTATACTCTATCTGACAGCATGGCGATATGTCACATAGATCTGACTCTATGTAAAATGTAGAATAAATTCCCAAACATTAAATCTATAAAACAATTCTATCACATAAAACTGATATCAAGAAAGAATACAATTTTATATGTCACATAGATCTGACTCTCTGTAAAATGTAGAATAAATTCCCAAACATTAAATCTATAAAACAATTCTATCACATAAAACTGATATCAAGAAAGAATACAATTTTATATGTCACATACCTCTATACCTCTACAGCTGAAGATTGCTTCTGTAAAATGGACAGCTTCCTGAGAAACCTAAACTGTATTGTGATAATACAGCGAGATTTTACTCTATAAGTACCCTGGTTATGGTGAAATCCACGGCCAGAGAACTTGATGTATTCGGGTTTCTTACTACAGGCACTCTGTTGGTGCAGCATTGGGTGAACCGAACGAACAAAACCATCCACGGGTAACACCGTACGCGGCAACGAAACCCGAGTACATTTTCGTTCATATTTAATGCATCTACATTAAGTGCACACAATTCCATGACAAACAGAAGTAATAGGTAGGTTAAATCGAAGTAGCAGGGTTTATGTAATACATATATTACATGCTCAACCGCAAAATGGAGCATCTATTACGCAGTCTGTTTCCACTGTTAAGACACTGTTAAGACACTGTTAAAACACTGTTAAGACACTGTTAAGACACTGTTAAGACACTGTTAAAACGTTTTTTGAAATATGAGTTTGCTTGAAAAAGGATAGGACTCAGACGAAAATATTACAATAAGATTTGAGCAATATATTTCAGAATCAAAGGTTAGAATCATATATGCTATTGGTGGAGCTTTCTGGTGATTATTTGTTTCTATTCTCTTTGATAATTCTGTTTTATTTCCATATAGTAGGAAGTCTAATAAAAGGTGATTGTAATTTACTTCTTTCAATTTGTTTTAAAAATCAAGTATTGAAGCCATTTATTATAGAGCTATTTTTAAAAATTAAAATTAGGATGAAATTTACTTTTCTTATGATTGTACATTGTTCCCTTTGCAATATTTGTTATTTCTCTCGCAAGTAATTATTTTCTAATTGTTCTGTGTAATCTTATTATTTTGTCTGTTACGATAACCAGTTTATTTTATGAAGTTAATGCACTGATTGACCTTTGGTATTGTGTGTTTCCACATTCCATCTGGTCGATGGGATTTACTTCACCGCATCGAAAACATGTAATATTCTCAACCGTTTATATTACCTGAAATTATTACAAATGAATATGATGCTGTTATTGCTCTCTAAAATCATTGTTCCATACACACCACCATTTACAATTTGTAACTCATCAATTATTCTATTGATTTGGTCTGCTCTGACTCATTAAAAATAACCTGGTAAAATTCTGAACCTATTGTCTTCGACAATATTTATAATATTGTTTTCCACGTCTATCGTTATCTATTTGCAAATATCTGAGCAGAAAATTCCAATCTGATTGGTGATAATGAAGATGTTATAATCTAAACTTGTGTTACACTACCAGCAATCATCTTGAGATTGTTTTATTGGAATGATAAGGTGTCACATTATCTGTCCTTCCAAATAATATGCTCGATTTTATTCTAAGGTGGTTCTTTGAATTTTTCATAAACTAATTGTATATGCTACTTATATTTAAGCAACACAATATTTTTGTTAGACTCCACCAAGTATTAAAAGAATCATCAATATCCTTGGTATTTTAGTAATGTGTCGTTTTACGTTTCATTTGTTTTTCGCCTTTAAAACTTTCTCAACCTTGAACAGTTAGTCTTGCTTATCGTAGAGAGACAATTCCTCATTGTAAAAAAGTCCCGCTATATTCTCTCCCTTTAATTCTTCCAATATGTTGACTTGTATGATTTTGAAATCTTTTTTGTAAAATTAGCAAGATGGCCTTTTTGGAAAAATCGATTAATATTTTGAGATCCTAACTTTCTCACAAATTTCTATATTCCGGCGTTCCAAAGGTATCAGTTTTAGAGAATCAAAAATAAACTGTTCCATACCTTTACCTGTTTTAGGGTCACTGGCTATAACTGGAGTTAAATTAGTTGGCCTGTGATAATTATTATTATATCCATCGATGAGGTTAGGTAATGCATCCACCCATTTTCTACTTTCATTTTGCGTGAAACACTTCCATATTAGGTTTAAAAGTTCTATTTAACCTTTGCACTATAGGCGCTTGTTTTCTGCCTAAGTATTCGGTATTTGCTTTTCCAATAATTCCTTAACCTTACAGTTATACACTTCTTTGCTTCATAAAGCTGTGTCTTGTCTGGCTTCCGCTCATTAAAGATTTCTCTGAAAACGTTGTGTATGTCGTCCCTCTTTTTTGTTCTTACTTTCTTAGCCAAGCTCATTTGGAGAAAATATCAATCATTGTCAAGATGTATTTGCATGAACTGTTGCATTTTCCATATACTTTTTTTTCCGTTTTTGGAACCACAAGATGAAATATATCCTGTATTAACACAGGAAAAGAAATTTTTCTTTTTATTATATACCAAAGTTTCTCCAGAATCGAAGCTTAGAAGATTATACTCACTATTCAGCATCACACTCCACCGCCCACCCACCCCTTTTTTGTTAATTCACCTCACTTTCATACGCTGGTCATATAAATATCAGTGACTTAAGATATCGGTATGATTGAATTGACCTAATCTGTCGCAGTAAATTATATTTTAGACATTTTGTAAACTATTTTATCATATTTGAGCACAAAGCAAGTTCGATTCATCAATGCATCACAGCGGATTCATCATTGTTGTCAAGGAAATAAGGGGAAATAACTTCATAGAGACGCGAAAGGCGTCGACTCAAATTTCGTCAGCAAAAATTAATTTCCATGTCTGAAATGTAATGCAGTTTCTATTTATTTGTTCTAGCTCACCAAGTGCTCCTTTTTGTAGCTGCAGGTAACACATATATACACACACACAATCCAGCGTCGCATGGCATGATGGGAAATCTTATATTTACACATGTGAAAATATAAGGATATATTTTTCACATGTGAAAATATAGGAATGAAAAAATATTAAAATTATCTCGCCAATAAGTTTCTATATTTCACTCTAAAGTATATAATAAAAACTGTATACAGACATGTAAGGCAGTACATATCACAAGGCTTAACAGATAACCAGATACAAACATAGCTTGTATAGGCTATACAGACGTAAACACAAATAGAAAATCTAATATTCTATAATTTGATATATATATGACTACTTTTCTTCCACTCCGTACACTAGATTTTTGAGCTGAAATTTGACCAATGAATTTTTACTCAGTAGTATTTACTTAAACAAAATGTGTGTTTACGTTATATTTTTCACATGTGTGCTCCATAAGCTGTTTCGCCGACGATAGTCGGTCACTGGGTCAGTGCACTAGAATGCTTAGTCATGTCGCCATTTTAAATTTGGTTATCATATAGTTTCTTACTATTAAAGAAATGTATACAGTGTTGGACCTCGGACCTTGCTGGAGCCACGCCATCCACACTTTCCTTGTTACCGATCTTATCATAGTTAACCAAACTGAACCCGAGAACTTTGAAATTGTTGTACCGTAGCTGTCACTGTCGGTATCGCTTTTAAAAATTACTCATAACACCGTATATATACAAAGATTGGTGTATTGCAAAGGTTATTGTTTGTGATATATATATACATACATAGATCAGAGGAGCATTCTTTAATATTTAAACATCTATACTATATTATAATCGGTATAAATGAATAATTATGTTCCACATACTGTTACGATTTACAAAATATTATTATTAAATCAAATACAGATTTAATGAAAAAAAGACGTAAATATCCTTAAATATGTCTTGTATACACATACAGAACAAAATGGCGCTTTACTCTGTTATCATGCACATAATTCATAGATACATCATGCAAGTTTGTTGATACGCATTAATTGGATTGTTGATATGCATTAATTGGATTGTTGATACGCATTAATTGGATTGTTGATACGCATTAATTGGATAACTTGGTAAAGTTCAACCTGTTAATATCAAAGTAGTTTAAGAAAAGTAAAATGGTTGATGATGCAACACATATTATCTAATATATGATCCTCGTTACAAAGTAGACTCCAGTAGGGGAATAGTTTCTTGAGTCTGGTCTGTACATTTATTTTTGATGAGTGTTTGGCTCAGTATCCGGTGTCCTAAGTATCTTGCGTTTAGTTCCAGTGTGCTAAGTTTGAGTGTATAATGGATCCTATGGGATTATGACCATAATCTTTTTCACTCAAATATCTGTGCAATAATGATATATGAGGGATGGTGGCCGCCACACATTTGGGAAAAAATATTGTGATGAATGCAGTAGCATAGGGTTCTGTGGCAGGGAAATTTATGTAGTTTATTATTTTTTGTTGCTGTTTTGGGGTGACTGGTTATATTTTGTAAGTGATTTTTTTTAGTGTCTGTAAAAATGTTTTGGTGGGAGGTAAAATGTTTTAGCTGGATGTTCAACCTCTATATACTACTACTTTCATTTTTGTTGTATAATATGTTCTGTTTTATTGTATAATATGTTCTGCTTTATTGTAAAATATGTTCTGTTTCATCGTATAATAAGTTCTGTTTCATTGCATAATATGTCCTGTTTCGTTGTATAATATGTTCTGTTTCATTGTATAATATGTTCTGTTTCATTGTATAATATGTTCTGTTGCATTGCATAATATGTTCTGTTTCATTGTATAATATGTTCTGTTGCATTGTATAATATGTTCTGTTTCATTGTATAATATATTCTGTATTATTGTATAATATGTTGTTTTATTGTATAATATATTCTGTTTCATCCTCCAGTGTAATTTGCAACTTATTTTTTATAAAAGTAAAATATTAGAAAACGAAGCTAATAAATGATTTTGCTAAACGCTCAATTGAACACTGATTTTATATAGGTACCTTGGTGAAACTTGTTTAAACTTTCACCCCTTATGTTCCAATTCATCAATTAATGTTTTCTTCAAGCCGTATATATTCCTTTTAAATAAAAGGGAATATGAAGACACATATATACATGAAATAAAACATTTCCTATTTATATTTCTAACAGGCTACCTGGTTTGTCTAAAATATAAATTATCTGAGAGAACTACACAAAAAAGGGTCTGTCCCTTCGGTAGGCATATAATCAGGTTGAATCTACCGTCCCTTACATGTAGCTCCCTGATGTTTTCTATCTATCTGTCTTATCTATTTATTAACCTATATATCTTGCAAGGTATATAATCAGTTGTTTTAACCCTAGTTTCGATCATAGTATTTAGATGTGTTTTATGTAGTACCTGTTAGTTAACTAGAGTCACATTGGTATTAAGGGTAATGAAACGGCAGAAATAACAGCTAAAGCTGCCTTGTTGTCACCGCTGTCCGAAAGGTCGCGTATACTGACTTTAAATATTATATAGATCAGCCTGGCGACTTCTCATTAAACATATGATTAATGACATCAATTATATTAACTGTACTTGAGAGTAATGGCTTTGAGTGACTATACATACATTTACTACAGTGTATTCAATTGTTTTATTTCCCTTCGGTCACCTATGTCAGCTCTAGCAATACAATAACTAATTTTAATAGAATAGTATATTTAATGCTTTCCAGTCAATCAATATAACAGAATAAAACCCACGCTCATATGTTGTTTAGGAACCCTACCGTTGTTGAAATTTTGATTATCTTCTGTTTATGCAATTGTGATACGTGATCATACATAGATACTTACTATTCCCTAAGGACTGGGATCGACAAACCACTATCTCGCATACAATATGGATGCTGGGGCTGTTTGATGAAATTAATGCTTTTTTTGATATTCTCAAAAGGTGCATTATTTATTGCGTGGTGTTTTTCTTCGGTGGATTTTTTTTTGATAAACGGATAAATGAACGCATTAATTAAGGAAGGAGGGAACATAGAAAGGAAAGAAGAAATAAATGAGAGGTTGAAAAATACATGTATGTATGAATGAATCGATCCATGATATGTGTAAATAGGTGCGCGATGCTAATTATATTCCATGTGTGGTGGGTTGAAGGAAGTAAATCCCTATTGGTTAGGGCAAATATTTCGATTGCACCTCCGAATTCTAGGTATTAAATTATGTCCAGTTGTCATTTTTTTTATGTGGATCACATATTGTCTTTTTAAGTGATATGGACCATAGTGCTTGCTCGACATATATTTTGCAGGCCTATCAATCACAATTGCTGACGATATTGTAAGAGAGTTATGCCCCTTTATAGTGCATGGCCCTTTCAGTATTTGTTACAAGTGCACGCGTGTTTAAAAAGGTATTATTAATAGTGACCGTGAGAAAAAACAAATTAGTTAATTAACTATTCTGTTTTTCATATTGAAAGAGCCTGTACATTTGGTGCTCTACCATCCATACGTGTAGGCCTCAATATATTTACAGTATATAAGAAAGCTATTAAAATTTCCGCATAAATAGACTTACGATGTACAGAGCCTTAAACTTAATGATATATGTAAACCTTTCCCGTCATAATCGTGGATAATTTCGGCGCTTGTGGAAAAAAGTGCAGTTTTGTTTTATTTGCCAGCAAATATTCCGTTTAGTGCACCTTGTGAACAAACTTCACGGACAACTCATCACCAGGATTTATCAAGATGGCTAGTAACACAACTGCCTTGTTAACTGAATTTATATCCACGGAAACCTTACAACTTCAGGTTTTCTATTCTGTTCAAATCAGTCCACAGTTTCTGGAATTATTTGGTATACAGAACGGTTTTGACAACGCAGCGAAATGCTTCGCAAACCTCTATTGTCAGTTACAGGCAGTGGCGGTGCGAGGGTTCGAGGCGCCTGGGAGCAATGTTCTTTAGTAGCGCCCCTACTTTGTCACAGAGAACAGTTTTTGTCAGTTGCCAACTTCCAACCCCCCCCCCCCCAACCCCATCTACGCCCCGGTTACAGCTATAAAAAGCTCCCGACGGCGCCCCCCTTGCCCGGCGCCCTGAGGCAATTCCCCCCCCCCCCCCAACTGATACTCCCCCGTCGCGCCGCCGCTGGATACAGGCTGATATGGCTGATATGGGGTCATTAGAGGAGATCCGTTGCAGATTAAAGAGAGAGTGGCTAGAGTTGGGAAGTTTTCAGAGTACACAAATAACGAGTTCAGGGAGAGCCAAGTAGAATGGTTCGCCTTCTACAAAGTGAAAACTGGGTCTCATTACTGTGTAGCCAAAGAAGACAAATCTGCTTTCAAAATTAGTGTACGATATCACTCCTAAATTAGTGTATGATATCACTCCTAAATTAGTGTACGATATCACTCCTAAATTTGTGTATGATATCACTCCTAAATTAGCGTACGATATCACTCCTAAATTAGTGTACGATATCACTCCTAAATTAGTGTACGATATCACTCCTAAATTAGTGTACGATAGCACTCCTAAATTAGTGTACGATAGCACTCCCAAATGTAAATGTTATAATCGCATCTTGTACCATATCACACCGTTTGAAACAATATTTACATCAAATAATAACTGACACTACAACAGTCTATTATCAAAGGAGGTCTATAGGTGAGCGTACCAGTATACTTTTCGATCTTATAGAATGTACTAAAGGAAATGATATTCAAAATTAAAAGAATATTTCCTTATAAGTTCTTGATGTCAAATATATTGCTTTGTTAGATTTGAGTGGTTATTTGTTGCTTATGGGGAGTCCGAGTTGGGAAGATATTTCTCAAACCGACTAAGTAGTCAATGTCTAGGAGCAGACGTCATAATGTACAGCATTCACGAGACTTTATGGTAGCATAGATCAGTTTCGTACAATGGACCCTCCCTAATTTCTTAACATAAGGAATTCTCCGGATATTCTACTGTAAAAGCGTTTAGTAATTTGAGATTGGAATAATTCTTTCTATTCGGTATTTGGGTCTTGTTTCGTAATGTATGGCGTAAAATACCAATCTTCGACTTGAAAGGCCTACTATTGAGTCATTCAAATTTGATGCAAGCGTTAAATTAGAGTTTCGTGATGTGTGGTCATTAGGTGATTAGAGGAACATTATTTGTAGTATTTGCGCGTTTACAAACCCTCCATTTGACAACGACTATTGTCTTGAGGTCCTTGGAAATAGGGGAAATAATGGACCGCAAGTCAGGCTCATGCAGGTTTTGGTTGAATTGCTTGATAGTTTCTCTCTCTCTCTCTTTCTCTCTCTCTCTCTCTCTCTCTCTCTCTCTCTCTCTCTCTCTCTCTCTATATATATATATATAAATATATATTATATATATATATATATATATATATATATATATATATATATATATATATTTTATTATATGAAGAAAAATTCTCCTTGATTAAACCGTTACATTACATTACCCTCTCACCGTTTCAGGTTGGAAATCACTGATTTCTGGATCAGCTGTAAGATCTGGTAAGAAATTAATCGTTTTATTTTTAACAAAGAGCTTCATGACATTTTGTTTTATCTATATTTAACCCTTAATGAAAGGATGGAATAACCACAAAGGCAAAAGTGGATCTATCTACCTCCACAACCCCTGAGGATGTATTATCACAACCTCTCTGGTTGAATAATTGAATTAAAATCTACAAGCATTCATTGTTTTGTTTTTTTTTACATTAAATAAAATGTGGCATATTCCTATTACTGCTTTTTGTGGGTGAAAATCGTATATTTTTAAACTTTCGTGATTTTCAACTTAAATGTAAATTTAATTTGTTATTTTTATGGAGTATAGAATGCAGTATCAAATAAATGGAAAATCGAATAAAGGATTTGCAAAAATTGGAAATGTATTCAATTTATTCGAAACAATGTTAAAATATAAAATTATTATATGATGTTGTTTAGATAAGATTAGAGAAAAGCAAAACGCAATAGCAGAGAAAGTAGAAACAGAATCTTAGAACTGATATATTTGATAACGACTTGGACACTAGTTATATGATAATTCTTAAAACAACAGACAATACACAACTTCTATCAGTGATATTCAAAATACTACACAAAACAACAGACAATACACAACTTCTATCAGTGATATTCAAAATACTACACAAAACAAGACAATACACAACTTCTATCGGTGATATTCAAAATATTACACAAAACAACAGACAATACACAACTTATATCAGTGATATTCTAAATATTGCACAAAACAACAAACAATACACAACTTCTATCAGTGATATTCAGAATACTACACAGAACAACAGACAATACACAATATCTCTCAGTGATATTCAGAATACAACACAGAATTATTTACACCATAGAAAAGTAACGAAGTGTAAGTTCGTTACTGTTTTGTACACATTTCGTAATAAACCATAAGAAACTTTAAATGCCGTTATGTCAAACATTGTGGATACAGTCGAGATATCGTCATGCTCAGTCGTGCTCAGTCGAAATCGAACTAAAATCTATTTTATTATCAAACACCATCAGTAAGATCAGTAATCAACCATTGTAATTTCATTATCAGACAATATATATTTAAATGTACACTTAACAATAAAATTTAAAATTTAACTAACGCACTAGAAAATATGAATTATCACAGCAAATTTGTTCTTATTTAAACATATTCATGGCAAAGGTTAAAGAAACTAAGTTGAAATGGGTCTGTATTGAATATGCCCTTCTGAATATATATATATATATATATATACATATCACACAGGACACTCTAGTATGTTTATGTAACAGGGATTTTTGAGAACGACACTTTACTTTAAAATGCATATTTAGTCAAATACTTGCACACTTGTTTTTCTTTCAAACATTGTCAATACTTGGAACACTTTGAATAAGTTGGTGTGATTTGTATTCAACACTCGCGTATAATGCAACACCAACTGCAAACTGCATAGACCCAGATCTACCGTCGCATAATGCGCCGGCAGATATGGGTCTATGCAGTTTGTAAGGACAAATCAGTAGAACAAACAACATAGACCCTGATCTGCCGGCGCATTATGCGACGGCAGATCAGGGTCTATGTTGTTTGCATTTGGACTAGATATATACGGTATGTTCACAATTAGAAAACTTTTACATGCTTGTTTTTTTCTTGCATGTTCAGTATATGCCTACCGTAATCATACTGAAAATTTCTGAAGATTATGCCATGATGTCCAAAAACAAATTAGATTATGCCATGATGTCCAAAAACAAATTAGATTATGCCTTGATGTCCAAAAACAAATTAGATTATACCTTGATGTCCAAAAACAAATCACAACCTCCGCAAGGCAATTCCGCCAAACCATGTCACATTGAATCTTTCCTTAAGATAGGTCTGCAGCTAAATGTGACCAAGGAAAATAACGGTATTAAGTTAAAAGCATGAATTCTAGGGCACACTGGAATGAATATGAAATTTCATTTTTACTATTTCAGCTAGGCAAGAACTGAGGCTTGTGTTCTGTAATGCAAAAATTGATTATCAATCCCACCATTAAACAAAAAGTATTTAATCAATATTTTACAAAATAGTCGCCTTCTCAATTCTCTTTAAAATTGACTATTTTATTGAATTAACCCCTTTCTCGTTCCTTCGCCCAAGAAATGTAGCAAGAAACCAGATTAGGTCTCGTCGCTAAAAAGATACTTTATGGAAAAAGGACACATGTAACTGTTCTTATTGTACTTTCTAATTAAAGGCATATGAGAAATGAATATTCAATATAACGTTTCTTTACACTAATAATATGTGGCTTAGGAACAATCTTAAATTATTGCATATGTAAATGACTTGTTTTGTAACTGCTTCTTTAAATTATTACACATGTAAATGGCTTGTTTTGTAACTGCTTCTTTAAATGTTTTGGACAACAATTACTTCAGTGGCAGTTCTAAGAAACACATCCAGAAGAATGCGAATTATAACGTTCACTGATGAAAAGAAATGGAGCAGGGATTCCGAGGAGTTTCTGCGTGTGAAGAAATCTCAAGGATAATTGCTCGTGAAATGTTCGAGTATTTAACGTTTTGGAAATTTGATATCTTATATAGATAAGGGCAAAGCAATCCAAATTAACATTAAAAAAATACAAAAATACAAAACAAAAGAAAAAAAACAAAATAAATATAGGTTTAGTTATAACTGAATGAGTATTTATATATTCATGAAACTTACACATGTTGAAGATCATAGAGTCCTCTTATCAATACACAAATAAACGTGTACTTATCAATACACAAATAAACGTATACTTATCAATACACAAATAAACGTGTACTTATCAATACACAAATAAACGTATACTTATCAATACACAAATAAACGTGTATTTATCAATACACAAATAAACGTGTACTTATCAATACACAAATAAACGTGTACTTATAAATACACAAATGAACGTGTACTTATAAATACACAAATAAACGTGTACTTATCAATACACAAATAAACGTGTATGTCGTTGAATGAATCTTTTCAGTATGACACAATTATTTTGATCCCTTAGAATTTCCGCTACAGAAAGCCTGCTTGGCAGATTTACGGCAGGATGTAAATAGTTTAAGGTTTCCCAAGGTCTCGTATACTTTCATTGACTTCATTTTTTTTTTCTTTCATATGACTTTTATTGCGATTATTAAATTGTATTAGCATTTTTTTTATTTGTCATTATTTAATAAGAGACAGAAGGCGTAACTACATCATTTTACCTCCAATCTCACCATGTTGAGGAAGTCATACTATAATGAATGCGTCATTTCGAGCTGCGCTGTAAGAATATATTTCAGAAAAGCAGACATCTTAAGCCATTTAATTCCTTCATTCGTTTTAATGTAAGAAGTGTAATACTAACATAACACACTCTAACAGCTTGCTCAATATATATTCCTCCAAGCATTCCGTACAATTAATCTTTTGATGACCATCTGATTGAACAGCTACCAGCACCTATTGTTCTGCTTGGAGACCTTAATGGCCACCAGACACTTTGGGTCTGCAAAGATATCACTGAGATAGAACATCATTGAATAAGACCATCTGCAATCCATCTCTTTTTTACTTGACTTCTCTTGGAAAGTTGGTGACTACCTCTGTGATAGTAACCACTCCCAATATATTTAAGAAGTAATACTACCACACCCCTTGGAATAGAAACTGAGCAGGGCAGAATGGGTGAAGAGTCAGTCATCCTGCAAATAAATGTGACCGTTGGAGGTTTCGAAACTCTTATTTACACACATACTCCAAGATGTTGTTGGGAATACAATACCAAATACTTCGGCTCTTCCCAAACCATGCTTTGATGATACTTTCAAAAGCACCATCCAGGAACTAAAAAAGGTTCTTAACAATATCAATACTAATCCAAGAGCTGAAAATCCTAATAAATATCGTATATACAGAGAGAGAGAGAGAGAGAGAGAGAGAGAGAGAGAGAGAGAGAGAGAGAGAGAGAGAGAGAGAGAGAGACATGAAGAGATCATATGTCTCTAGGTTGAGGTCTTGCTCCTCTATTAAATCACTGGAATATGATACGGAATGTCATTGGCAAAAATAAAATCAGAATATCAACCACTTAAAAAATCTTATAAAATGGTCACGAAGCTACCAAAAATTTCAAATGCATTGGCAGAAATAGCCTCCAAAACCTCACTAGAAGGAAACTATTCTCCGACATGTCAAAAACCTGAAAGAAAATGTTCCTTTAAATTTCAAATCTCCACGCACGAAAATTAGAATAAACCTTTCGCTCTCAAAGACCTATGAGTCTCTCTTGATCGAGCTCATGACTCTTCAGCATGACAAGATGAGATATATTACCAACGTTTGAAACATTTACCTGATACAGCTTTCAATACACTAATGACAAGATGAGATATATTACCAACGTTTGAAACATTTACCTGATACAGCTTTCAATACACTATCAAACATTGTCGATAACATTTTGGAAACTGACTACTTTTCGCTGTCATGCCAATAGTTAAATCAGAACGTAAAGCTGGAAAGGATCATACCGACCCTTTTAATTAGGGTCCCACACCACTAGCAGGCTGCATTTGCAAAAACATGAAACAAATTATTAACGAGAGACTCCACTGGTATATTCAATCCAGCAAGCTACAAAGATACTTTTTTTCAATGTGGTTTCAAACGCCAGTGAAACAAAATTGACTGTCTAGTCGGACTTTGTGTAACATTTATTCGAGAAGTTTGCGTAAATAAAGAACATAGAGCTACCATTGGGTTTAATTTGGAGAAAGCTTATGACACAAAAAAGTGGGTATACGGTATAATGAATGATCAAGGAGCCGGTACCTATCTTTAAACCCAACTGTTTGAAAGTTTCACATTTCAGAGTTACGGTAGGTACTACCATTTCTGAAAGCATTCTTTGGGATATGGGCGTACCTCAGGGCAGCATATTACAAAACCTGCAAAATTATATGATCTCAGATCACGAACTTGGTTATAAAAATCCCGTTTCCACCCTTTTCTAAATGGAACATTTCATATTCAGACTTCCAATATTATATAACGTATATACTCGCGTATAATCCATTACCAACTGCAAACTGCATAGACCCAGATCTGCCGTCGTATAATGCGGCGGCAGATCTGGGTCTATGCAGTTTATAAGGACTAATCAGTAGAACAAACAACATAGACCCTGATCTGCCAGCGCAATATGCGACGGCAGATCAGGGTCTATGTTGTTTGCATTTGGGCCCGGAATATATACGCTAGTATAGACGGTAACTCGGCATGTGCTATATATTTAGCCAAATATGTCAAATGAAAACTCCACTAATTAGCTTCGGAACATCAAGCCCATCACTAAAGAGTGGCATAGCTCATAAAGAACAAATCGCAGAGTTGAAGTGGTACTGCGCCGCACGCATACTAGAGATACAAACATGATCCATGCATACTTCCTCAAAGTGAACCTCGACAAGAGCGCGTATCTTGCCAGTGGAACGCTTTCTTGTCAAGTATATTGACAGACGTTTTGGGATTGTAACTCATTTAAGAAACTTATGATGATTTACCACCAGAGAAAATCTTTGACTTTTAAAAGATAGCAGTTTGTATATACATTTTGACTCAATATTTTTAAGGATTTTATATTTTTTACTTTTATCTTTTATTTTCTATACCTTTTAAAGAATTTTTAATTTCTTTACCTTTTTATCTGTTACGACTACATGTTTACATTTACTTGGAAGGATTGGTGTTCCTATTTTTGTTCTCTTCTTTTCTTTAATGCTTTAGAACTGATTTTTTTTTATTGGCGCTACATAGTCAGTATTGTGCTTACGTGCCCTTTACATGCCATACTAAAATTACTCAGTAATACCTGGAAATCTTTCGAAGGTCTTAAATAAAAAATATATTGATGATTCTCTAATAAGACAGCAATGACTGTTTTGTGGATAAATCGTCTGATTTCTAGTGGCAATGTGATGTAATATATGCACACAAAGGTGCAATTTTGCTGAAGCACAGATTCCGTGCATTGTTCCATTTCTCCATTAAATATTATTGGAAGAAACATTCATACTTGAATAAAGGTACCCATTACTAGTTTTCGGAACAGAGTAAAAGTACAAATAGAATCAGTCGGAACGTGAAAATCCATTTAACTCTTGCAGTGATGGGACAAAACTTAAGGATAATGTCTAAACACCGGCTTTGTGACGATGATGAACTTAAATTATACTCGCGTGCGACCAAAATGGTCATGTGCGAGGATGGGGTGACGTTTCATCTATGCCTTTTGTTTTTGTTTGATGACTGTTTGGAACTGCTATTTGGATTGCGAATATCTCAGAGACTTCCGCCTAATGCGTTGTCGGTCCTCTACATCAAACCATGATGTAAGCCTAATGCATTGTCCGCCCTGTACATCGACCCATGATGTAAGCCTAATGCGTTGTCGACCCTGTACATCGACCCATGATGTAAGCCTAATGCGTTGTCGACCCTGTACATTCAACCATGATGTAAGCCTATTGCGTTGTCGACCCTGTACATCGACCCATGATGTAAGCCTAATCGTTGTCGACGCTGTACATCGACCCATGATGTAAGCCTAATGCGTTGTCGACCCTGTACATCGACCCATGATGTAAGCCTAATCGTTGTCGACCCTGTACATCGACCCATGATGTAAGCCTAATGCGTTGTCGCCCCTGTACATCGACCCATGATGTAAGCCTAATGCGTTGTCGGCCTTGTACATCGACCCATGATGTAAGCCTACTCTGCATACCTTGTAAAACTATAACACAGAATCTTAACGCTGATGACGACGTCTCCGTCGTCGCCGAAACAGTGATTCCCATGTCTATCCATTTGCTAACACGGGCGAGACGAAAATGAAATGTGTGAAGATCAATGTACTGGTTTCTAGGAATAGGACCTGATTGGGATAGATTTTAACCACACGACATTTAAAGGTATTTTATGGCAAGATAGAAGATACAAATTGCTAACAGTTTACATTTTGCGAGCGATTGTTAAATTTTATCAAATCATTCTATGTGCATAGGAATTAGCAAACTAATTAAGTGTATGTTGGTATCGTAGATGTAATTGATGTATTATGGGACAATCACTTTCGTAACCAGTTTTTTTATTTTGAAGTTTGAATGAGAAGCAATACTTGTTATAAAATTGCATATAATCATGTTTAAATTTCATTGGAATGGAATAAATCCTTTGAAACGTAAAATTATATGGTCATAGTCGCAGCAAGGTTATGAAAGCAATTTCCGCCAGAAGCTGGATGTTAATTACTTGTTTCATGTTTGGTTTCATAGGGATATATGATGGTACAGTTAGTTATCTTCATAATATCACAGTGATACAATTCCAAGCCAGATTAAATTTGAAAATAAAGACTGACTTTAATCTTTAATACAAAGTATTCCTCGCATAATTTTTTACGAATTGATGGAAATTTAAAATGCCATAGAATTGTTATCTTCACATCACAAGGGACTGTATGATGGTGGAAAGGTAATACTTCAGTGATGTCATCATCAAACATTTTCTTTAAAGACTCATGCGCAATAAGTGGGGAAGTAATGAACGCATCATTTGAATGATTCCAGATGATGCATACATCTGATAAGTAGGTAACGAATCTCTTAACTGGTTGTCTGGTGAACTCTTTTTGATTACTCCATCTCAATATCTTTCCTGGTTGTCTGGTGAACTCTTTTTGATTACTCCATTTCAATCTCTTTCCTGGTTGCCTGATGAACTCTTTTTGATTACTCCATTTCAATCTCTTTCCTGGTTGCCTGATGAAATCTTTGATTACTCCATCTTCAATCTCTTTCCTGGTTGTCCGATGAACTCGTTTTGATTACTCAGTCTTCAAGAGAAGGTGATGTATATATATATATATATATATATATATATATATATATATATATATATATATATATATATATATATATACCACGGTAATTCTAAAACGTATGGCATCGCAAGTCACCAATACTGCGAACTCTATCAATCTAACTCAAGTTTCCCAAATTTGTCTACATTTTTTTAATGTGACTTAGATAGATTATACAAATAAGGTTAAAGTTGGACTGCCATGTAATAATCTGTAAACATACAATATTTGTTTGAACTGGCTCAGTTTTGCAAGAATTAAGGTTAGTGTTCTTAGAATCAATCCTAGATTTTAAATCATGCCATCGGGCAAAAATATCTTTCATCGATATTTTTTTTGTAATTGAGTTCATCTATTCCCGATTCTTCAATTGAACTATTGTATTAAAGTAACATATCGCTGGTTGCGTCATCAGAGGTAATATAAAGGTGAACCAGATTTAAAATGTTCTTTGGAATGACACATTCTTTCTTGTTTTATTATACACAGTAACCATTAATTTTAAAAATAACGCTTAATTGCACATTAAACAAAATAAGATGTTCTTGCTCAAGAATTATTTTTAAAAATCCATTTAAAAAACTCGTTTCGTAATTACATCATAATAACCTTTTTAAACATGAATTATTTCGGACGCTGCTTTGAGTTATGATAGAAAGTGACGAAAAAAATGTTGAGTATGAATTTAAATGAGCCTTTATACACTTGAAGGATTGTAAACAGTACACTCATTAGTACTTTGCAATGTTAAAACTGTAGAACTAGCATTGAATTGTGTCAGAGGAATATATTCATACTGTCTATAATACGGACTATCTTCATGATTCACGAAGGAGAACATTGTGTACATATTATTGTAGTAATAATATCAGTGATGAATGAAATCTTCTTAGTTTGAATAGGAAAACTAGGATCAGTTTCCAATGGAAATTCTGCGTGACTTAGGTGAATGACCACTTATAATACGTATTAACAATTACGCATATTCTGTCATGCGTTGAATTCACTAGCATTTGCGAGGTACATATTTTCATGGATTTAGGAATTGTTGCAGACCTCGAAATTGAAGATCCATGTATGTAATGCTTCAGTCATGCGTTTTACTTTCAGTTAGCTTATTAGTTGAAAGCGCACAAAACAATCATCGTTTATTCTCTTAACGAACATAATTAAGGAAAAGTGTACAATTATTTGCACCATAACGATTTCACGATTTAAGAAAGTTCATTACAACCCCTCTTTGAAATAAAATCATTATTAAAATCGATTATAAAGTTTTAATTCATTCCTAGAAGTGATGTGACAGAAATAACAGACAAAGCCTAAATTTCCGCTAGACGGTGCATTTGTTTTACCTTCTGCTTGTTTCCTACTCTTTTTAGTTATCACAATATACAAATATTGGAAGAAATCTAGGGTATATGCTATTTGTGACAAACCTAGGGTATATGCTATTTGTGACAAACCTAGAGTATATGCTATATGTGACAAACCTAGGGTATATGCTATTTGTGACAAACCTAGGGTATATGCTATTTGTGACAAACCTAGGGTATATGCTATTTGTGACAAACCTAGAGTATATGCTATTTGTGACAAACCATAGAGTATATGCTATTTGTGACAAACCTAGAGTATATGCTATTTGTGACAAACCTAGAGTATATGCTATTTGTGACAAACCTAGAGTATATGCTATTTGTGGCAAACCTAGGGTATATGCTATTTGTGACAAATCTAAGGTATATGCTATTTGTGACAAACCTAGAGTATATGCTACTTGTATCAAACCTAGGGTTTATGCTATTTGTATCAAATCTAGGGTATATACTATTTGTGACAGACCTAGGGTATATACTATTTGTGACAAACCTAGGGTATATACTATTTGTGACAAACCTAGGGTATATGCTATTTGTGACAATCCTAGGGTATATAATATTTGTGACTAACCTAGGGTATATGCTATTTGTGACAAACCTAGGGTATATGCTATTTGTGACTAACCTGGGGTATATACTATTTGTGACTAACCTAGGGTATATGCTATTTGTGACAAACCTAGGGTATATACTATTTGTGACAAACCTAGGGTATATGCTATTTGTGACAAACCTAGGGTATATACTATTTGTGACAAACCTAGGGTATATGCTATTTGTGACTAACCTGGGGTATATACTATTTGTGACTAACCTAGGGTATATGCTATTTGCATTTAAGTTTTAGGTTATAGCTTTGTTAGATTATAGTGATTATTTGTTTGATTGTGGGAAGTCGGTGTTGGGATGACATTTCTCAAACCGAGTAATTAGCCATTTACTATGAGCAAACGTCATATTGTACAGTATTCACGAGACTTTATGGTAGTTTACTTATGGGTCAGTTCTGGTTTTCGTAGATCAGTGTATGTGCAATGGATATCAGTAAGCTAAAGTACCGTATGTACTCGCGTATAACTGCAAACTTCATAAACCCAGATTTACCCTCGCATAATGCGCCGGCAGATCTGAGTCTATGCAGTTTGTAAAGACTAATCAGTAGAACAAACAACATAGACCCTGATCTGCCGGCAAATCAGGGTATATGTTGTTTGCATTCGGATCCGATTTATTCGCGAGTATATAAGGTAGACCCCTTTTGGAGTAAATCTTGTATTCATGGATATATTTAAGGTTTTGCTCAACATTTGCATCGCAATAAATTTTCAGAAGAAAATCCATTAAAAATATATAAAGTTCAATTGAGAAATATACACTCTAATAAAACTTGAGTGAGATATAATCGGGTTTTAATTTTGTGAAATGGAACATGACCCAATGAATCTTGTGGGATATTGTTATGAACCTGACGGTGAGGTTATCATTTCAAATATCCACTCAGAGATGGATGTGAAGTACCTGTTGCATGTTTGGTTTGAAAGAAATAAGTGATAGCACAGTTTATTTCATGTAATAATTCTCACATCATTCCATGTCAGTTTAATTTGTGAGTAAAAAGACTATTTTTAAAAAATAAAATAAAAAATAAAATATCCAGTTGATGATGACGGAAATGTGTTTTCTAAGTGCCTGTTGGCAACAAAAATAGTTTAGTTAAAAATCATGATTTTGTGCCTAATAGAGGTGGAGGTGTTTCAAAAAAATAAAATAATTTAAGTATTTATAACTTAAAGATCCATAAAGAGCAATGAGACGACACATAACTAATAAATATATGAAATAACCTTTTTCTACATTGTCTTAATCATTTTTTTTTTCTCGGGAGTTTGGATGAATATTAAACCGTCAACACCTAGTCGATTCTGATTATAAACACATTTGGTAAAAAAGTACCATGAATGCAATAAAACATATTTTATTGTTAAAATTAAAATTTTGATGAATATAAGGACCTGGTACGCTGGCACTGAATGCTTTACCTCATTTTCCTGGTTGTAATTTCTTTTCTGCAGATAAAAAAAAAATACTATTTCTCATCTGAATTGTAATAGGATCTGCATATTAAAAATGTGTCAACTTTGATAACAGAGAATAGGCATGACACCACTCAACTGACGTTCCGTCCTGTTGTATTGATTGAACGCCAGAAAATCAAAACTTCTCTCACGTTCTTAACAACAAGTACTGTTGTTGGTAATGTATGAAGTGTTATTACATCCACATGCATGTCTTTTCAAAAAAAAGGTTATTATCGTGAGGAACTATGTAAAAAGCAAAGAACTGAAACTTTTTAATGAAGATTAAATTAGCAATTTTATTTCAAATGATCCCGTCCCCAGAAAAAAAGGGTGAATGATACAAAAATAATTGAAAACGGAATGATTCATTTAAACTATGATTTATATCTTGAGTTTGATATTACTAGATGATGCGAATAAAATTTACCAATCTTCTTACTTGACCTTATGCACAAATAAAGTTATTATTTGTCACGTGATGGATTATATAGGTTTAAATATCTCTCCTATTCCGTACGAGAAAAAAAAGTTATTATTTGTCACGTGATGGATTATATAGATTTAAATATCTCTCCTATTCCGTACGAGAAAAAAAAGTTATTATTTGTCACGTGATGGATTATATAGATTTAAATATCTCTCCTATTCCGTACGAGAAAATTTTTTTTTTACCCATCATATGTAGTTCATCTACTTAAAATTTGTGTCTTTTATTTGTCATTTAATGGCCGAATTTCAGCGCCTGCATTTTCTGCCCTTATTTCTAATTTTAACATAAAAAATTAAGTTCTCAGAAAGAACATTTTTTAAATTTTTAATATAAGATAAAAACCCTTAAGACTTTGTTAAATAAGGATGAAATTAAAATTTATTTTTGAAATTTAAATTTGGGAAACTGATCGTTTATACTTAAAAGTAATTTACTTTGCAGGGCAGTATACACTGTTTAGTTGATTAATTGTCTAATCATTGCATTGGCCGCGTCAAGAACCAACCGTCATTGCCCGAATAAAAATAATATTACCACGGCCATGTATTTAAACAAACACTATTTACAAATCTTAGATTACTGTGACTTTAATGACAAATTCTTTATTACACTCAGATTGCAATACGCAACATATGAGGTAAAATATTAGTATTTCACTTTGCATGCGTGTGCATCAGCCATGGACGATATAATTTTTTTTCACTGTAATTGCAATTTAATTCAGATTGACAAAACTATCACAATCAATATTCCAATGGAACAAGTACAAAACCAAATGCATGGATGTTGACATAATCCGAAAGAGAGGATATAAATTACGATATATGGAACACAAGTTAATCTGTAGTAAACTCATTACTTCATAATGATAAACCTATGGTACTTTTCTCTTCCTGAAAAAATGGAAAGATCAACATATACATCGAGTAAAAATGATTAGAAATTAACGAAATTTTGATAAAATAATATCATCATTTTATAGTTTTCTTAAAACGCCAACTTTCTCAGAACTCATTAATTCTTTAAACTTTGGTACATTCTGTCTAATATAGAAGTGTTTGGGTAGTAGTTGCTTTCTTTGTTCTGTGAATAGCTGCATTCTTGGAAATAATGAAATTCACAACTTTTGCACAAACTTTCATGCATAGGCGTATTTTCCCATCTTTCCTTCTCTATAGATAAACAATGATTACATGCTCGAATTTGTATTATATATGCCTTATTAATGGAAGCTCTGCCAAAACATTTGCAGTAATTTGGCATGCTTGCAGCCTTATAACTGCCTTGCGTATTTTCATGCGTGAAAAGAAGATATTATTGTCTGCTAAATCATTATACGATCTGCCAACTGACAGCATTTCACAGACAAAGGTCACACAGTCATACAAAAAAAAAAAAAAAAAAAAAAAAAAAAAAACGGGCGTGGTGTATGGTTTAGCGGTAAAGTGTGGTTCAAAAGTACTCTCACATCTCTCATGGTATTTATTCAAATTGTGTTGACACATCAGCTGTTTTATGCTAGGACAAATATTTACTTTAGGGGCCAACCATTTATTCTTCTGGGGGTGGGAGCAGGGATTTTCTTTCGATATTTGTTCTCATTTACCTCAATCTAATTTAATTTCGAAACTAATATAATGGATTTAATAGGTTCTTTTTTCTTCCTTTTTTATATAAATAATGGGCAAGAATATTTTTTCAAGCAATATGTGGGCTGGAAAATGTTTTCAGAAATATCCTATCTCTCCTTCCTCCCGAAAACTAAATGGTCAGACCCTTATACAAATATTTTCATCACGGATTCAATATGCAGCCTACTATATGTATTTTAACGAAATAAAGATAGAAGAATCCACTTTCTGGCTTGTATTTAGACATTGCAATAATAATATAAATAATAATAATGCATATCCATTCCTAGTAACATCCCCTTACGTTCAAGTGTCAGATCCTTACCTTCAAACCTTTTTTTGCTGCATTATTTAACTCCAGATTTTACAAAATATATATCCTTGGAAACCGAAGTGTGACCTGATTCCGTTTCGTATTTTAATCAAGGACAGTGAAACCACGTAGCTGATTAAGTTATGGTCCCAAAGAGGCTCTAGAGTTTGAAACGGCAGCTTTGTAAAAGTTAAGTCAGAAGTTCCCCAGGAAAATTGTGAAAGCTTAAATGTCCCCAATCTAGCCCTTGCTCAAATTCCAATGATAAATGCCACCACAATGTGGGAACGAGTTTGAACAATTACGTGTAACTTCGAGAAAACTCCTCTCGTTCTCATAATATCTGTTGTACAATAAAGTTTAAACTATTTTGATCGACTGCTATTACAGGTTTTGCTATCACCAATGTTATTGAGAAATCAAACGACAATGATATTAGGGCCGATGTTCAAGCAGTAGAAAAATAGTTTTCAAAAGCAAGACACACTAACCTGAAATTTTAGTAGGGCAATGTATAATTCGATTCCCATGATGTAGAATGAAAACACTGCCATCCTTGAAAGAATGATCTGTCACAAATGCAGTCGCGAAGTAATTAATAGTTATTTAGTCCCTGAGTAGGATGTCATGTACTTTGTCATGACTGGTTTCAACGAGATAAGTGATTGCAAACTGGTCTTCACACTATAATTCCTTTTAAATCCCATGACGTTCTCGTGCAATAGCACCAGTCTGCAATTCCGAAAACAATATGTCGCATAATTTTTGATCGGGACAAAAGCAATTAGAGGTGAAGTCATGTGATCAAGGATTTTATAACAATGAAAAGGTTACCATCAAGTATCTAATGTCAATTGCAGCATTTTGTGTTATAATCTTATTATTTCATGTTAATAAAGTAGACAATAACACCATATAAATAGAGCGAGGTGCAATATTTTCAAACAGTACTGTGGTCTATACAAAAGTCAAAGAATCCTGGTAGTGATTTCCCAAGTCACTCTGAGATTACATGTACCATCAAATCGTTTTCAGTAGTTAATTAGAAATTTAAAGACATGTGTTAGGAGGCTGTTCATTAGTGAATTAATTTCAATTACACAATGGGTTTAATTATAGTCAATCGGCCCAGATTCTGAAAACCATACTCCAATGTTTAACTAATATCATAAAAATAACAATTTGATTTACTTTCCTGAATTTTCAAAAAATATCCCTTAGGGAGTAGAAAGAATACGTATTCTCAAATTTGCTTAGTTAGTATATTTTCAAAAGCAGTAAACTGTTTTAAGTCCATTCCCACATTTGCGGTATTTTGTGTCACGCTCGCTGGTCTTTAAATAGTTGCCTCCCTTGTTATACCTATGTGTTATTATCATGTATTCTATTTATCGAAACGGAAATCTAAGCAACTCCAACATATTCGATGTACGATGTGCTTTGTTATGACCATTCCTTTTTTTTTTCTTCATAATTTTATTCACGTTAGATATTTTTTTTTATTATGCTTTGTTACATCTTACAATTAATATTTAACGAGTAACTAAGTTATATCACAGCGTTTTCTCAACATTTAACATACTGAAATACGATAATAAATTAGTTCTGCAAAACTGCGTGCTTTGAATTAGACAGAGTGGCATGCACCGTTTTTCATCTGCGCACGCAATTATATAAAATAACCTTGAACTGAAAGTTTAATAGATGCTGCTTATTACGAGGAGACAGGTGAAGTCAAGATATGGCTATAGACGTGACGCATTCAGGAGCTCATCAGTATTAGAAATTACGTTGTAATTTGCTGGCGGCGACTGCAATTAACCTAAGACGCATAAGATTACAGAAACAAATATTAATTTCAAGATTTAAGCCTCAGTTTGTAGTTGCAATCATCAATCCTGAAATTTGATTTCCTATTCTTTAGTAATTAATGTCCCTAAGTTTCTTACTCTTCAATCATAATAAGGCATATTACAAAGCGGCAGATTATGTGTCTGATACAAGCTTCAATAAAGAATTAATGTTAAAGCCTTTTCTTTGATCGGACATCGGATGGCACATCACGGAAGATTAAAATGCCTGAAGGCTTCTGTTGAAGAGTCTTTAGGCTAAGTGGAAAACAAAAAGTTTCTTGGAGAGTCTGTTGTCCTATTAATGTATACATTTGATTTAAGCCCTTGTTTTGTAATGAGGGCTTTATAAATTTCCTTTATTTCAAGAGAACCAGCTCCGAGGATTTAAAATGTCAGGAAATTATTGAAATGGGGTGTGGGTGGGTGGGTGAAGAGCAAGAATGTAATATGTCCTTGATACAATAGTTTTCCGTTGAAAATTTAAGTATATTCTGAAAATGGAATAACAATACAAACTTTCTTTTTATGAATGTGTTCGTTGAAAACAGTGATTATACAAACTGTAATGACTTACATAAAATTAGCAAAATAAGAAACAAACATACTTACATACAGACATACATACATACATACATACATACATACATACATACATACATACATACATACATACATACATACATGCATGCATGCATCCATACATACATACATACGCACTCAGACTTTCACACATCCATAACATTTTTTAGTATTATATATTTACTAATTAGACATATATCTGATAATTTGTGTAGGAGAATGCTTGATGATCTATATAAATAACTAACTGTACGTGGTCTGAAAAGCGGTAATATATTGTAAAACAGTTGTATTCATCAACGTGTTTGTAATTTAGTAGCAGTTATGATATTTATATTTGTGTCATATATCATGAAAATGATCAGATTGAAATTTGATAATTTTAAACGATGTTATATTGGTTCTTCTGTGTGTGAGAGAGATCATATTATATCAATAATGTACTATTACTCAAGTCCATCAGTCATCATATTATATCAATAATGTACTATTACTCAAGTCCATCGGTCATCATATTATATCAATAATGTACTATTACTCAAGTCCATCAGTCATCATATTATATCAATAATGTACTATTACTCAAGTCCATCAGTCATCATATTATATCAATAATGTACTATTACTCAAGTCCATCGGTCATCATATTATATCAATAATGTACTATTACTCAAGTCCATCAGTCATCATATTATATCAATAATGTACTATTACTCAAGTCCATCGGTCATCATATTATATCAATAATGTACTATTACTCAAGTCCATCAGTCATCATATTATATCAATAATGTACTATTACTCAAGTCCATCAGTCATCATATTATATCAATAATGTACTATTACTCAAGTCCATCAGTCATCATATTATATCAATAATGTACTATTACTCAAGTCCATCGGTCATCATATTATATCAATAATGTACTATTACTCAAGTCCATCGGTCATCATATTATATCAATAATGTACTATTACTCAAGTCCATCAGTCATCATATTATATCAATAATGTACTATTACTCAAGTCCATCGGTCATCATATTATATCAATAATGTACTATTACTCAAGTCCATCAGTCATCATATTATATCAATAATGTACTATTACTCAAGTCCATCAGTCATCATATTATATCAATAATGTACTATTACTCAAGTCCATCAGTCATCATATTATATCAATAATGTACTATTACTCAAGTCCATCGGTCATCATATTATATCAATAATGTACTATTACTCAAGTCCATCAGTCATCATATTATATCAATAATGTACTATTACTCAAGTCCATCAGTCATCATATTATATCAATAATGTACTATTACTCAAGTCCATCGGTCATCATATTATATCAATAATGTACTATTACTCAAGTCCATCGGTCATCATATTATATCAATAATGTACTATTACTCAAGTCCATCGGTCCGTTATACAGGAGCGTATCTTACAAACGACTTCCAATTAGAACGTCATTTATAAAATTTTGACATTATTAACTTTTCTGTCTAGAAAAGCATTTGTAATATATCTTAAATCATTAAGTTTATCTATGTCAGTTTATGATTAAGTGAACCTGTATAGTCTGTTTTACTCTTATTATAATCCAGTTTTCTCGAAACCTGGTAATTGTAAACATGTTTTAATACGACAGTGTTTGGTTTAATAGGTGTAGGTAACTACACACGAAATTAAAAAAAGAAAATTATATGTGAACTATATTTTGTGTGTGTCTATATCTAAAATGTAAAAAAATGCCCCCTCTAAGGCTGTAAACGTGCGACTAGTTCACTTCCTAATACATCCCAGTTTGACCTTGTACGGGTGTGTGCACCAAGCATTGTTTACTGTTCTGCACTTGAAACTGAACTGTATCAAGGACACGGCATACTACTTATGAGCTGGTCATGTAGTACAGACTGTACTTAGGTTGTATCAAAGTCAAATAGACTCTTGGCAGGACATTTTAATTTGGAAAATATGTTGTCTTCTCCTTCGGAATCAATTATCATTGTGTTTCTATAGATTAATTGATACATGTAAGTACAATAAACTCATTTTACAACACGAAATCATCATGACAACTTGTTATTTTAATTGTATGTTTTAATAATCCCCATATACCTTTGAAATGATCCCTTCTATAAGAACACCAATGCACACGCAGTAGAAACTCATCTACCATACTACTATGACCCTAAGTCTGATGCATGTTAATATAGGTTATCTACCGTACTGACTATGACCCTAAGTCTTATGCATGTTAATATAAGTTATCTACCGTACTGACAATGACCCTAAGCCTTATGCATGTTAATATAGGTCATCTACCGTACTGACAATGACCCTAAGCCTTATGCATGTTAATATAGGTCATCTACCGTACTGACAATGACCCTAAGCCTTATGCATGTTAATATAGGTCATCTACCATACTGACCATGACCCTAAGCCTTATGCATGTTAATATAGGTCATCTACCATACTGACCATGACCCTAAGCCTTATGCATATTAATATATGTCATCTACCATACTGACCATGACCCTAAGCCTTATGCATGTTAATATAGGTCATCTACCATACTGACCATGACCCTAAGCCTTATGCATGTTAATATAGGTCATCTACCGTACTGACTATTGACTATGACCCTAAGCCTTATGCATGTTAATATAGGTCATCTACCATACTGACTATGACCCTAAGCCTTATGCATGTTAATATAGGTGATCTACCGTACTGACTATTGACTATGACCCTAAGCCTTATGCATGTTAATATAGGTCATCTACCATACTGACTATGACCCTAAGCCTTATGCATGTTAATATAGGTGATCTACCATACCGACTATGACCCTGAGCCTGATGCATGTTAATATAGGTCATCTACCATACCGACTATGACCCTAAACCTTATGCATGTTAATATAGGTCATCTACCATACTGACTATGACCCTAAACCTTATGCATGTTAATATAGGTCATCTACCATACCGACTATGACCCTGAGCCTGATGCATGTTAATATAGGTCATCTACCATACCGACTATGACCCTAAACCTTATGCATGTTAATATAGGTCATCTACCATACTGACTATGACCCTGAGCCTGATGCATGTTAATATAGGTCATCTACCATACCGACTATGACCCTGAGCCTGATGCATGTTAATATAGGTCATCTACCATACTGACTATGACCCTAAGTCTGATGCATGTTAATATAGGTCATCTACCATACTGACTATGACCCTAAGTCTGATGCATGTTAATATAGGTCATCTACCATACTGACTATGACCCTAAGCCTTATGCATGTTAATATAGGTCATCTACCGTACTGACAATGACCCTAAGCCTTATGCATGTTAATATAGGTCATCTACCATACTGACTATGACCCTAAGTCTGATGCATGTTAATATAGGTCATCTACCATACTGACTATGACCCTAAGTCTGATGCATGTTAATATAGGTCATCTACCATACTGACTATGACCCTAAGTCTGATGCATGTTAATATAGGTCATCTGCCATACTGACTATGACCCTAAACCTTATGCATGTTAATATAGGTCAGAATAGGCTGTTTAGAAAAGTAGATTTAACCTACGCGGACAGATGATACAATTTCCTCATCTCGCATATAAATATAGATTACAACAAAGAAAACTTTTGAAATAAAATCTGAAGAAGAAAAAAAAACACAACATTTACTGGGCTACTTACGTATGCCAGTAGCAATGAATGTGAACCGTTTGAAAGTTTTAGCCGACACAAGTGGATTTTTAGCACAATGTGAAGACCTTCCCCCCCCCCCCCCCCCGCCCCCAGGGTTTTCAAAGGAATTTAATGGACTATATCGTGATTGTGGACAACAAAGTACTCCCGGTGTGTTCTAAATTACACTCGTGTCAGTTAATAATGATTTGTGTCATGATCATCATTTGTAATTGTCCAGATTGCAGCCTATCTCTGGTGGTAGTGTTGGTGGTGGGTATCTTCAGGGAAATAATCCAAATCGATCGTAAGTCAATAAAAGTTATATGCATTATATATGAGCCCATTGGTTTAGTGTCCTAACTGGAGCCCCCGTTGACGTGACTTTTTACAGCCGTATTCAAAGACGATAATTAGTTCCAATCCACATTTACTTGTGTCTTTAATTTCAACTAAAATCATAGTCGCATCTATGAAGACGGAAATGTAACCCTCGAGTGTCTGATGGCAACATCAAGGTTTTAAGTTATAAATTCTGATTTTCATAGTTTATGCATTTATTTTAAAAAAATAATAATTTCAGCCGTTGTGGCTCCCAGATATGCACGGATGTATTAAATGTCAACGAACCTTGTTAGCTGTTCTGCAATCCACTATTTATTGGTTTGTTTGTGTTTTTAAACCGTTAATGAGAGTTATAAATTTCGTTACATCACTGAATGCAGAGAATATCACATAAAATAGAATGAAGAATAAAGCTGAATGCTTTGTGTATCAATACAAATTTAGATGGTCCATAGTGCATTTACACACAGACCATGAACTTATTACTTCGTTGACATCAATGTTAACGTTGAAGAAAGAAAAAAATATTGCGTGCATTAGATGACCCAATACACAGCAAGTACATTTCTTGAGTGTAGTTAGCGCAAACTTTCTGAATAAAAAAATTGAGATACATGTATTCTGCGAGTTAAATGTCCGAAAAACAGGATCCCGGTTAAACACCATATCAGCAGAGGCTGCACGGGGATTCGAGGCGCCCGGGAACAATTTTCTTTAGTGGCGCCCCTACTTTCCCACCGAGCTTTGCCACAGAGAACAGTTTTTATGTCAGTTGCCAACCTCCATCCCTCTCATATACGCCCCGGTTACAGCTAAAAACAAGCTACCCACGTCGTCCCCCCTCGCCCGGCGCCTGGGGGCAATGTCCCCCAACCCCCCAATCCCCGTCGCGCCGCCACTGCATATCAGACAACCATCTCGCACCACCTAGGCACTTATAACTTGTTCTGCCAGAAAAAAAATCAAATTGAAGTAAGCAGACAAATAGAATCTATGAAGAAGTTAAAAGCACTGATAAAAGTATTGGAAAAAAATTTACAATTAATACTCCACGCCAACGTTATAACCATTTGCCAGATCTCGGAGTTTTAAGCACATAATTAAATGTCACCCTCCGTCGAGACCCTGCTCAATAAACAGTTAGTGGTCTAAGTTTATTATTTGTAAGCCATATGATGCTATGGAAAATATAATTTTATCGTCTTACCTACACTGTCATTTGGAAAGATGACAAAATTCATTTTACAATTTAAACAGGAGGTTTAGAGAATTCTAATTTTCAACGTTTGCTATCTCCCCGAAATTAATACTGTAACATTGAGAAATCAGCATCACGTTGACTGTAAGAGATCATATGTATTTCTATCTGTCTTTGAATTTAAATATATGTTGGTTCTCTAATTTCGTTGTTGACTGATATTAAATAAGGGATTCTATTTGACAAGAGAAGCAGGGAAGCAATTCCTTACCGTCATATGTGGTTCCTCCCTCTAATAATGTTTTTTATAACACATTTACAACTAAACGTTCTCATGACAAATGATAACATTCATACATATTAGACAACTGTATAGCAAATATTTCAGTTGATGACCATGGTAGTATAGAAACAGCGGTGACAGATTTTGCGGATATCTTAAATTGCTTTGGTAAACCGTACTTTGAGAAGTCATACAATGAAAATGTTGATAGTGCTTACTTTACCAATTATAGGGTCAAATCAAATAAAGTATGGTTTAGTAATGAATGTAGGGTTAGTTATCAGCGCTGTGGATCAATTATCAGTCTATCGGAAAACTTTGAGAGAAACGGGTATGTTACTTATGTTCGAGAAAAAGAAAATTTATAAGAAATTTGTAGAAAAGGCAAAGTTCCAATACAAAAAGAAAATACCACATAAGTTATCTAATATGAAAAAGTCTAATCCCAGAACATTTTGGAATTTCTTTAAGAAAAACAAAAATGTGACTTCTGCTGAAAGCGTCTCGCCTGAACAATTTTTCCAGTATTTTAATATTTTGCATAATCAAAAGGAAGCATTTTTTAAAATTAGGAAACAAATGATTTTATATGACAATGATCTACTGGATCAAGGAACGATCTTTGAATAACATGATAAACAAATAATAGACGATGAAATTACAAAAGCGATACAAAATCTCAAAACTTCGATACAACATGGCAATGATTATCGTTGAAAAACTGAGCGGAGATACTTAGACCCTATATATGCAAAATATTTAATGCAATATTCGATAGTGGTCATTTTCCTGCGCCACGGGGGAAGAGTGATATTGTGCTTATATTTAAGTCTGGTAATGCTTGTAATACAGGAAATTATAGAGGTATTACTTTACTAAGCTGCATTTCAAAATTATTTACCACTATTTTGAATGAAAGACTGCTGAATTGGGCGGAGAAAATGACAAATATCGGATGCGCAATTTTTTTTCAAGAAAGGAGTGGGAATTACTGACGCTACTTTTGTTCTGAATTGTTTGATTAATAACTATTTGAATCAAGGAAAAAGGTTTTATGCAGCTTTTGTTGATTTTATAAAGGCAGTTGATAGTGTATACAGAAATGGTTTGTGGTTGAAGGTTTTTAGACAAGGTGTAAATGTCAAAATGTTATATGTACAGTGTATTCGTAGTGCCTTCTTGAATATCGAGTAGGTTTGATACAAGGTGAAGTGTTATCACCGATACTATTTTTGTTATTTATTGAAGATCTGGAAACATCATTACAGTCTACGAGGGATATTTGTATAGAGTTAGAAGAGTTGTCTTTATTTTTGACACTGCTGACGATTTAGTTTTATTTTCAGAAAATATTAAAGGTTTACAAAAGTTCATGGATAATTTGCACGATTACTGTAATACATGGAATCTAAATATTAATCTTGATAAAAACTATTGTTATGGTCTTTATAAAAGGTGGTCCATTAAGACAAGACTAAGCATGCAATATAGCCGGGAGTAACATTGAGGTAGTAGAAACTTTTAATTACCTTGGTCTTGTTTTCTCAAGCAATGGAAAATTCTCTAAAGCTCAACAAACATTGGCTGATAAAGCACTAAAGACAATGAATATGCTTATTTGTAATTTGAAAAAATGTTATTTAAATTATAATGAATATTTGAAACTTTGTGATATTTATGTTGTTCCAGTTCTGAATTACTCATCAGAGGTATGGGGTTGTCACCAGGCTCTCAGAGGTATGGGGTTTTCACCAGGCTGACGTCATTGAACATGTACACCGAAGGTTTTAAAAATATTTGTTAAATATATAATTATCTACTTCTGACGTCGGTGTATACGGTGAACTTGGAAGAATCCCACTTAAATATTTAAGGCTGGTTAAGTTAGTTAAATATTGGTTTAGAATTAAAAGTTCTGCAAATATTATACTGAGTACTGCATATAGGCAGTTATATATTGAAAATGAATCAAGTAATAGTATCAACTGAGTCACACTCCTAAAAAATACTTTTAGCAGATTTGGTTTTGGTTTAGTGTAGATGTTTCCTGATTCTGTAAATTGCTCTGAGTTTATTCCAATTGTTAAACAAAGAATTACAAATACTTTTCTATCAGACTGCAGTACTAAATTACCAAATTCTGACAAACTGCCTTATATAAACATATCAAAACTGACTTCGGCCTCGAAGATTATTTCAAATTCTTGTATAACCATAAAAATCGATCAGTTTTGACAAAACTCCGAGTGTCTTCCCATAATCTGAGAAATGAAACTCGGAGATATGGAAGCAATATTATAGATAGAAGTGAAGATATTGTATGCTATGTGACAACCAAGATATTGAAGACGAATATCATTTTCTTTTAGTATGTCATGTGTATACTCACTTGCGTGTAAACTTAATCCAAAAGTGCTTCTGGAATAAACCATCCAGGCACAAGTACATTGAACTATTAACTTCTTGTAATATGAAAATAATATGTTCACTAGCTAAATTTGTTTATCAAGCATTTAAAATAAGAGATAGATTATTATTTTTACAATAATTTATTATAAAGATTGTGTATATTAGTCCATCTTCTCGTTTCCAGCTCTTGACGATTACCTTTTTGAGTTCATGTTTAACATTGTATATATAACATTTGAGATCAGGGTCTATGTTGTTTATTCTACTGATTAGTCCTTACAAACTGCATAGACCCAGATTTACCGGCGCATTATGCGACGGCAGATCTGAGTCTATGCAGTTTGTAGTTGGTATCGGATTTTACGCGAGTATAGACGGTATTTTTTTACAACTTTCTGAGCATTGCTCGATTATGTATTTACACACAAAAAAAAAAAATAGACATGTAAAGACCGTCTAAATATATGATTATGAAATACATATTATATGCGTATCAACACTACAAACACAAACATCAGGCTATGATTGCAAAATATTTTGCACAAGATAATCCATTGATAAGAATAGATAAGGAGAAATCGTGTATAATCTTACAGATTTTAGATTATTACTACACAAAATACTATGTACATATTGACTGTATATTTTTAACTTGTAACTTGTATTGAAAGCTTTTAAATTAAAGAAAAAACAAAGATAAATAGGGGTTGGTACGTACAGACAAGATGATGGGTGCCGTAACCCGCTGACCCGGGTTCGAATCTCTTAAGAGTACGAATTAAACGTTTTGAAAAAATAATAACAAATTCTCTAATATATATATATATATATATATATATATATATATATATATATATATATATATATATATATATATATATATATATATGAGTCAAATTATGTAATATTGCAAAGACAATGTTTTGGAAAATAATAACAAATTCTCTAATATATATATATATATATATATAATATATATATATATATATATATATATATATGTATGTATATATATATGAGTCAAATTATGTAATATTGCAAGGACAATATTTTGGCTCAGTCATACCGCTGGTGGACTGAATAATTTCACTTTTTGGACGTTACTGTGTGAAATTGTATTTTCTTATGACTATACTATCAATGTTGAATAGCCAGTGTAATCAGAATCTTTGGTAATTAAGGCATGAAATGAAATTCTTCCATATGAAGCCTTAAACTTTGTTTTGACTAAAATGAATCAACTGTTAAAGCATATTGCACGTCTACATCAGTACAAATGACTTGCGTGTTGGCTTGCGTTGAATACAATGTGAGCTAAGTCAATAAAGACATAATCACTTAACAGGATAGCACAAACACTTATCAATAACGCCAAAGGGATAAAGCCTGCAAAGACAATTTCAAGTTTCCTGTTTTGTGCAATGTCCTCGTATTTCGCTTTTATCTCTGATAGTACAGCTTATCTGCAAGATATTATCACAGTTTGTAACACAGTTTATAATCGAAAATGCCGTGATGCTATGTAATAGGTAGATGGGTGGTATGATATGCAACCAATAATTGGAGATTTAGAAACCTTGTATGTCCGTAGGTATGAACAATTCATGTTTCAGTGCACTCGATTTTTTAGAAAGATAACTACCAAAAAGCCCTTCATTCTTTCGGATCTTCACTTCGTGCTAATCATGATCACCATATTACACTCTCCTTGCTGTGAATTTATGCATGATCATGCAAACTGTGCATTTAGTTGTTTCAAGATAAACTTTGTAATTAATAATTTATGAATGTTAATGAATTGAGAGTGTTAAAACTAAATTTAATTATTCAGACTATTTTCCATTAAAATATAATGTAAGAGAATAGACAGATTAAAATATTGTTTTATTTCTCATGAGACAATAATTCCAGAATAACCGCAAAGGCAAACAAAAGTATGATGCAATAATCCTGGCAACGAAATGTTAAACAGTAAATTTATTGAAAGGTCAAATTCCAAATGTTCTCTCAAACTTACAACTAAAAAGCTGAATATTTACCCGATCGTACTCTTCAGTTAGAGAATGTATACTATTTCAAGCAAGTGCTGGTATAAATTGTTTTTTCTTAGTGTTTTTGGAATAGTTTTTATGTTATGTTGTTCTGTAATGAAATATAATGTCCAACACAGAGAGATAGTCATCTTACTTTTCACAGCATTTTTACTTTTTCGAAAGAAACATGTAAACCTTTGCTAATTAACTTGATCATGCAAAGATACAATGCATTTGGAATAAGTTTATATAAGTAGCATGCGTCTTTTTAATGTACGTACGAATGCAAAGAATATAAGAAAGGAACTTTACTTAAATATTCACATATGCACTACCATTCGATACATGTTGAAAGGTCCAAAAACAAACTTAGTTCCTTTTTAGTTCCTTTCGAAAGTATTTTTAAAAAAAATGCAACTACTGTTTATATATGTGTGATTCATAAAGATAAAACGGCTTAGGCGAACTACGATTGGTCGCATACATTTCAATCACGAACGGGTTGTGCGGCAGGAAGCTTAATGCTCTTTTTGTAACGAGCATACGGTGGAATTATGTTCGTGTAGGTTGCCTTCTTTCTTGATTTCTTGTGATATTTGCTTTATCGCCAATCTCTTTAACTTCTTTTCTAATAATGATAGATGACTTATTAATTATTCAAGGAAGATTGATGCATATATGTTTTTGTATTGATTCGGTATATTGCAAATGTTATTCACGAAGGTTTCGTTTTTTTGAAGAAAATATGAAACAAAGAAAATTAGAAATTGTCTTGTGATATTTTGGTTTAGAAATGTCGTACTACAAACATTAGAGTCTGTATTTATTGCAAACACTAACGGAGTGAAATTCATATACAAAATGCACAATACTATCTGTGAAGTGTTAAGCATTTTATGTTATTAACTTCAAGTAACATTAATTGAAACAAAATCTTTGGAAACTCTGATTAGTACCTTGGAACAGCACTTTTCACACAAGATTAACATTTTAAATGATTTTTAAAAAAATAATATTTTATTTTATTTTTTATAAATACATTATTTTAACGCACATTTAGTTGCAAGTTTACAATATTTTTATAACATGTCAATCTCGTTCATTCTTATTTTGTAAGGTATAAGTGATTTGTAAATTTGACTATTCTAACTAGCATGAAATATCCGCACATTTCTTTAAGATTGTTATTAAGAAAAACTACTTTTGCCGAATAAAACTATCCATGAAACATTTTACGAAGAAATAATAAAGCAATGTTTGCGAGTTATTCCGGACAAAAAAAGAAGAAAACTTAGCTATAATTTGGTCTTGTAATCCCACATCATCCAAGCATCCCTTGTCCGCAAGTTATTCTAACAAAAAATGAATCAAATATTACACATGAATTTTTGTTGAGCAATTCCAAATGAAGACACGTCACTCTTGTCCTCTCCTTGTACTTTGTACATCTATTTTCAAAGAGATTATTGATATTAAATAATAATAATATGAATATCACAAAATCAGGGGACGTAAGAGTCATTCTCTAACAACATGTACTAACTGAAGATTCGTACTGACATACTTGTTATCATATATTGTAAAAAAATGACCTAATCAACACCTTGCTTGCTGACGGAAAAGCAGCCTATCTGTATCTAAATACAATCATTCACTGCGGTTGAAATAAGTAGATTAATATCATGAAAATCGTCAGGTCTTATTTGTTCACCTTCAGAAACAAAATAAATTTATTTTCATCTTTGCTCAGATATGATATTTTAAGATTGCGATTTCTGGTTTCCATGAAAATCATACACAATGCCAATGATTTTTAAAAACAAAATATGTATGTTTTATGTCGAATATTCTAAGAGTGACTCTACGCCTTCTTAAGTCATACCAACTAATTTTAAAACAACATTTCATATCTTGTGTCTCCAAAGCTGTTAAGCAAAACCTGACAATATCAGCGGCCTAATTCTGGCAGCTACAGAAGACAGATTTATGAAATTTTAATGATACCTCCATTCTCCAAAATCTGAAAGAAATGCAAAAAAAATTAAGAAAGAAGACGAAGACTTATAAATCCCAAGTTATTGCATTTGCGCATTCATCTGAGGAAAACACAAGCGCAACATAGTATCATTTTGCGGTATTTAGAAGCAAAGTTACGCTTATTCTTCGCCTAACCTCATGAATAGGTGTCACATAATGGATTCGTGACCCCTTTTGTCAAATATACTAATAACTTGCTCAATCATTTTAGTGCTTGGGTGTACGTTCGATGATAGATTGTTTGCGAAATTGCATCTTCCGCTAATGTCAGTAGTCATAAGGCGGAATTACCAATAGAATTCTTAGGAACTAGAACAGTACATTGAAAAGAATAATGTATGAATTGCTGAACAAAGTCTTTATTATAATTCAAAGCAAAATATGCAGAGACTCGGCATGCTTTCAGCAAAATAAAAATCTTGCATGTTATCCTGTGATCATAGACAGGTGTCGTGCCTGTGAGACCAGTAAAGACGTTATCTTCAAGCGGGATAGCACCATTGATGGCGAATGGAATCGAAAAGAAATCTCCCCGAAGCGCTTTTCCTGCTTTTTTATCAATGTGATGCAAAAGAGTTATTTTTAGCGTCTTTTATGACATCATTCTCGTGCTTTCGCCTTCATACTGGAAGAGAAAGCCGTGTTCATTGAAATGTTGCCACATGTACGATGTATAACTTTATGTAATATTTGGGAACCAATTTCCTCTTCCATCATATATGATTCAGGTAAAAAGTGTTTCTTATTTCTTGATAAATAAGTTATATTGTCTTGTTTAAAGTCTTGTTCGGTATCTATCATCATTATTAAACTCTATCAGTCAGAAAGGTTGCTTCTCACCATATCTTTGATTGTATATGTCATGCGGGTATTTATGCACTATGTTATAGTAGTTCTTAACGATTTGTTTGTGAAGACAGTGCGATTGCGCGAAAGACAAAAGAAAATTGCCGACATTCAGAACATTTATGTTGAACATTTTACAAACGTCGAATATACAACATTCACAGACTAACATGAGAAAATCGTAACCACATTATTTTACAAGTGGTGCTTTAGAATATTAACGACTTTGATTGAAAATATTTTAGAACAAAATGGAAAGAAAATCTAAAGGATGTATTGGAACAATACACTTATGACTAATTAATTATTAAACGAATCGATTGGATGATGTGTTTATAATTGTATTGCTTAGTAAACAATATTTATAAACGAATAATCATCGTGTTAAGTTTTGTTTACTAATAAGATATAATTGAATAAGTAAGATTTACATTTCTACCAGTTTTATACTTTTCATGGTTCTCAAGTAGGGCCTGAAAGCTTTTGCAGACATTTGGCATTCACACATATATAAATATATACATACATAAATACCTACCTACAAAATACATGCATGCAGTTAAAGATCGCTACTTTAGGGTAAGTAATGTGCTTTTCGTCTCCAGGTATTTCATCAAATTTGGTTTGTTAATATGTGGCGGTATTCACTAAACATGTTATGGATATATTCATGAAGCGACCACCCTTGAAGTGGTGGAATTGTTGACCTTGGGCGGTTTCCTACCAAGCCAGAATTATGTGAATTCAATTTTATTTTTCTCTATATATTCAGTTCGAACTAGGATTAGTGGCACAAATAACTCAGTTCATTTCTATAATTAGTTAGCTTGGGCTTTAAGGTGACCAAAGTTGATTAACTTTGCTCTAATGTATACACATGTTTATTATTTTTTCATGTGGAGGATGATATTTGTATTCGTAGATGAAAAATGGGAGCAGTGGTTGAGTGTGGCACTTCATGTATCATATATCATATTTATATGTTCTATACAAAACAAACGCATGCCTTGGTTGTCCTCGGCAAATTGCAAGTGGTGTGAAAGTGGGTCAAAAAACTCTTCCAATTTAAATTACTACAGTTTTCATATTTCATAATGGAACTTGGAGATGTACTGGCATATACGTTAAGTGCATTGCTTATCATTCCACTATACATGGGATTGCTACTACGTTGTATGGGATTGTTACTACGTTGTATGGGATTGCTACTACGTTGTATGGGATTGTTTCTACGTTGTATGGGACTGCCTGGACGCACATGACCTGCTCTAGTGTTCTTATTTACTTCTGACTCTAAGTATTGTGTAGGTAGAATATTTACATTCCGATCTGGCTTTGGATCCGGATTCGCATTTGGGCATAGATTCCAAAAAGCTGATGAGTGTATGGGTGTGACACATCAAGTAGCATTAATCTTAAAGATTTGCTTTGTCATATATGTTGTGAGCTGTAAATCACATCACATCACACCATTATAAAAGCCTACTCATCCCTCATGCCAGCAAGTTTGTTCGTTATGTATTATGTATTGTGCATAGTGAGTATAGTGCATACTCATGATCTGAGAGAATTATATCAGTTGTCGTGTTACACCTGGTGCCTTAACAGTGTGGAGATTCCGATTTATACCCGGTACCCACTATCGTTAAATAGATGAGATTATGAGAGGTTACGTGTTGTGAGCCGGCGTAACTGAAGCAGCATATAACGGCTTTACAGCAGTCTGCACTGGAGTATAAAGGACTTTCATTCTTTCATGCTTGCATACAAGTGGTGTATAACAGGCCTTTACAAATGTATACGGACGTAACTGTAAACTGCCGACATGGATGTGGAACTAGGGACAACTGAGCATTACAGTAGTGGTGAAGAATCCGACTTATGAGGATGTGATAGCAACTCAAAGAGAGAAAAATATATACCATCAAATTAACTCAAAATTTGGGACTTTAGTTAGGGTAGAATTTAAAAAGAAATTATGACTCGAACTGAATGTGCAGAACTTAAAAGACATCAGATTATCGTTGCATGATTTGGCTAGATTAAAAAATTACAACTATCCTGTAACTAGACTAGTTGAGAGAACAATAAGATGTGACAGTGCTCCTCTAGAGGAAAGATTGCATGAGGATATATTTATTTGGTACCACTTCCTAGCAGGCGACAAGAATCTATCTGAGGTGAAGTACCGTGCATCGAGACATAAGTCTAACACAAGTATGGCTGATATCAGTGTATGTGCGAGCATAGCGTCTAAAAGAAAAGGATCCAGGAAACAATCAGAATCAGAACCAGTAACAAAGAATTCAATACCGTCTCTTGTAGGTGATACCAGGGACATGTCTGCAATAACGGAGACTTTATACAAAGTAATGGATTTGAAGCATTTTATGAAAGTTACCATTCAACAAACCAAGAAGACATTATAAGCGAGTTGAAAAACGAGCTTGATAAAATCCTAAAAGAACTTCATACCAGAGATGTTCACTCAGCTATACTACAATCAGAGTTAGATAGACATAAGGAAGAAGAGAATAAGTTGTCAAAAGACAATTTGGCTTTGAGGGTATAACTGAGGGAAATGAATAACTAGTTGGAAAACATCAGGGCAATCCAGTTGAATCTCCACCAAACGTTAGAGGATAGACTATGCAATATATCTAGAAATATAGAACAGATAAATACAAAACATGTGGCACAGATTCACGCAACATTAGCTGATATAGTGAGTGCTATCAAACCCATAACTGAAACATCAAAGTTCAAATCAGCGAAAGGGATAATGGATGCGGATTCAGATGGTACTAAACAGCTGAAGCGTTTCCACCGGTTCAAAGCAATGAGGTGCGTTGAGTCTGTCCACTAGACACAGTTCTTGGAATGAAGTTATCGTAATCAAACATAACCGAGGACGTGGTTACAACAGTGATCATCATTACTCGACACGAGAACACAGGAGAAACAACGACAGGAGCGAAAATTTACCATCAAAATCTATATCAGCTACCACAACAAAAGCAGAGGTTAAAGGTAATAAAACAATCGTTAAACTACTGGCCTCAGAAACGTGTGAGAAACTCGTATAAATGTCGAATTATTATGTCAGTAGACAGATCCAGAGAAGAGATGAGAAAGTGTATCAGAAAGCACGCGGGAATAAAGGGGTAGAAGTGATAGACACTCAAATTTTAAAACATTGGCGTGTAAGAGGAGGAAAAGACGCATTCACCGTTTTAGTCACGGTAGATGAGTCAGATTTTGAAAAGGTTTTAGAAAAAGATTTTTGGGCAGATTTTTTCTTGGCAAGGGAATGGTATGAGACGTATGTCGATAAGGAAAATAGGCGTTATTAGCGAATTCAGAGAAACGAGCAGTAAATCGCATATAGAGATTATGACTCAACAGTTAATAATCTTTGCTATACTTTTGATGATAATCAATTATTTACGCCATCAAATGTATGGCCATTCATTGCGTTTGTTGACATGGAACGTACAAGGGGTTATGTACGGTTTACCTTACCTATATTCTTTCCTAAGCTAAGTAGACATCGCAGTACTCACAGAGCACTGGCTTATGCCTGCAGATATAAATTTTCTAGATACTATACATCCCGAGTTTAAATCTTTCTCATGGTCTGACAGTAGGCTAACAATGAAATCTTAAAAAAGACTTAGGTATGCACAGTTCGGGGGAATAACAATCCTAAAGAGAAAGTGTATATGCGTTAATCTTTCGTCGAGCGCTGGTAACGATAGTTTTAGGGGTAGAGGTAAAATGGAACGATAAATGTAAATATTTTGTTTTCGGAGTCCTTTTGCCATCAATTAAATTTTCAGTTGCAAGTTATTCCGAAACAATAGAAGAATTGAAAGACCAGTTTGATATGTTTTGTCAAGAGGGCATCCGCATACTCGCGGGAGATTTCAACAGCCAGTTAAGTTCACTGTTTAGCTCCCAAACCAAGTGTTTAACAGCAAACGCAGGAGGTGCTGTTCTAGAAAGGTTTTTGCGCGAAAGGCATACATATGTAATAGACCTGAGTTTACCTTTTTCTCAGTCGATGGTAAGTCTAAAACTCTGATAGACAATATCCTTTTTCAAAAAAGTAAGTTCGACTTAGTGGTTAAGGCCGATACTATAGCCGATCATCCTTTGAATATTTCAGATCATCATCCTGCAAAAATAGAGCTAGTCAGGCCATTAGTACATAACACCACAAGGGCCGACGAGCATATAATCAAATCCGTAAATTGGAAGAAAGACTCGGCAGAATAGATAAGAAGGTATAAGTCAGTAACACGCACCGATTTTTTAAATCAACAAGAGACGAATGTCGATATTGAAATTACTATTCAAGACATGATAAACATATTACATGCCGCGGCTTCTAAATTTCTGCCCATAAAGAAGCTTTGCCAGTATACTAACTCGTATTGGAAACTACTAAACGTAAAAAGGTTTCACGCGGAAATGCGGAAGAAACGTAGTGAATGGATCTATAATGGTAGGCCGCGAGGCTAGGTATACCTGTCATACGCGAATTATAAGAAAGGGAAGACATTGTTTGCAAAAGAATTGTTGAAAGCCAAAGATACGTACGACAGAGAACAATTCAGGGAGCTTGAAAAAGCTGCAGAGCTTGATATTTCCGCATTTATCAGTTTTTACGGAAGAAACGATACAAGCATCAATGCACTTCCGACATCGAATCAAACGGAACAGTTGTACGCGACCTCGACTCTCTATTTGTGAGTTATGGGCAAATCATTTTTCTAGTTTGTCATTAGTTGACAATACTTATTCGTATGATGACAATCATTTCCAGATGGTCCTAGTTAGCTTAGAAAACACAACAAAGACACCTATTCTCACTTTGATAAATTTGTTGATAAAACCCCCACTAAAGAAGAAATCAGCTCTGCAGATAGATCTCTCAATAAAGGTAAGGCCTGTGGTCCCGACGGTATTGTTGCAGAGCATTTACTTTTTGCGGACCTTCCAAGCAGTGTACGATTACTTGAAATTGTATTCACAAAAGTGTGCAAAACCGAAAAGTACCCGCTCCACTTTAAACAATGCTTGGTAATACCACTCTTTAAAGGTAGGAGGAAGAACAAATTAGATATGAATAATTATCGGGATATAACTATAGTTTCAGTGTTTCAGAAAGTCCAGGAACAATTTTTATACAATAAACTAGTTATCTTTTCTTAACAGATTTCTTTCCCAAGCCTATTGCAACGTGGTTTTAGAAACAACTGCGGTAGTATAACTGTAGCTTTCTGTATCAAGGAAGCGATATGCTATTTTTACATGGATAGAGATACTTCTGTCGATATTACGTTTCTAAATAACGCTAAATCATTCAACACAGTTTGGCACAGCGGGTTATTTTACAAGTTTTACAGACTTGGAATCCAAAGAACGACCTGACGCATCACGAAAGATTCGTTCGAGAGCGTGACATTTTCTGTTTTATTAACGAGCAAACAGTCTGAACGTTTCGTTATTAAGCCGGGTGTAGGTCTTCGTGGTTCTTTCTCGTAATGATAGATGATTTGATCACCGAATTCAATCATACATCGCGTTGTCTAAAAATTGCTGATCTCCACCTGCCTTGTGTCTTATTAGCGGACGAAACCACAGTAATGGCTAACTCGCATCATTCGATGCAACATCTGCTTGATACAATTTCTAACTGCCCGATGAGGTGGAAACTTAGAGAGAACGCAGATAAAAGTTGCACTGTGTTATTCACTAAAAAAACGGCTGTTTTCACCTCTCAAATTTCAAATCCTAGCAGTCAAAAGTAAGAAGTATGCCGGCGTAGATCTAACATGCAACTTAAAACCAAACTACGCTATAGAAGAAGTATGCGATTAGGTCAAACATCTGCTAAACTCCTTTTCTTTTAGTGGTATCAGAGAGGGCGGAGTAAATCCCTTAACAATTCTTAAAATCTGGAAAATAATTATTCTACCTTCGGTTTTATACGGATACGAACTATGGTCGGTCATCCCACATTCCATGATATAAAAACTCGAGTTATGCCAGAGGTATGCAACGAGACGTATGCAAGCTTTTGATAAGTACTCTCCTACAGAAGCAGCGTGCATTACTTTAAGACTTTGGCCAATGGAAGTATACGTAGCTAAGGCGAAATTGTCCTTTTTCAACAGACTGTGTGTGGGCGAGTGGTCTTATATCTGGAAAAAAGATCTCTACCATGCGTTTATGTCAGTATTTGACAAACCCTTTAAATCAGACGGGTTTTGTACCAGACATTTACAGAATAATTAAAAAATACGGTATGGGAAGCGTTGTTTTAGACTACGCAGTAAGTGTCCAGCCAGAAGACAAAAGGGTTTGGAATCGACACATTAGTTATGTTATTTAAAGTCAAGAAGAAACTACCTGGAGAGCAAATATGGAATTAAGGAATGACTTAATTCACTTCAGAAATATTAATTTAGATTTAAAACCAAATAACATGTGATGTCTTGGACGTAAATTTCTATCGATGTTATGGCCTCTGTCTGAAATAGTGAAACTATCTGTCATGCCTGTTGTTAAAACTATGATAACTCTGTGGAAAAGAGGTTGACGACTGAGCGAAACATCTTATTTGAGGTTGCGAAATGTTACTTGCAAAACACAATGATTTCTTAGAGAAAGTAATTGACACTTTAGAGGTCAGAGACGGGATTGACTTACTAAACCAGGAAGATGATATAATGATAGAGATACTTCTTGGAAGCTGGATTAACTGTTTGCCCTCTATCGATGACGATGTATGGAATAAACTAATGCTGGTGACAGCGGGCGGTATAGCTTCCTTATAGAATAAAATGCATGCCATACTTACAACCAGCATGTCCTAGCATAGCAGTGAAAAAAGCAGTATATTTTCGTTTAATTACACCAAATCTGTGCAAAGTCTTGTTGTTAAAGTTCGCGGATCTTATTGTATAACAACCCACAGAGGTATAGTGCCCTCTGGTTCATATATAGTAATTATTACCACATATTGTCACCTATGTTTCTCTTTATCCACACAGGGCTTGGTCCCTGTTACTCTTACTTTGATTAGAATCTCGTTGTCTTATTAATTCTGTCACTGTTTACTGCACAAAAGATATTTGTAAATACATTCATCCTGACGTACAGCGGAAGATTTCGATTTTTCTAGTCTCCCTTTAATATTACAGGTATATTTGTGCTAAGAGTCATCCGCTTACCGTAAATTATGTATTATTCAAGAAAAGATTTCATATTAGAGACTAAATCTCATTGATAATTATTCATATTTATTACGAATCAGGAACAACACACACTGCTACCATTGGTATACATTTTCCGATTTGTTACTACTCTAAACGTGCTCAAAACGTCTCAGTGCGAAAATTAAGTATAACATCAATTATATTCCAAACTCATAAAGTAAATATTTATCATTTAACAATAGATGCCACGTGTACATATATTATCTTTGGTACCATTACTACCACCAGGTAAATGTTTATAGAATGACCAGTGTTATACTAAGCTATGTGAAAGTAGTTCCGATATATCTAAAGATATATCTCTATGGTCATACATAAGTAAGTACTCCACTGTGTAAATAAGTTAGTTGACGCAATATTCAGCATTCCATTTTAATTTGTACAATTATTCTGTGTTGTGTTTCAGGATCACTCATTATCCTGAGTCCGATAAACCTAATGCTATTTCTGTCACGTAGCAAGAAATACCTGTATTGTTACCATTTGTATAAGTTTTCTATTTCCTTGTCTTTACTATCTCAAAGTCAATGTTAATCATGTAACAATATCTACATACTGACAGTTGTTGTATCATTAACAGCATCAGCCAAATGTATAAAGAAGGTCAGTGCCATGCTAAGTTAAATGATTTTTTGTTCTGATATTTCTACAGACATATTTATATGCTTGCATGTATTAAGATGTTTTGTTTTGTAAATACGTTAGCTGTCGCAGTACTTCTCTTTAATTTTTGTCACTTTGATTCCTTGTTGTGTTTCAAGATCTTGTATTATCCTGAAAGTGATTAACCTGATGTAAGCTCTGTTGAAAAGAAAACAAAGTCAGTCAGTCAGTCATACATACATGCATACACACACACACACATTCATCTATACATGAGCATGAATTGTCGGAACCTTCAAATACAGCAATACGTCAATGATGTATCGAATAAAGCTGAAAACAATAGTCGACTGTTATAAACGTTAGCTGTTATCTGTTATTAAGTAACCGTCTTGTGCACTCAATTCTGATTAGTCATGCATGCATACTACTATTTATCAGTAATGTAAGTATCATAATGTCCTTTAGATCACATTTTAATCGCATTTTATAGTATACAAACTAAAAAGTAAAAATGCAATTTATTTTTATACGTTGATGACTAAGTTTTAACTGAGAAACACATTTGGGTAATATACATCTAACACCTTTTTTAAATCTTTCATTCACAAATATTCCTTAAATCATTTATCCTTATAAATTATATAAGGTCTAAGTTAATATACACCAATGTGTTATTCTCGAAGTGTTTACATAAACAAGGGTGCAGGCTGTAATCTTAACTTGTTCATTGCGTTACAAGTTAGGTTTTCTCGCTGACAACGCGAGGTTATTAAATCCTGGCGCAGAGCAGAGAAATATACTTGAAAAACTCCACGATGTATTCCATATTTTAGTATTTATTGGATGGTGACATTGATTGAAATAGTTATTAATTTCCCACTTTTACCAATCAAGCTGTAAAGAAGGAACTCATAACATTTCTAAGGGGAACACAACATTTCTAAGGGACTCGTTTTGAAAGAAGTGGCACTTGCACGCTTTTACCTTTGTTGATTTGAATTTGAAGGAAAGATTTTCATATAAATAGATTTAAATTACGTAATGACTGCGTATCTAGATAACAACTTTAACTTCTCTTTCATACAGACACTAAATTGTTCTCTCAATAGTTTCAAATTATCCGCAGCGATGTCCTCGGCAGTGGTTCGTCAGCGCATGGGAGGTATTATTTCAAAGCTGATTTTGATTACAATTACACCTAAGTACATAGGGACATCTATGACTGCGAAGAATAACAGGGAAGACAGACACAGTAATCTCAATACAAATATGAATGCTTGTTAATCTTACGAAACAGAAAGTACATATTGCAAAAACGTAAAGAAATGGACCACAATCTTCTCTTCAAGAAAAGAGATAATATGTGTTTAATTTGAATGCTCGCTTGTTTTACTAGGTTCTTAATGCGAAGGAGCAAATGCGCTGGGTTCGTAAACCATTCATTAGTCTTGGCAAAATAGTGCCATATTGACCGGCTTGTATCCGTAATATACCTTGTAAACATCTCGCAAGCATAACTGCGTTGAACAATAATCACCTTCTAGACACTGCACACTGTCTCTAGCTAGACATTGCTACTTACGTCCTGCACCCAGCTGGTCTGAGAATCTGCTACCACCACATACTTCCCTTATCTAAGGAAGCTATGAATGTTCTGCGAATCCGGCGGCCATCCGCCTAATGGATCTTGCATATACCACGTTAGCAAGTCTCTCTAACTGTATATACGTCAACGCATTACTGTCGATGTACCAAGCTCTGTGAGAGAGCTATCAGTTTTTAAACCAAGCGACGACCTTAGGCGACTGTCAAATTACTGCCGCAGGTAACGGCCGAAACTTCTACACTTTCCCAGATCTATCTATATATTTAAGCAGCATCATTCCTTGTATGACTAGCAAACAAGCACCGCAAGTGTACACGATTGCTACACGAATTGCCTTGTCCATCAAGTACACCAGATGAGCTGAGGTCTAGGTCCAACGTCTGGAGTTCAAACTTTAAGCTTGACACAAACATATCAAGCGATCGTAAGGTCATGACTTGATAATACTCTTTAAAGGGCAATACCACAATTGTCGCACCACTAACGTCCCCAAAGATACAAAACTACCAACGTCTCCAAAGATACATAATTCGCTGCTAAATGACTCAAATTCGGACTTTGGCTTGGATTCTTTCAGCAAGGAGTTCCTTATAAATGGTGTCAAGGGCCATAGTTATTATTATAAATAAACTAAATTACTAAATCTGGCTTGTTTTTTTTTTTTTTTCCTTATGTGAATTACTACATTTATCAATAATATGTCAATGAATAAATTTATCAATAAGAAAAGCCTCTCGAAAAACACAAGGTAGAATCATAACTCATGAGGTAGAATCATGACTTATAGTTACTAATTTGGTTTCAGACAACCTTTCTTGACGCTAACTTTCCGTGAATTGAACAGAATATCAAAGAATAGACTTTGAAATTAAAAATATGACCTCACTCTGATATTTTCCCTCACTTAATTAACACAATATTCAATATTCATGAAACTGAGACAAATTAAAACTATCTCCAACCACCATATCTTTAACTATGCATCAGTCGATACAATCGGTTTGAATGTCGATACAATTGGTTTGAATGTCGATAACAGTCTTAATTGAATGATGAAGCGATGAGCGCTGTACAAGAATCTAGAGAGGTAGTAATCTTTACCAGTGTCTTCCCTTTATTCTTCCAAGTCGATCTTTTATAATTTTATTTAAATCTATGTAGTAATGTCTTTTCTTTATCGTCATATGATTTAACACATTGTTCTTCGATTAACACAAAACAATATCTGAGGGGAAGTTCGGAACTTGACGATGATGCTAAGTTTTCAATTGGCAATGTTACTTATTGTAACGTTTTATACTTTGAAAATGTATAATCTATCAACAAAAACACAGCCGCTAAAATAATTCAATATACTCGGCCATCTTGCCTGACTATGCGGTAGTTTGTGTTCTTTGGTGTAGCCTTCCCTTGCATTGAGGAAAGTCAAATAGGCACTTGCGATACCCGTCACTGTATACGACAAAGTAAGCCAGACGTTTTATTTAACATCTCAATTTCTGAATGAGATTTAAGTTAAAATATCGTCTATATCAGACCAAAGAATATGAACAACTTCAAGACTATTTAATAAAAATGCTGTCGTCTTTCATTTTGATAATACATTAGTAAACCCCGAACTTCTCATTAAAATGTTGAAACACAAGAGAAGTAGATTAAATGATATGATACTTTGGTATAGAAATGAATCAACGTACCTATATTGTGCTCCAAATTTTCTTTCAATGTCTGCGCGTATTGGATTAAATGTATTCGTCAAACTAGACGTCTTTGGTGAGAAAAGGAGTTTAATTATGTTCAGTCATTTTATTACTGCGTTGCGTAAGACATATATCCTTGTTTACAGGTTCAACAAAATGACTAAGGAACCGACATTGTCCAGTTATGATTTCTTCCCTCATAAATTCACGCTGAAGAAATCTTGCAGATTGAAGACAAAGGATCAAAGGAACAACTTTCAATATCTTTGTATAACATTTATTCTAACTTTCGGGTTGCAATGAACTGGTCAAGTTCACAAAATGACACTGCATATAATAAAAAAGCAATACAAAATTAAGATCTGTATTAAGCTGCCCTTTTGTTTTGCAATTACAGGAGCCTTGCCTCTTCCAGTAATGAAAATGATGATTCACTAATATTCTTCCAGTAATAAAAATGATGATTCAATAATATTCATTTTCTCTCATATCGATTCTTGTGCAATGAAATCCGAGTCATGTTAATTTTCTCATCCATAAAATTTCTGTCTGCAATAATGTCTTTGAAACTCAACGCGTAAATCGCCTAGAAACCGACTTTCACAAAATGGGCCTGCCCAAAATTGCTATAAATTTGGATTACATGTAATCCTATTCGAACTCGGTAGAGTGGAATTAAAAATCCAAGAGATAACTACAAAAAGTCAATAAAAAAAAGGTAATAATATACGCATGTCGCTATAATTCCATGCTATTTTTATGTGTGCTTTATTGATTCAAAGAACATCAACTAAAGCCCAGGAATCCTTATGCCACATCAAAGACCATATTTTTACAAACTTGGGCTATTAACATATACATTATTATCGGGAATTTGTTCATGCTTTTAATGAACCCATGAATTGTTAATCTTGGCTCCTTTCAGTGGTAATATTTAACAATTACAACAGTAATATATTACAATTTTTGGGCTGATTGTTTTAATCTTGGTCTTATGTAACCACTGTGAGAAGCTTAGAGACGCAATATTTGCGATCACATCGCCAAAAGAGAGAAATACCATTTTAGAGTGCCATTCTCTGGCTCTTGTTAAGAAACGTTACTCTTAAGGAAATGCAGTTTTACCAAAAGTACTTATCACTTTCTCTCTGAAGACGGTTTCTAACAAAATAATGTAAGGTATTTAAAATACTTTGTCTTGGGTACATTAAAGACATTTTCTCTATCCATAATCATTTAAGAGCTCTCTGGTGTCTGTGGTATTTCTACCTGTTCATCTGTAACTATTCCATATACTATGTTCCTCATTTTAATAATAGTACGCATCTGCTTATTTGATTCTAGCGCTTTCATATCATCCTGAGTGCTCTTCAGGTGCACAGTACTAAGTATATAGTCTGGTAACAACAAGACAATTTGCCGCCTACTGTACAAAAAGATGTACATATAACAGAACTAAAACCTCATCCTCGTTTGTTTCCCCAGAAATTGAAGATACCAAAAGACGCTTTTATTTTGGCAGTAAATGCAACCAATGAATTATACATCACCAAGGGACTATAATCATATTAAGAAACAAATTAGCGTAGTGTGTTTTTTTCTTCTTCTGTCCATCAATTATCATTCAAGGGAAGGGCAACAATGGAAATGTAATTATCTCTAAAACTATAAAGTGATCATCAAAAGTTGCAGAATAATCATTAGACATTATAAGTATGGGATGAGGTCTTTACCTTTTATCTTATTCATTTTTCCAATTATAAAAATGTCAGAATCACATAAATAATAGACCATGTATCATAAAGATCCGAATAGGTGTAAAAATATCATCAGGTCTAATCCGGTAAAATAGTACCCAATCATATATCAGACCTTGTCAACGCATAGTATCTGTCTTCTTAGCCCTTATAATCAACATCCATGACAAATTACATGCAAAATCAATGTAATTCTAAATTACCATTGCAATTTGTACAAGAAAACATTATATGTGCCCCTATTTGGCGCAATCTGACAAGTGCAACTTATTGTTGCAAAACTTAATTATTGCATCGAAATTATTGTTCGTGAATAATGATTGAATATGCAATTAGAAACGTAAGAAACTCAAGAGTAATTAGACTTCAAATAACAAATGAGTGTAGTGGTTTTTTTTGTTGTTTTTTTGTTTTTTTTTTTTTTTTCAATGATGATTCAATGGAAGGACAATGATGGAAGCGCAATTATCTCTTAAACTATGAATTGATCATTAAACGTTGCAGAATGATCATTAGACAACATACCTTTTATCTTACTCATTCTTCCAATTTTTTTTTTCAATGATGATTCAAGGGAAGGACAACGATGGAAGCGTAATTATCTCTAAAAATATAAAGTGATCATCAAACGTTGCAGAATAATCATTAGACATTATAAGTATGGGATGAGGTCTTTACCTTTTATCTTATTCATTTTTCCAATTAAGCAAGTGTCAGAATCACAAAAATAATACACCATGTATCTTAAAACCCGAATAGGTGTAAACATATCATCAGGTCTAATCCGATAAAATAGTACCCAATCATATATCAGACCTTGTCAACGCACAGTATCTGTCTTCTTAGCCCTTATAATCAACATCCATGACAAATTACATGCAAAATCAATGTAATTCTAAATTAACATTGCAATTTGTACAAGAAAATATCATATGTACCCCTATTCGGCACAATCTGAGAAGTGCAACTTATTGTTACAAAAAATACCTCCAGGTTAATTACACTTCCAATTAGAGTCATGTTTCAAAACAACAAATATCAAATTCGCATTAACAGCTAGTTATTATTCCAGAAATCATGAGATATCTTGTTCATGCTGTAGAGCAGGTGTCTCCAAACTACGGCCCGCGGGCCGGATCCGGCCAACGGCTTCGATTTGTCCGACCCGTAAAGTGTTGAACTTTTTTAAAACGATTTTGCATATATTTAAATTTTTCACAGTCGCTTCGGCCCGCAAACCCCCCTTCAAAATTCTAACTTGGCCCTCGTCTTATAAAGTTTGGAGACCCCTGTTCTAGAGTCATCAGATAAAGTGACGTAACTCTTAATGAGAATTTGAATATCTGACTATACAAATTTGATTTCATGATAAAAATATTATTTAGAAAATATTGATAGTGTGTTCGTTCTCAAGCACAAGTTTAAGGTGATTTAAAACCAAATTCTAGTTTGTTTCTCAGAAACATACAGACTGGAAATATAGTGCTTCAGTGGTTGAATCAGCCATGAATGATACTTTTTGTCATTTCATGGAATCATGCATCTTTACAAGGGTAATATAATGGGGTAAAGTCTAGGCGTTAAATTCAGGCCTGGTGAATTCAATAACTTCAAAACTTGGTTGTTTTTAACGTTTGTAACTCCAGAGATCTATTATTAGAGTTTTGGAGAACATCATGTCAACTTCTACTGCATATATTATTATAAAAGCCATTAAACCACAACATAATGGATGGACCAAATCCCAGACATTCAAGAGTTTTCAAAACAAAATTTAATTCAATAGAATCAAAAGCTTTTTTCAAAGTTAAAAATTACTAATCCAAACAGTTTTTAAAAATAAATAGAGCCTTCATAAAACCAGATTGGGTTTCACTTATTATATTTTTCCTAGTCTTGATATGAATATTGCTTTTTTATATAAATATTTACCCCACATGATTTTTACTATTCCTCGTACATATGTATCAGTTGATCGATAAACCATACTCCTGACTACCTCACAATTCATTATAAGTCCTAATTACATTACAATGTAATAATGGTTAACACTAGTACACAGTATTATTTTCTAATTCTAAGTCCAGAAATTAATACTTCCTACTTTATAGGGGAGAGAAAAAGAGAGAGGGATACAAATGTCAAATACTGATAGTTAAAAAGTGTCAAAAAGTCTCTTTAGAAGAGAGAGAGAGAGAGAGATGTGAGTGCAATATAAAATATATATAGTGTAACCATTTTATACATGTACACTCATTGATACACACACACACATATATATATATATATATATATATATATATATATATATATATATATATATATATGCGCCGACATACCAATGCACATATGCATGTTACCATTAGATTCAACATTCACTTGTTATTACATACGTTTTATATAGTAACTATTTTCTTCGCTCATTTGATATTATTTGCATTATGTTAACATTTGAAATGGTTATTTTCTTTTACTACCAATCTCCTAAAATACATAAATTAGGCGACAAATAGTACCTTAACAATCTACTGTAATAACACCTTTAAAATTGCCCTACATTATAGACGTTTATACACTACTACATTTTTTCGTTTCTGATGTACTCAACAAAAGCACTGAAATAGTGAGACCGTACATACATCAATGTATATATGCTTAATTTCATATATGTACATATCTGAGCTGTTTCTAAATTGTATTGTCGTTGTGATTTGTAAACGTAGTACAAATCATTCAAAAAGATGGTTGTATAGCTGCCATTTGTCAGCAAACTATTTCCATGTACAATTAATGTATGGATAATATTTTTCTGACACGTAGTAAAGCTTCATTACTTTTTTTAAAAAATGAGTCATGTTTGGTGTTTCATTGTTAAATCTACATTTATAGATATATGATTTCAGTTGCAACAAAGGAGATTGATCACTGTATCTCTTTTGTTTAAGGCGATTATTCCAAACGGACATTCTCTTTTTGAAACTTGAAAATTGGGCAGATGATTACACTTGCTCCTTATCCACCCAATATAAAAATAGTACGTAATGACTCAAGTTTTTGGAACAGTTCAAACAAGATGTGATAAAATCTTTAAGTAGTCGTTACATAAATGGCACATGCTTGTAGAAACTTTTCCAACTTTGTTCAAATATTTATTTATTGTTAAACTTCTATGCATTATTTTTGCTTGAAACCGTCTCAGTCTAGGACACTTAGTTAATTTAAAAGGCAAGACAAAGTATTCATTCTAATCACTCTCATCTATAAACTCATATTCTTGATTTCATCTCATGTTGGCCTGGAAGTATTATCTTTTAATTTGTTATGTATACTTTTAGAGCCATTTTTTCCTTAATGAGCAACATTACAGATCTATGTAAAAACAGGGCCATATATATTAAAATTATTGTTTATATTCAAGTTTGTTAGAAAAAAATTGGATTACTCTGAGCATGCCTTCAAACTCTAGAATGTTTACATGCATTCCAAACTTATTACAAAAATCATCTATATAGATCAATGAACCGTTTTTATTGACTAAATCGATTATATACAAAATTCCCTTTTTTATCCAGTGCATGTACATAACACTAGAATTTCCAACTTTAATATTAGAATTCATCCATATACAATAAATGTATTATGTAATTTAATATATGCTGCAATGCCCCTGTCCAGATAACATTCAAAGTATTTCTCACCTTTGTCATACAATATGTGCCAAAATTGAAAGAACTTTAAAATCTCTTTCAGTTCTGATTTAGCGGTGACAATTCTTCTCACCCAATTTAGTTTCAAAGAATGAACAAACATGTAAATATCTATCATTGTCAAACCACCTTTAAAACATTCTTTGCACAAAATGTTTCTTTTGATGTTATCTTTCCACCATCTGATACAAATGTATGGTGCATCTAACTCTTGAAGCTTAGCTTCTGGTGGGAATGGTAAACTTAGTAATAGGTGAGTTATCTTGGATAGGACCAAATGTTTCACAACTACAATTTTTCCAAGGGGAGTAAGTGGTCTCTTTGTCCACTGTAAAAGTAAAGATTTAAATGCTCCAGTTTTGCTTTCATAATTTAGCATGGCCATATCATCCAACTCTGTGGAGTATTGTAATACCTAAATATGTAAAATTAAATGCATTCCAATCTAAACGGTATTCTTGGCAGTACCTTATACGACTTCCATTTGTACTTTTAGTGTTTTAAATATTTATATTGAGACCTGAAAATTTATAATATTGGTAGATAAGATCTAGAGCTGACTTAAGGGACTTCTCTGAGCCATCTAGGGTGAGAGTGGTGTCATCTGCATACCACGAAACACGATATTATGTATTTTGTATTTTAATTCCTTTAATATTTGGATTTTTCCGAATCAAATGGGCTAATATCTCTGCACATAAAAGAAAAATGTATTGGGGATAGGGGATAACCTTGTCTACATCCTCTCTTGATTTCAAACTATGGTGAGCATTGTCTATTTACCGTGACGCAAGATTTAACACTTGTATAAAAGAGACGGATCCAGCCTGACGGCTACGCAACAGAATCGAATGCTTTCTCAAATTCCAAAAGTCCAGGTAATTTGCATGTTTTCGAGTAAAACATAAGGTCATAAAGAGTACGGATATCTGCCTTTGCAAGTTTGTATGAAACATTAAGTAAAGAAAGGGGTCTCCAGTTTCTTAAAAATTGTTTCGGCATATCCCCTTTAGGAAGACATATTATAACACCTTTTTTCTGAGTTGATGATACATCACCATTATTATAGGCAAAATTGATTGCTGTCACAAAATACTCACCAGTATCTCTCCAAAAGACTTTAAAGAACTCGACTGTAGATCCATATGATCATGCACTCTTATTACTAGGAATAGTTTTAAGACTTACGGTTGCTTATGTTAATTTAATTGAGCTATTCATATTATGTTATCCAGTTTAGGAATGTCATTAACGTTCAGTAAAGCCTCAAGATCAACTGGGTCAGCATGGTAATACGAATATAATTTTGTAATGCATAATTTAGTTTTCTTTATAATTTTAAGCTCATTTTTTGTAAATGTTCCGTCTCGTTTGGCTAAATTTGGCATCATCTTACTTGTATAGTTTCTGTTTGCCAAATTATAAAAATAATGTGAAACCCTTTCCCCATCTTCAATCCATTTTGTCCTAGATCTCACTCTTACCCCTACCATTATTTTGGCTTGAATTTCCGCTATCTGGCTCTTTTTCATTCTGATTCATGTAGTTTGTTTATATTGTTTTCCTCTTCTAAAATAATAATCTCGTTTGTATTTTGATCTTCCAGTTGAGCTTGTCGTCTTTTTTTAAATGAAGAAATAGTTTTACCTATTATTTCTAATAAAAGATTAAAAATAATTGATCAGTAATGAGAATCTAATCTCAGAAGCTGTATTTGGCTCCAAATTAGAATTTGATGTGGGAGACATATATTTGTTCTTGCACTCTTGAACAAATTTCTTAATAAGAGAATAAGAGTTATGATTTCTAAATCCTTCAATCGAGAATTGTTACATTTCCAACAAAAAGTTCTGTGTTTTTCTGTTTTAAAAAAAAAAAAAAAAAAAAAATTGTGTTGGATTAGAGAATGGTACGTTCAATAACCTGGTTCTATACAGGCATCATTTACCAATGTAAAAAGAGTTTCTGAAACTCGGAAGAAATCTAACCTTGCCTGCTTGAGGGGGTTGTTATTTCTCCAAGTGTCTCTTTTTGTATCCATATTTCTTTCTCGCCAGATATCAATTAGATTATATTCAGCACAAATATTGATTACTGCATCTCTTGTCATTGGGTTATTTAGGGAGTTTTAATTATATATATATATATATCACGTTCTTGATTCATAACTAAATTGAAGTCACCTCCAATAATTATATGCTGATTGCTTAAGTTGTCTATATCCTGCCTCACTTTAGAGTGCCATGATTAGGACCGTAAATGTTACAAGTGTAAACCTGTAATGTTGAGTTGAAATGTCTAATCTATCTTATTGTTATTTGCATCTGATTTTTTTCTATGTATGGTAACTGAAAGTTATTGTTCAGTAAAATAGCTTCACTCCTCTTGAATTGGATGTAAAAGAATTGAAGATACATTCGTAACCCCAAGATGATCGAATATACGTCTACCATCGTTTTATAAATTGTGTATCTTGCAATAGATATATTGAGTATTCTTTCCTTTTAAAGTAGTTCAAAACATCCCTTCTTTTGACTGGGGCCCCTAACCCATGGCAATTCATGGAAACAATTCTCAATGAGTCATCCATTTTCCTTATTATAATATTCTTGACATTTGACATTGATGGGTACTTTATTTCCAGTATTTGCAGAGACACTCTTATCTAAAACTGCAATAGTGAACATTTGATTTGTTAGTATTTGTTTACATATAAAAAAGAAAGTTCATATTGTAAGTAAGAGAGAGAGAGAGAGAGAGAGAGAAATTAAACAAAGCGACAAGTGAGGTCTGAAATAGAAGATACAACAAAATTGTCAAAGGTCATTCAATATTATTTAGAGAACTCTAGCTAGATCTTGCAGAAATGTTTTTAAAAAAACGTTGAAGCTGATGCTCTGTAATTTAATAAGAATATTTTTTGATTGTTGCAATTTTTTCTTGTTTCGCCGCAAAAACAGGTAGCTTATCTTTTTAAATCTTCAATGCTTTACTTTCTAGAATTTCTTTTTATTTTAAAAATTTTGAGCAATCGAAAAGATGTAGTCTGTGTAGTCTGCTTTACTATTGTTCGCTTGATAGTGGTGGAAAGGTTGTTGCCTTTGGGTTACCAACGGATAGCCCCCCCCCCTCCTCCTTGAATGTATTAAGACCGATTTTTTTTTTACATGATCCAAATCCTAGAAGTGGGTTTAATGTGCTCTCCAGTCCAGCAGTAAGTCTTTATATCATTTGGAGTAACAAAACCAGACAGGTTTTCTACCTGTCTTTGTAAGTACGAAAGCTAGAATTATATACAGAAGATAGATTGCTACAAATAGGTAAGTTTGAGAAATCCTTTACAATTTTGCACGCTTAACAAGAGTTATCTTCCTTATCAAGATAGAAAGAAGGATAAATAGGAAATAAACAGTTATTTTACAAACAATTTAACTAAGTTAAATGTCGTGCATGAGACAAACCATAGAGAAAGGAACACTTCCGTATGTGAAATTTTAAAAAAGTTACGTGATAGTTATATATAACAGTTTTTTGCTTACATATTTGCTCAAATTGCACTCCGCTGTCCAATTTTACTTGGGAATGCGGTCTTTTACTTTTGAAAGGTCTTTTCTGATCCAAATTCTGTTGTTGTTTTTTTTCTAGTATCCATTTTTCCAAATATTCTTCCATTGAAAAATCACACATATTCTACAAATTCGTGCTGTTTTACTTTTTCATAAGATAATATCTTGCTTTCGTGATATCTTCCTTTATCACATACTTTCAGCCCATTGAAGTATTCCTCCTTTGAATGACTTCCAGTCTCTTCCTTCAGGAGATAAACTGACAGATCACAGGTCTGTCCGCTGATTCAGAAAAATGTCCCAGGCGATATGGGATGCTAATGTCCTTGACACAGATCTTCGTTCCTAATTTGCTCTTGAATAGTCCCAACACTTTCTCCGCACGTATCAACCGATTCCCTCATATCCCTATCTTCTAGTCCATAGATAATTTAGTTATTCTTCCTCAAATATTGTTCCTGCTACTCAGCCTGTTTTCTTAAAGCATCATTACGAGTTTGTAATCTAGCAATCACTTCGTTCTTAATTATTTGCTCGGCTTCCAGACTCTGAATTTTCTGTTTCAGCTTGTCGTTCTCGCACTGAAACTCCATTAACTCTCCTCTCAATGTTTTCACTTCCTCATTCACTTTTTTATTTGGTTACAGATATCTTCGCTGATTATTGCACACTGCTTGTTCAAAGGTGGATCTAAACACATCTCTGTTATCATTGACTTCAGCACATTGTCAATATACTCTTTGGAAGCCATTTTATGCAAATTTAGAGTTAAATTGTCTAGCTTTTTTTTCGATGGATTTCATTTTGTATGGCTAGGCTTCAAAGACCCCACCCCCGACTGATTGCTTTTCCTTCGGAACAAATTTGCGAATGGAAGTCTGCTGGGATATACCCCTCCTTCAAACCCACGGGATAGTGTCTCATCTACTTCTTCCCCAACCCCTCTGCACTTGATAGCCTGCTCTGTTCGTTTTCCTTATCTTGCCCTGACTTTTTTCCATGACCAGACATTTTCAAATTTACAAATTTACAACCACAAGCTGTTTGCTGCCACGAGGCCATCCACTAAGAGATGTGGTGCATAGGTTTCACGTAAAGGTATGCGACCGCGTACGAATTGAGGTCGCCTGCAAATAAACGCAACTAGAAGATTGAAATCCTCTGCCTAATTGTGAAGAAAAAATGGCTAACCCTTACGAAATTTCAAGAGATTTTACTTTAATTTAAATAAATACAAACACTATCAGAATTAGAAATAGAATTAGCCATTAGAAACGGTTTGCTTCTTGCTCTATATACATTAACAAATTGTAACTAGATAACATTGGCACATTCAAGTTTGATTGACTAAATAAAGATGTAGGAAGAAAAACACCCACATGAAGAAAACACTCACATGAAGAAAACACTAACATGAAGAAAACACTAACATGAAGAAAACACTAACATGAAAAAACACCCACATGAAGAAAACACTAACATGAAGAAAACATTAAGATGAAGAAAACACCCACATGAAGAAAACACTCACATGAAGAAAACACCCACATGAAGAAAACACTAACATGAAGAAAACAAATATGTCCTTGATTAGGATTGATATACAGATCTGCGAGATGTTGAATTATCACGTCCTTTTTGTAATTATTAATTTTAACATCGTATTGTAATGTAGAGTTGGGGGTTTGCCCAATCACTTTCTTTCATCCTATTGATTTACACGGTTAATATCTTTACATTAATCATTCGGCTTGCTATATTTCAGCATCTGTGGCAAGACATTCCTAATCAAAATTGATTACAATTTTATATGCTAACTATTTTTACTTCAAATTATCAAAAGCAACTTAAAGTTTGCCTAGTGATGGTGTCAGTTCAGTACATTCACTTTACTTAATCCTTTTCCGGGGTGGTGGGCACAGCAATGAAAAGCGGTCGTCGTACACGAGTTTCTCGCAAGTGAACCAACTTCAAAGATCTGTTGAGAAATTACAAGTTTAGATAATTGTTCAGCATACTCTCTGTCATATCTGAGGAAGGAAGCAAGTACCTTATGTTTCGCTGGTAAACACGTGAAATTACACAGATTCTGTACCGTACTTTTGATTGATACGGAAATGAGAATACAAATCGTTAGGTGTGGTGCTGACGAGTTGTAAATCGCCTTTTTGCATAGTTATTTCTAACGCTCTGAGTGAATTAATTGTATTGGGGCAAACAAACACTTTTTATTTCTCTCCTCTAAAAATTTGTCTCTTCTGTGCGACTGAAAAAAATAATAGGACTGCATGTTTTCAGCCAATGCACAAACACAATTCGGAATGCAGAGTCATTTGTTTTCATTGCAGGCCCGGAAAAAACATAAGAATAACAACACTCCAGGGCATCAATGCCGATTTAAATAGGATGCTGATACGTGTATGAAAATGGTGTCACATTCATATTCCTCGTCCAACAATGCTGCGCACGCATTTCGATGTACCAGTGTGATGCCCAACATTGTCGACACAGCAGCTATCTTGAACCTCTTGTCATGCCTCATTCTTCTGATCAAATGGTCGTACAAATTGGAGCTTTAGTTAAAGGTTCCTTATGATATCTAGTTGGTCCCAAATGAAAATGGTGCTGAACCTACCTCCAGCATCGTCGCCAATCTGGCAAATCATCATACAAATCGTGTTGTCGCTACTCCTCCTGAATGGATGATCATATAGACATTACTTTTCTTCAAATGACTTCTTATGATATGTAGATGATCCTATATGAAAATGGTGCCGTAAAACATTGATGCCATAGCAACCCTCTTAATAAAATTCTTTGTTTTTTGCTACTCATCCGGCACGAATGGTGGCTTCGACATGGGGTTTTCATTTAAAGACTGACAATGATATTTGGTTGATTCTACATGAAGATGGTGCCAGACTGACCTCCATCATCTTGAAAATCCTGATCCTGTTAGTCCTTCCGAATAAATTTCCAAAATGAATTAGAGTGTTTACTGAAAGATTTATGATAATAGAGATCGTCCTACGTGAACATTTCACCGACCTGACATCAACCATGGCTGTTATGTCAACCATCCTATGGATCATTTTTGTCGTTGCCCCTCCTGAAAGAATGGTTCTATCGACATGGTGTTTTCACTAGCAGTGCACCACAATGCCAATCGCCTCAGTCTTACAGTGAGCCGCGGTAGCTCATTTGATAGAGCGTCGGACTCATAATCCAAGGGTCGCGGGTTCGATACCCGTCCAGGCCAACTTGGGTCGGCTGCCTCAGTGTGACCTTAGGAAAGGCACTTAGCTCCTATTTCTTCTGCATGATATAGCTAATAATGTGTTTAAAAATGCCCATGAAACCAACCAAACAAATAAAACAAACCGATTCTTACAGTACTTTCAGTTTTTTATTTTTTTTATTCCACTAATCTCGTATAACATTCAAGTGTATTAGTGTGAAACAATAATATAATACGCTTCTAAATATTGAGCTTTTGACTTTTGTGTTTATCTTATAGGGATAAGAGTGCGCTAGCCTGAAAGATATATTATGCTGCATTAGTAACTTGTTGATGTTAAATTATAGTGTTTTTTGTACGGGATAGTGATGCACATTAATATGACTGAGCTAGGTACTACATATTATTTACTACTCCCTTAGACTATATTCACATAATAAGAAAGGTGTTTGACTTAATAATAATTGATACACAGACATTCATAGTCATGATAGTAATACTCCATAATTGGCAAAAAGCGCAATGACGACATCAGTATTGAATATTCTTTCTAGAAATTGATTTCCACTTATTTCACAATGTGGCGTAATAATTTGGTTACCAGTAAAGGTGGCAGGAGAGTATTACAAAGCTTTTTTAACCATACTTCTGATAGGTGTAATATTAGATTTGTTGTTCCCAAACTGCCGCCGACGTAAAAATATTCGAGTCAATTACTTTCACATAATTAATTTTGATTTGAATTCCTAGTTTTTGAATTTGTGCGCAGAGCTGTCAATAATCAATACATTGGTCTTTAGAATTCTAAAATGAGGACTTTCAGCTGCATTGTAATTGTGGGCCAAAGAAAGCAAGCAATGATTTTATTTTGTACACTGTTTCGTTTTCACATCCCTCCTAAAGATGAACACGTCTTTGTAGGAAGCGAGGGTAAGTGGTTTTCATAGATATTCTAGCTCCGCTTTTCAGTATTTAATGGCATAATATATAGCAGTTTGTTACAGTTAAATGACCTGAGGTGATTGCAAACTTGCCAGAATTTGTATGCACCAATACTAGATGTTCAGCCCGATTCACAATGTGGCCGATGCCGAATGTGTCCATACAAAATCTATTGCTAAAATAAATAGAGTCTCATAACAGCCTATTGTTACATTCGAACTCCCGTGTTTAATAGTCACAAAAACTAAGACACACACAGGGACTTAAGGACGAACAAAAAGCTCCTTTTGGCCAATCGGATAGACATAAATAAAGTTTATGTTCTACATTATGGAAACATTCTATGAAATTTTTGTAAATCTATGATTGTGATTATAACAGTGCAGGATTCATATACTGTACAGATTTGTTTCGATCCCTCCATTTGGCTATCTTGAAAGTTGTGGATGTAAATGTTTCTTTCATGTGAACAAAGATTAAAATTCAATAATTTTTAGATAGGAAAGATATCGGAATCAATATCCATAGAGCAGAGAGAGAGAGAGAGATACAACGACAACCAGGATTACGATATAAAGCTGACAAAAAAAGAAAATGTCCTCGATGTTTTTGTTACACTGGATATTATGTAGCTTGTAATGACACTGTTTATTTCATACTCAAACTAGGAAGGTGCAGCATATCAGAATTTTCGAAAAACTTTTCTCGTCAATAATTCATTCTTGTTTAAGAGCCACTAACTTTAGCCCCATTATTGTCGGTGACATCGAAACTCAAGCAAACAGTATGTTTGTATGTACGCTTGTTTGTTCCCAAACCATCAAGCCTGATATTAGACTGTTTGAAGTTTTTTCCCTTGGGCAGAGCTGGAGAGTTTGTGCCATCTTTCAAATATGCATGTAATAAGATATGCACCCAAGCATGCACCAATGAATGGGTATAATCAGTACCCCCACTGGTATCGAATGCGGGGTTTTCAGGACTCATCATGTGCAGTAACGAAGAAAATAAGGTCAGATTGGGTTTCGACTCTAGGTCTCAAAAATATGTAACAGAAAGAAAGTGAAACCAACAATGTAAGTAATATCAACAAGTCATTTAGTTCCGTATAATACAAAGTGAAATTCAAGAGATATTTACAATATTGTGAATCAAATTCCAAATAATCCTAAATGTCCCAATCACAAGTCCAAAAATATAGATTGCTCCGAATGAGTTTCAGTGGTCTTGAATGTCCTGATATCGTACAATGATAAAATCCAGAAGGTCTTTGAATCAGTTCACAAAAGTCCAAAGTAATTTATTAATTTACAAGTCAATGAGCACTTTAGTAACTCCGATGAATATATATTAAAAAATTGTTCCTGTCGAATTATATCAGATTTCAACGGATACCATGCAAATTCTGATCAGAAATGGATTCCCACAGACTGATCTAAAGCTGGAATGAATTACTTGTTTACCAAATCCTTATTTATACACATTTTCACTTGACCTATGTCATAACAGGATTGGAAGCACAAAAATGTAAACAAACCAGTCTAACTGTCAACAAGACTGACCTTGAACTCGATGCTTCTAAACATTCTGTTTACAAGTGACCAGAATCTAAAGTACAACTTACCTTCATGGACAAGATAAACATACATAGATTATATATATATATATATATATATATATATATATATATATATATATATATATATATATATATATATATATATATATATATATATATATATATAACATTTTGTAAGACATAACTATAATTTACAATGAAATGATCTCCAAACATAATGTCCAATACAACACGCATATAATAAGAAAAGCAAGACGAATTTTGATTTTCAGAGCTGTACATCACGGCAACATACTGCTGATTATTGTAGTATAGACTTTATGCTTGTATTGCTCTGTTTACTATTCGCGGCATATTTGTGTGCCAAGATTAATTTGCAGTTAATTCTCTTAATTTTATTGCACGCTTTTATTCCGTGTCATTCTTTCCGCGGAATGCATCTGTATAACTTCAAGTTTGCCTTGCAATTCAAGTAGTGATGATTTTCTGATTTAAACAATATAAAAATTCATATGCAGATTGATATTGATTTCTGTTCAGTCTTGAATCCCGTCTTTTCCTGACAAAAGAAATTTGCAGCCTTCGTCATAGAGCAACAGCAACAGCTGCAGCATTAACAACAACACCATCAAAAATAAATCAATAGTTTAATATTTCTCCAGTCTCAAATCCCTTCGTCTTACTGAAATAGCGATTTGTAGCCCTCGTAATAAGAACAACAGCAACAAGAACAATAACAAAGCCATATATGTGAATGTTTGCTTTTATACACTGGATATTTTAAAAGATAATATTAAAGTCGAATATGAAGCTTATCGTCAAAATTAAGGTTACAGTAACGTCTGAAATAGTCTGTACAATTATTATATACTTATTCTTAATTATATATGAGCCCCATTACAAAGTTTGTGTTTGTTTACTATTTCAATAATATTTGATGACTCAAGTATAACATACCCCTCACTGTGTAGAATCTTGTTAAATTAATTTTTTCGAATCAATGTTCTGCTATCTAAAAACGTCACGTCTGGTATGTTAATTTCCCCATAATGGGTCCTTTTGATGGTTTATTGAAAGCCTTCCTAGAGCTTTTGCTGCCAACCGACTCTTAGTTTAACTGTGAGTTACTATGTTGGTCTCATGAGTGCAACGCACAATTACTGTCTTATCATGCTTTCGGTTGCATAAAGATCAGATAGGAATGCATCCATTAGAAGAGAATGTTAATTATAGCGGCAACAATCAAACCCCACCAAGTGCTAATTCAATGCATCAGGGTAGACGTAACGTATGTGCTTTTGAGCCATGTGAGTCATTTCACATATGTATTACCGGTTTTTCCTCTAGGTATTACAATATTCGTTTATCACGACGGTTTTCTGCCAGTAAGGTAAGTGCTTGATTAAAAAAAAATAATACGATTTTATTTTGTTAGTGAAATGTTCAAGTGATTGAGTGATGTCTTATCAAGCAGTAATGTACCTATAACAGCATTCAAGTCGCCTCAGTTTTCATCCATGGTTTCGTTTCATTAACAAAATGAAAAACAAAGTCTCCTATTGTAACGAAATCATCAAGAATTTTTGCTTTGCAAACAAAAAATATACGTTCCTTAGGTTAACAATTGAAAAGATAATTTTCTCAGTATAGATTAATCTAGACTCTGACAGTAACCCACCTGCCTATATCTTCAGAGGAAGTGAAAAATGTATTCGATACAATAACTTATATAATATCCAAGCTTATAAACTGGAGGATGGCCATATATTTCCGTTTTAAAGTATATGCACAGAAGCAAACCAAAAATAATGATTTCAGTCTGAGTAATGATATTAAGTAGTATATCTACTGTATTTATCCCGCCAAAATCTACTACTCACCTCCCCACCAAAAACATTTTCTACGGACAACACCAAACCACCCCCGCCCCGAACAAAAACCAAACCAAATTGCAAAAAATACACGGCCAGCCCCTCCCATAAAAAATGTTTAAAAAATCGCCGACCACAGACCCCTATGCTAATGCATTCATCGAAAATAATTTTTACCAAAATTTCCTGCCATGTTCGAGTGAAAAATATTATGTATATATGCTATGTAAGAGCACAGTATAACTTAGTACCCAAACTGCTTTGGCCTACCCCATCACAAATATTTTACCAACCATACACGACCACCAAAACTATCGTTTAAATTACCTTGAAAATTAAGAGAGATAAATATACAAGAAAGAAAATGTTTCTGATTTAGTTAAGGTATGAAAACTTTTCATATCAAAACATTTATAGAAGTATAATAACATTTTTTTTTTCATTGGCGATTATCCAAGAGAGTATAAAATCAAATGTAAGTGGGCAGCTATTTCATTTTCATTTACAGGTGTACTATGTGTACTTCAGCGACAAACATTCATTGATCGAGTATAAATAAACTACCTAATATTTACCTGGAAATCCCAGTATAGTGTCATATGACATGACATCCTGGAATTGTGGGCTTTAAGCGCATAACACGAAACGCTTTAAAAGCAACGTAATAGAATGCTGAGAAATTTTGTTAACGGGGGTCGAGATTGAAACAAGTATCGTTTGCCCACCTTTCTGGTAAATTTTATGACTTACATTATTAATATGACAGGTTTATATATTGTGCTGAGATTCTGAGATTTCAATCTGAAAGGCATACGACAATTAAGGCAGCGTTGGAATGGGGAAATAAGTTGTTGGAAGACTTCTGTGTCGAATGTTAAAACAACTGTTCAGAGTGAAAGTTGTGACAATTGCTACGATGTTTACAGCTATAGATATAATAACAGCAACTCTTGCTCTAACCATCTCAAATTTTTTGAAAGGTTTACAAAGAAATGTAGGAGGTCTAACAAGTGATAGTCGTGATGGTAATAATGGTAGCATACAGTAAAACAAAATACTGCTAATCAGCTGCTGGTATCACCTTCTTTATCAGTTCGGCGTTTATATCAGTATTTATTCCTGATTAAATGTATCTGATGACATTGTTCAATTGTTGTTGTCTCCATTAATACCGCCAGTTTTCATTACCATATCACTAGGTGACAAACTTATACCATCATAGCATAGCTTAGTGTAGCTTTTGCATCTTAAATATATCGCTGGAATCTTATTATAATGCTTTCGTCTCAGTCACAGCCTTATTCACTCAAAATTAATGTTTCAAACAACATTCGTACAACGTACTGAATATTGGAAACAGACTGCGCAATACCTGAGCACCTAAAATAGACGTCACATAAGACCTAACACCATGTTTTAATCTTGATATTGCTTCTTTTGTCAAACAATTGCTATCCTGTAAATAATAAGTCCATCCTATGTTTTCATCAATTAGCATCAATGAATTTGTTTCTTCAGATGTAATTTTCCATCAGTATTCAACTGTTCCAGCGCATAAATTATAATGTCGTTTGTATATACTTACCACATCGGCTGGTATGGGTTCTCTAAAACAAATAATATAGCCAACAATGTTTTAAAAGTGCCGTTAAACGAACAAAAACAAAAACTCTTAAACCTTGCTATATAGTTTCATTATCAATAATAAATTTATTTTTCAATTGATGTATCTCCAGTCATGGATGTGCGTAGTGTTAAAATTATTCCAGTTTATGTTAAATTGTTTTAGGTCTAAATTATTTCTTGTTGGATTTAAAGCTTGATCATAAGATAATGGTATCAAGCAGGCCGACAACAGTGTTTGTGTCTGAAAGTGAACGTGAAAACTACGATTGTACCAACTCTGGTATGCTTTGATGTCATAAATCCCAAATACTTATTGCAATATATACATTAGTTTAACTGATTCTGCCAGAATATCATATCACACTGTAATTTGTATCTGTTCATAGAATCATCATTGTGAAAGTTTAAAGTGAATTTATAAGACAAACAATCTGTAATTGCTTCTGAGTAAAAACAGGTGCACTACCTGTCTGGTTTTTAAATCTAAATCACAAATTTACTTGTTTGCTTTCCTCACGTAGTTTGGAAATAGCTTCGAGCATGGTTTGTAACATTATTTTGATTAGAGAATGTCTCAGTAACTAGGGTACTAAGTTTTAGTTTACTCCTACGTACGACATAAACATAATCCTTTTTACTGGAATATATTGGAATATATGCGCAATGAGAGTGTTGTAATTTGAATTATACCTAGTAAAAGTTTGAAAACATTATTTTGATGACTGCAATAGTATAGGATTCTGTGGTCAGGAAATTTATTTTGTGTAAAATCTTTTGATGGTAAGCTATGGCTGGGTATTTTTGATAAATTGTTTCAAGGTAGGATGTAGGTTATTATCTGTACAAATGACGTTTTGTGTGTGCAAGGGGGATAATATGTTTTAGCTGGATATATACAATGTATATACTACTATATTGTTTTGTATTTCATATCCATTTAATATAACAAGATTGGTCTGGCGTTTTGATATGAGTGTTCAATCAGCATATTTATTACATACCCATTTATTCTTACATGGTTGATCAGGCGTTTGATACAAATGTTGAATAGGTATTTCCGTGTCACACACCCAGATTGGAATTATTTAGGTTTGTCCGTGACGTCAGCACAACGATATTCTTTGACGCACCGAACCTAACTAGTATCAATCCCAATTAGTTTTGAATTTCATATATATGGTAAAGGTCAACATTTTTACAAAGTGTAAAATAGAGGTTGTGTAATAAATATAAATCAACATTCGTATTTTGTACAGATTCGGGGTGACAACTCGTTTGATATGGCTTATGAATACGTTGAGGTAGTGAGGCCGAGACGCATCACTACGACATATCAAACTCATTCTTTCCGTCTCCTCGGCAGAAACATGTTTTCAGTTTAGTTTATTTATATTGTTTGCCGAAACCATTCCTGTTTGATTTTGTTCTTTTAAATGAAATCATATTAAATCTTCTGATTAGCGGATTGAGATTTTCAAGAGAAAATGTTATCATTTTTTCTGGGAATGTCTACCCAAACCAACCATCTTCCAGCCACGACAAAGATTTCGGACAAAATATTTTATATCATATTTCAAATTAATTTAAACAATTAATCTCAAATACAGATTAGTTAGGAAAAGAAACCTGAAGAGTAATATAACATTTACAATATATAGGATGATATATATTTCATAAATTGACTGTTATCCCATTCGCTTACGAGGCTGAAGCCCTCACATTTGGTCATTTCTACTGGTTAAGTTTAATCATTATGATTCCTTTAGATTTCTGGTTTCGTAATATCGCAACCGAATTCAATTGAACTATTACCAATGAAGACAAGAACTATGGCATATTAAATCGAGCTTGTTTGAACTAAAGCCAAGATTTATTAAAACAATACAATCTTCCACTTCCAACAGAAAACCCCTTAATTTTTACAAATTATTTGTAAGTCAGAGAATTAGCTATCGATGAACAATTCAGAAACACTAGTATTGGCTAGATACAAAACTATGCTAAGAAAAGAATTGTATCAGTGAGTATGTCTGTATGCTACTTTACAACGAGTTGTATACAGTGTGCTGTATGCTACTTTACAACGAGTTGTATACAGTGTGCGCAGATACTCCAATCATCTTTGCTAAATATGAAGTGAGCCAGGCCTAGTAGTTCTTGGACCGTTGTGATCTTAAAGGCAGATGCCACACACAAAAAAGGAACCAATCGGCACCTTCCTCCTGTCTTTATTTTGGCTTTCGTCGACAAAACATATCTTTATTGTGATCTGATTGGCTGTTAGACAAAGGAATCTACCTGACGGTTTGCTTGGCAGGTGAGACTTAACACCTGATTGACCACTTGTCAGTGTTAACTGGCTATTAAAGGAGACTAATTATGCTATTATTCAGTATACCACGAGATTGACCAATATGCGTTTTCTTATTACACCTAGTTTGTTACAGTTAGATTGCTACGTTTTACCTAATTGAACAATCAAAATTAGTATGTAACATATGCCACCGACCCACTACGAACAACCAACCGGACCGTTAAGATCATTGTAGGCAGAAGAATCCAATAATTGATTTTGCTCTAACAATCGCAATAACAAGTCCAAGCACGCACAGTTCCTCTGTAATTGGATCTGTAAGGAATCTTATTCACTTCAACCATAAATGTATCTTACAAATGTGATGTTATCTGTACAGCACTATCCACCTAATAAGAAGATAGTGTGCCCAATTAAAGTCTCTCCCTTGAATAGAGCTGGAATCTGTAGTAATAGTATAACATCAGTATGGTATTATTACAGACTAATACACCGATCTTCTGCTCATGGCTCATCATGAACTAAAGTAAGTTTCATTTGTCTTGCCTGTTGAAACAAAGAACAAAAAAAAAACAAGCAACTCATGTTTCAGCAGTTAAGCATAGGCTACACACAACAAACCTCAGATATCAGAAGTGAAACAAAAAGAAATGACTCTCTAAGATACCGGTGATTTGTTTACATGGAATTCCGCTGATTCTATAGCACTTGGAACTCGTTATTTGTTTGTTGAAAAAAAAGTCAAAATAGCAATAATTGATGTATTTATCCAATCAGTGCTTTTCAAATATAAAAGTTCAAAAAATATGATTTCGATATACATGGTTGTATTCTACTAGACGTGATTTTTCTTTCATCAAATAATTATTGCGATGATTTTCAAGAGTTTACACTGCTTAGTCAGCCAACGGTCGCATTATATTCTCCCTGTTGGTTTGACATCAGGGTTTAAAGTGTTCCTGTATATATTTCATTTATTAGTTTCCGAGAGATCTCAAAGGTATTGCCGATCTTTTTGAACATAATCAACAACTTCTATTACAATATATGATCAGATCGACAACAATTGAACAATCCTAACGGAACCTAGCATTGGCATTATTTCATTACTGAGAACCTTCGCCATTGAGAAATTTATAATATTGACGAACAAACACGATGTTGATTCTAGTAACAAGGTCGCCAATAATTGTGTCAGTAGTGCAAAACGGGAAATAAATACAAGGATACTTGTAACCAGGAGACATTGAGATATATATTATATTTTTAAAAGTTACGCCGAAATAAAAAAGATCATACTTTCAGAATGTTGTTTCTCCGTTGCCTTTTGGCCTATTTCGTACTGAGATTAAATATACAGTGATTGAATCTTATCTAAGAATTAGGACAAATTCGTTTCGTTCCATGGTTCGTTTTCTTATTCCTTGCATGCACGCTAAATAAATACCCTTGCAAGAAAAAACAACGCAATATGTACCTATAACAGACCCAAAATTAGAAAGTTAAGTAAGAATTTAAAAGATCTATTCAAAATAAATGAATCGTGAAGTGTCATCAGTTAAACCATTTAAGTAAATGAGTTATTTTTTTTTAAATTTTCTTTTGCATACAATTCACGCGAATATAAAGCGAAACTGTTTCATAGGCGCACATATATTTGGGTTTGTGTTCTTCAGGTAGACATTTAGAACGTTTTATGTTAAAGAAAGTAGACTTGTTTTCGTCTCTATAAAATTGGTATTGAAATAGCAGGCTCTTGTTTACTTCGTGAAACGTTTGCTCTTTGATTGCATCAAATCGATAGAGAGGCATTATCCAAGTTTACAACTGTCCGTCCAGGCATTTGATTGTTAGGCAGGGGGCCATGAATATGAGGCTCTGTCGTCGATTTCCAAAATTAAACCATTCTTTGATGCCGCCTACTTACCGGTCTAAATCACTGTTTTATTCCTATATTTTTCTCCTGGACGACAGCCTTCTTTAACTTGTTCATAATTTGTATCGAGACAGACGAAGACTGGACGACATTCTGAACATTAAAAATGTAAAACCCATAGTCCAAATAAATAAATGATATAAAATAAAGCTTAGGATAAGGAAAATACAAAAAGTACTGGCGTATGAAGTTGCAAAAATATTCTGATTTAATGGATTAGAAATGCCTTCCTTTAACTCCTAACAGTTGTTAATACAACACATCCACACGTGGTTAATGAATTACATAGGCAGATAATACATTTATAAATAGACTAGAATTTTCAGCAAAGCACCAGGTCCCCACTTGTCTTATTTATTAACTAATAATTGCGGCGACACAGGATATATTTCAAAAAGAGGAGCCTGATAGAAAGCATATAATTTGCACTGAAAACCATTCTGCTTTAATCAAAACAAAAAAGGGGGGTTATTTTGCCAAAGTGTCAATTCCATTGGCGGGATGTTTAAGTATCAAAACAGGTCTCACTTTAAGATATGTGCTGTGACCGGTAATACTGACAGGATTTAAGTCTCACTTTAAGATATGTGCTGTGACCGGTAATACCGACAGGATTTAAGTCTCACTTTAAGATATGTGCTGTGACCGGTAATACTGACAGGATTTAAGTCTCACTTTAAGATATGTGCTGTGACCGGTATGTAATGCCGACAGGATGGAAATTATAGTCTTCCGTGAATTCCTTGGTTAAATTGTATTACCTGATCTTGTCTGCAACGTGTTTGGCGGTATCTTGGATCTTGTTAAATATAACTGAAAATGTTATATGTGAAATAACAAAACCTGATATAGCAATAACACAGTCTTTAATTAATTTCAATACATTTTTGAAACATTTATGAGAATTTCTTAGTATTAGATTCTTCACTCTAGTTTTAACCTGTGTTTGATCACATGTAATAATATGGCTGATGCTCAGCAAAATATCTGATATTGTATTCGGTGAAACTTGTTCTGAGGAATATTCAGCTTTATGTGTGTGGGGGGGGATATTCCATACATTTCTCGACGAGAAAACATCGATTTACTTGTTACTGAAGTGTTAGAGTTTAGCTGTGATAGGAAACAGATTGTTCCTGTCGACGTTTTGTGGAATCATCATCAAGGATAAAATAAAAAAGGACATAAACTTACACATTTAATAATTGGAAAAGAAATGGTAAAATGTGGACCTGTCTTTGAAAATATCGGAACTATTCTATAACGTACCCATACTAAACATATTCTACCATCATGTTGCACATCTTTTCATTTTGTATACCGTAAAAAGACAAATACGCACATCAAAACACGAACGCTCTCGCACCTACTGATTGTTTAGTGAGGATTAATTTTAGCGCGTGTCTAATGCTGAACAACAAACTATTGACGTAATGTCATCGTGAAATGCTATATATCAAGAATACTGTTCGATTTTTGATCATTTTTCCGCTTGATTGTTTAAGGCATAAAGTGCAAGTGCTTGTCCATTTGTTTTCTTCATGTAATTGCTTGCATGTTCTGTTACCTATGTACATTCTTAGTCAAGCCTTTGTAGATTGAAAGTTTAAGTATAGATAGGATGTAAATATGATTATTTATACTCTTATATATGTTGTTTAAGAACATTAAATATCAAACAAACTGTCAAGTGCATGTTTGGATTTCCCTGTATATATAAAATTAGGTTCTGCTCTGTATTGTTCAATTACACTTAGCGTGCATTTAATAGAAAATATTAGCATGCATTCAAGAGAAAATAGTAGCATGCATTCAATAGAAAAAAGTAGCATGCATTCAATAGAAAATAGTAGTATGCATTCAATAGAAAAAGCATGCATTGAAGAGAAAATAGTAGCATGCATGCAATAGAAAATAGTAGCATGCATTCAAGAGAAAATAGTAGCCTGCATTCAATAGAAAAAGCATGCATTCAAGAGAAAATAGTAGCATGCATTCAATAGAAAATAGTAGCATGCATTTAATTGAAAATAGTAGCATTCATTCAAGTGAAAATAGTAGCCTGCATTCAATAGAAAAAAGTAGAATGTATTCAATAGAAAATAGTAGCCTGCATTCAAGAGAAAATTGTAGCATGCATTTAATAGAAAATAGTAGCATGCATTCAAGAGAAAATAGTAGCCTGCATTCAATAGAAAATAGTAGCACGCATTCAATAGAAATAATAATATTCATTCAATAGAAAATAGTAGCATGCTTTGGATAAATTTGAGAAGAAAAAAAAACACGTTGGCGCCAATATATCATTGTACGCTTAAGGAAGTGGGCCTCATTTTACAGCGTCATGTAGGGAGAAGACAATATAAGTTGTGAGATTACTTGTTGTGTTCTAATGCAGATTTGTTAGCTATGAAATATGTTTAAATTAAAGAAAAACACGATTATACAGAAAATAACGCCAATGTTTATCTAAATCCACTCTTTCGCAATTTACAAGATTAAAGAGAAACAAAATTTAAAAATTTAAAAAAAAAAAAATTTAAAAAAAATTAAGGTTTATTTCTTTTAAATTTCGCAGGAGCGAGTAAATCTCACAGAGATATATATCACCAGACATTGGAGATAGCCGTGTATATTCCTTTTTGCGATAATGAATCATACAGATATTAAAAATAAAAAGGATTGATCTGGCCTTGCAATAAATTAAGTGCTTAGCTCGGAGACTATATTTTTCAGTCAACTACATGGAGGAGAGAACTCCAAGAAATGTGATTAAATCGGCACATTTTATGCAATGTAAGAGTTACTTTAAATGCGCCTTAGGTACGGACGCTCTTAGATAAAGAGAAAAAAAGAGCAAGACATGCATTAATTCTTGCGAGAGCTGGAGATCACAGTAGTACGCTACCGGATTGTTTTGCCAAAGTGCTGATTTCATCGAAATAGAGCCCCTTAAGCGATTGGCGTCTTGCATGTAATGTGCGCCGAGAGTCGTACCCAATAATACTATCGATTTTACACATAAGACTTATTATTTCATTGGAAATAATGCACCCATGGGATGCAGTTTTAACCAGATGCTCAAGTAGACGATTCACTCCTTATCTAAAACATCAGAAATTTATAAAATTATTAAGTAGAATATAATCATCAGTGTTTGATAGAAATTTAGAATTGGACAAATAAGATTTGTATTACTTGTCCCCAGTTTCACTATACATGTCAAATTTCGTCCTGAATTGAAATTTTTAAATATTTTTCTTTTGCTTGGTCAGTAACATAACAATACTTTTTTCACAGAACATTCAGCATGCATCAGAGACAAAAATACAATCTCTGCATCTTGAATTTTTTAAAGGAGTCTTGCCGTATCTCTTATGAAATTTTGAGGATTTCCTCTAATTTGAGCAACTCTTCGTTGTTTTTGTTGAAGATTATAAAGGTTTCCATGTGTTCAATTTTAAAATTAAACAGTGAATTTGCATCCTTTCCACTACCTCTTCCTCTGATAAAAATATTTATATTTGGAAAATATCATAAGCAAGATGTGGAAAATCTCAATTTAATTAAACATTTTGATAATTTTAGTGAATTTGGGGCCAGATCATTACAAGTACGTTCTGCTTTCTTTCTGATCAAAATTCTATGACTTACATGTTAACAATGATTTACACCCCTAGCCACAAAGAAAGAACGAGGGCACATGGGTGACGTTGGCCTTTTTAGTTTTTCTGTTAAGATTTTTAAAGTGCTACGATGGTCAAATTGATAAAGAAAGAAAACAAAAACTGCAAAATTAAAATAAATTACACCCTTCAAAGTGGGACAAAGAAAATAACAGCACAAACATACTGATAAGTCTCTTGAGGTATTTAGTCTCCATTACAAAACAACTTTTTAATGAACAAAATGATGACTGAATTATTTCAATCATCTGTTGTGCGCATATGAAAATTCGAGTTTGGTATTTATAATTTTTTGATCTCTGTTCTGAACTACAAAACAAGCAAGTCTTATCGTCTTATAATATTACTGAGAATAAGGTGTCAATTATGTGGTAAAGAGTTGTTTCGTTCATTTATAGGAGGCATCCCTCTAAACTTTGCAATAAGCTATCCTATTTTGTTATCATTAGAATCGGATCGCTTTCTACTTAAGCCCGAAGAAAGAATTTCACATTTAATATCAGGCCATATTGTCGGCTGTATAAATATCAGTAAAAATTATCGAGCATCAATAAGTTGTGCCGGATAAGGTCAACCCTATTAGATGCGACACTTATACACCAGGGTAGATATGGAAATCAATCGACCATAGCATTCATTTCATATATGTAATGGAATCCATGTAAATGCGAAATATATCACTCGCGAGTCTTTTTTGTTAAAGAGTCGCTTATTAAAATTTTAAAGACCTACATTCATTCATGGAGATTTTAAATTTTCTTGAATATGCATACTGTCAAATGATTGATTACAAACTGTAATCACACTGGAGGTGTAATAATTACACATAATAAATAGTATACTCAAACAAAGTCATATTGGAAAAACCATGTTTTGGAAAGAACCTAAGAAACATGGGTTTTTACAAAAGACTAAAAATGACCATTCTCAAACATCAACATGCCTTTATCAATACATTTTAGTGACACTTTTTTATTGAATCGATACATTTTAGTGACACTTTTTTCTTGAATCAATACATTTTAGTGACATTTTTTTATTGAATCAATACATTTTAGTGACATTTTTTTCTTGAATCAATACATTTTAGTGACATTTTTTTCTTGAATCAATACATTTTAGTGACACTTTTTTATTGAATCAATACATTTTAGTGACATTTTTTTCTTGAATCAATACATTTTAGTGACATTTTTTTATTGAATCAATACATTTTAGTGACATTTTTTTCTTGAATCAATACATTTTAGTGACACTTTTTTCTTGAATCTATACATTTTAGTGACACTTTTTCTTGAATCAATACATATTAGTGACACTTTTTCCTTGAATCGTCTGATAAACGTTCTAAAGTTAGAATGGGTCAACGAACCTAATAACTATTATTTAGAATCCAATTCCTCATGGAAGTAATATTTAGCGGCTTTGGTCGGTAAACAATATTCCATCAATTTTAAGTTTTACTGACAGACTCTAAGTTCATATTTTCTTTTGATGACATTCCTAAATCGATGAAGAAGTTGGATCTATTATTTTATATTTCCCATATCGAACTTAAAAGTAAATACTATTTGAAAAGACGGTTCACTTTTGACGTCTATTAAGATGAGTGTGCCCGTTTGACATCTGTTAGAATGACTGTGCCCGTTTGACATCTGTTAGAATGACTGTGCACGTTTGACATCTGTTAGAATGACTGTGCACATTTGATATCTGTTAGAATGACTGTGCACGTTTGGCGTCTGTTGGAATGACTGTGCACGTTTGACATCTATTAGAATGATTGGTAAGTTTATTAAGATCAGAATTACAATGTTTACCTGTTGGGATAATGACGTGTTTGTAAAAAGAACTTCCTCCTTACATATTCTTGTCCATGTGTTACATTATCGGTTAATCATTTAAATATATATGACGATGAATGATTATTGATATTATATTTCTGACAGACAAAGCTGTTTGAATGTTTTCATCAATGAACACATCTTATATGGGGTTTACAACTGAGTATAGATTACCTATATACATTTTGTCTTCCAAGAATAAAACGATTACAATTCTCACAGAAGCTATTATGTCGCCTAGAGTGAATCGAAAGTCCCAGCATTTGCTGAAATCAGGCTATTTAGCGACAATGGTAAAGGTCACGTATAATGCTTCAGTTTTAAAATATTGAATGGGAGCATGTCTCGGATGGAAAGTTGTATGAAGTGTTTAAAAAATTCAAGCAGCTTTCTGTAACAAATTCAGTAAAGCCGGGAAGTGTTCCAAGAAAACGTGAAAGCGGAATCGTCCTTTCAGTAATTTGTATGCTACAACAGCGATAATGAGTGGAAATACGCCCGGTTTCTTATGTAATTGGACTTGGGCGCGAGACTTAATAACTTTAGCCCCAAATCTATCTCACAAAACAAAAGGTTCATCACAGTTCACTTATAGTGTGCCCCAATTAGGGAGCGCCTGAAAATTCTGTAGTTCCTGGACATACCGTATATTTTATGTTACAAATAAATAGAGATCTTCCATCCTCAAAAGTTGTTTTGCCACCAAAATCAGGCAGATATCTTCTTTGCCTCATTAAACTGTTAGAACAAGAATTTGATGTTAGCGATAAATACTTCATTGGCTATATATGTATATATATATATATATATATATATATATATATATATATATATATAGAGAGAGAGAGAGAGAGAGAGACAGAGAGACAGACAGAGACAGACAGAGAATTACAATTATATACCAAACAGCGCGGAGAGTGCTATTCCTGGATTATATAGGAGAATTCTTGATAACATTAACATCATTTTTAAATACGAATAAATAATATTATCATACAGGTAAGAGAATTTAATTCGTACTCTACGGAGATTCGAACCCAGATCCGCGGGTTACGGCACCCATCGCCTTGGCCTTGCCTATAAGCACCAACCATCTCGACCATGCACACATCACCAATTAAAATTCTCTAACCGATATGATAATAGTATCTATTTGTGCGTATATATATATATATATATATATATATATATATATATATATATATATATATATATATATATATGGCGTGGTGGTGGTTGTGGTTGTGGTTATCGTTATCTAGAGGATGATCGACCTCGGTGTTATTGCCCGGATCGAGTAAAGAATAATATAAATTGTGAAACTTATAGATGGAATGAATAGAGATCTGAGCAGATATATAGAACAGACTAAAACGAGCCCCCGTATATGAAATATAACAATTTAATCAATTACATAAACAAACTGTGATAATGCATTACAGTAGGAAGATACACTTCTTTTTGAAATAAATCATTCACCGAATTTTAAACACAAATATACTTATATAAATAGCCGATCTGTTTAAATGATAGAATTAATTCATCATAGAACCGAGTGAACAATCGAAGTCATTGCCTTGTACAGCTTCATAACCTGGTTTCCTCCTGTTCACTCCAGTTTCACCGTGCTGTTCAATTGGTTCCTTCCCTTTCTTCTCACTCTGACTATTTTGCTTCTGTCGGCCCTCAAACTTTGTGTGGGTAGGTGGATACGTAGGTATGTAGATACGTAGGTACGTGGATACGTCAGTGGATTACGTCAGTGGAGCTATTTCCCCTTTCAAAATAAACAGAGAAGCAACCTAAATCTTCTGTCAGATATCCTATTGGGAATAGATCATTACTCCACTCTCGTTATGTCAGATAGCATCCTATCAGAATTCAAACAGATACCAAAGGCTATCTGGTCAGGCCAAACACGGCAGGCCATAAACAAACAAACCTAGTTTCATAAGATTAATGTATTTCCTAACGGCTATTTCATCACTGACTCACATTAACATCACACGAGACATAACAGTTCCGTTCTCGATTATACAAATGAATGAATGAAATTCATTACATGGCTTAACTACGTTAATTTCAGCGAATACACACATTCAAGTCTTTAGCGTCCATGAAATCTCACTTCATGGCTTAACAACGTTAATTTCAGTCGATATGCACTTAAGTTTTTATCATACATGAAATCATCTAAGATCGGTGAATTCACACGGATTCTCATACTCATATCAACTAAAGTAATGCATGAAATTCTTAAAATACATGACTCCTATAACACTCAAGACAACAAATTCAAACAGTCTGTCAAACTTATATATAAGATCATTAAATGAATTCAGATAATGAACTCAAACACAGTTATACTCATATCAAGAAAATTGATCTACGAATTTATACAAATAAATTCATGCAAATATAAGTAAATAAATTCAAGCAAATAATTATATTGGTATCAACGAATTACATGAGATTGACGCAAATACCTTGTGCTTTCAAGCCTTGCTCGCTTTTACGGCCAGAATTGTGTCCGTCAACTTTCCAGACATCCGGTCCCTTGGATAATTGTTTTACGAGATAATTTCTTGCAAATTCAATCTCGGAGTCCCTTATACTCTCACGGAAAAAAACGTAGACTGGCTAAATTTTTCGATGTGGCGTATATTCAAACTATGAAATTTCGTGTGGGAAACACGCCCCTTATTTAGCGTAGCCAATCAGGATTAAATATATCTACCGCCTTTTATAAATAGGCGCCAAAATTTGCGATCATCCTGACCCTCTAGATTTCCAAATAACTGATTCTGGACAATCTCAATTCTGACATTTTCAATACAAAGATTGAATCAACCTTTTCCCTTCCAGTTTCTCTGACTGTTAAATAAACGAATGCTTAATTAAAAATCGGTTCCTCTCACAACACAGACCGCAGCATAGCGATTCAATACACACCCTGTCCTCATAAATCTAATTAATTGTTCTCTGTCCAAGTTAATGTTCTCTTTATAGATCGACAGAAATTTGCACCCTTACAATATATAAACGTAACCTTTGTATCATCTTATCCTTTTTTATTATTGTTTCTATCTATCTTTTAAAACCTTCTACTGTTACTGGTTGAAATTCACATATTTACAAACAAAAGGTTGTTAACAGACCTCACATAAAGCAAAACGATCAATGAAAATATTGATCGCTTTGAAGTTTTAGTTTACACTTTTAGCGTCCTAAAAGATCCATGGTAGGAGAAAAGAAGCTATAATAAAGTAAACAAAACACCTACAGGTGCGAAAAAGAAACGAACATAAAAATATAAGACACATTTTATGCTGATATCTCTCCTCGGGAAGGCCTGTCTTCACTGTGTTCAACAGATGGCGAAAACGTTGTGTTGTTGATATACTGGAAGCATTCCTCGAGGTTTCGCTAATACCAAACTCCCAATGGTATCATTACACTCGATCACTATGAAACCTCGAAACGAGAATTCTTCAGTTTATGTCAGACCACGTTGTCGCTATATGGGATAAGAAATTATTTTAGGATAATATTAAATTCATGTTGCGGAAAGCAGATTCAGGATGGTGCCCGGTTTATACACCAGGGTAAATGTGTACATTTCTTGGATAGAATAAACATTTCACGAATCTATTAGAATCCTTACAGTGTGATGCAACAAGTCTCTATCCAGATCCTTGTAACAAGTTTTCGCATTGACTGAAATACAGCCCGAGTTTAGTGTGCAGTTCGAAAGGGGTAGTTACATAAACGGCCTAATTTCTTGGGGTCCTTGATGTTACACGCGTTGCTTTAATCCTCATCTTCTACGATTGTTTCACCTTTCACAGCTTCCAAAACCTTTTCGTACTCAATGAAAGAATTAAAATGAAGAAAATGAATTTGAAAATATCAAAAGTTTACATTCTATCATATATATCAATCATGAAATAGAGATGGACATAGACAGAAAAGTAGCACAACATCCATGATAACACAAGCTTTTTGTATATCTGAGACGAAACAAAGTACAGGCAATACCTACTTGAGACAATCGAATATAAAGCAAAAGATTCGATCTCTTGCGGAAGACAAGATATATTTAGAGAACACAAGTGTGTCAAAGAAAGACTTAAAATAACTTTCGTACATTTCAACATACGTTTTCCATTAGTCTTTATTATAAGAATACTCTCTTTTTTCGTGCACATTTTGCCTTGGAGACATGCAGAAAAAAGCCAACACGCATTCATATAATGTCTGTTTCTAAGACTATCTAAAATGCAGAGCTATGATTAATCAGTACCTCTTAGATTGGACTGGACTCACATAATCAGACCGAAGGTTTCAACCAAAACGTTTTTACGTTTCTGCTTTAAAGGATATGCCCACTGCTTCAGGGAAGAAATTGGTTCTTTATTTAATATTTTTAATGTGTTGAGAAGATAGACACCTAATATAATGGATGAAAAGAAAGGATTGGAAGAATAAAACAAAGATTGAACTATTTAAGTCTTAGGAATTTTTTTAATATTCTGTCACTGCATTCTTTCACCAAACAAAAACTTTCTCGTTTATTGGTTACCTTTCATTACTATACTACTCTACGTCACAAAAAATCAGACTAAGGACGGCAAAGGTGAAGTAAAGATTTTTTTCGTTTGAGCTATGCAGGTTCTATTTGCAATGACGACGTTGTACAGCAATACCCATTTCTTACAAAATAACTAGCAGCCCGTTATTTGTCAACAATAACAACAGCAAAATTAGGACAGAAATTATGGATCAAATTAAAAAATGTATTTGAATATTTAGGTGATATCTATTATCTCTGTAAATTTACAAAGTCTAAGTTTGTTTGAACGGACTGGTATTTTTACGTAAATTTATTATATCAAAAACATGTCAGGATAACAAATTAATTAGTCTTTTCTGTGTAATGAGATGAAATGATTTTCTTCTCGCTGTTGCATCATATTCGCCATAAGATTTGAGATATGAATGTTTAAGTCATATACGCTTGTTTTTAAAGGCTCTTTACTGATTCCCTGATCTGCTCCCACATCATACGCAAGTTATCTTGAAATAAATTCGACCCGATCAAAACTAGCTGACGAATAGTAATTATGTTTGGCATTAAAAGTCTTCTATTTTGGGGAAATTTCTTCATCATTATCATAAATATATCTATATATAACCAAGTTCATGGGAATGCAGCGTCTGGCATGCGTACGGCATAATGATGGCACAACTTTCTGTTTAAGCAAGGGAAACAAATAATCTGTAGCATGCCTGAGTACATGTGTGTGTCTGGCTGGTTTTTTTTCCAGTATAAAAACGAATCAGCAGTTCTTCCTCCCTCTAATCGCACATACTCTAAATTGTTGTACCTATTTTTATCATTTACGTTTCTTGCAAGAACCCTTTGTCCTGAATTAACTTATCCCGCGAAGAGTTGTACTTGTTTTTCTCGTATATTTTGCCTTTATTTCTTCATATTTATTTCTTTTCGTAGAGTAGTGTTTGGTAGCATAATGTAAATACCTTTCCCTCCCATTAGCTTTGTATTCATTGGTTGTTTTGTCTTTGTAAATATGTATTGTCCACCTGCCAAAGAACATGCCTAGCTCGCAACTTTGGGCTACAATCAGCACCCTAGCCGTCCTCATTTTAGCACCATTATATAAATATATATATATATATATATATATATATATATATATATATATATATATATATATATATATATATATATACACGAATAAATAATATTATCATACAGGTTAGAGAATTTTAATTTGTACTCTATGGAGATTTGAACCGGGATCCGCGGGTTACGGCACCCTATACTACCGACTTTGTCGCATCATTTTTTGGCAATGCGGGCATGTTCGAGATGGTATAGGGGTTGGTGCTTACAGGCAAGGCGATGGGTGCCGTATACATTTGGTATAAATTGTACTCATTTTTGGTATAAATTGTACTAGATTGTGTGATTTGGTATAAACTGTACACATTTTCTTAATAAATTGCACTAGATTGTGTGATTTGGTATAGACTGTACACATTTTCTTTATCAATTGTACTAGATTGTGTGATTTGGTATAAACAGTACACATTTTCTTAATAAATTGTACTAGATTCTGTGATTTAATATAAACTGTATACATTTTCTGAATAAATTGTACTAGATTATGTGATTTGGTATAAACTGTACACATTTTCTGACGAAATTGTACTACATTGTGTGATTTGTTATAAACTGTACATATTTATTTAATAAATTGTACTAGATTGTGTGATTTGGTATAAACTGTACACATTTTTTTAATAAATTGTACTATATTTTGTGATTTGGTATAAACTGTTCACATATTCTTAATAAATTGTACTAGATTTTGTGATTTGGTATAAACTGTACACATTTTCTTAATTGTACTAGATTGTGTGATTTGGTATGAACTGTACACATTTTCTTAATTGTACTAGATTGTGTGATTTGGTATAAACTGTACACATTTTCTTAATTGTACTAGATTGTGTGATTTGGTATAAATTGTACACATTTTCTTAATTGTACTAGATTGTGTGATTTGGTATAAACTGTACACATTTTCTTAATCAATTGTACTAGATTGTGTGATTTGGTATAAACTGTACACATTTTCTTAATCAATTGTACTAGATTGTGTGATTTGGTATAAACTGTACACATTTTCTTAATCAATTGTACTAGATTGTGTGATATTCTTCTTATCTTTGAAAAGTACATTATGCACATGTTTGGACAGACCAGGAACAAAAGTTTATTTCTAATGTGTGACTGATTATTGGACAAATTCTAAATTGTTATATATATATAATGACACAAAAATTTAAAACGGTGCAAATACAAAAGTTTCCCAACGGTTCGAGCTAAACAAGGTCTTCGTCAGGGGAAGACAAAATTTACATCCACAAAACAAACACCAAGCACAAAAGCTAAGAAAAATTCTTGACTCCTACATGTTTTAAATGACGGGGAAATAAAAAAACAAGGATTAATAATAGAAGAAAGAAAGAAGACAAAATTTTAAAAACGGCTTAAAACGGGTAAACTACATATCTATGTTATGCTGCCATCAGTCCAACAACGTTATGTAATAATAATTCAAAGTCTTTATAGTGCGTATCAAGCAGAGGAACAAAGTATTAAGACCTAATTCCACCCTTTTATAAATATATATATATATATATATATATATATATATATATATATATATATATATATATATATATATATATATATATATATATATATATATATTTGTTACCACCATGTCTCTTCAACTATACTGCATCAACGTGTACTGGTATTTATATTTCTAAATGGCTTTGAAAAAGGCAGCCAGGCATCTATACTTTTCGCATGTCTCTGATTGTTGAGACTCTGTAGAATAGCACTCGTCTCAATATTGTTTGTTTTTCTCCTCTTCTTCTTTCCCATTTTTCCTTTCTTTGATATCATGCCTTTCTTTTTAGCTACAAAACCTTTTTTCAGTTTCGATTGTGTTTTGCCATTCTTTTTGTTTGAATCTGAAGCCCTCTTCTCTGATATATTACTGTTTTCCCGCTTTCGATGTTTTGAAAATGTTTTGCCTTTACTATTCATTACTGAAGATGTACCCTTATTTTCTGGGTTAGAATCTACGTTTTGTCCACATAATCTGCAACATCCATAGCAACGAACACAAAATCCAACATTTGATTCCTCGTCCTCGTAGGATACTCTGTTCTTTCTAAAAGATAATAACAACCTTTGTTGATGAAATTAGCAACTTAGCATACGAGGATATCTTTAGAAATGAACGTTTTAATCTGAGACTAAATTTTACTGTCCGAACTCATTGTTTTCTTACAAAGAGTTTATTTAGAATATAATTTGCAAATGGAAGCTATATAATCCTAGTATTTCAGATTTTTGTGACACAAAACTAGCATTTCGTAAAGGCAAAATGCAAGGTGCATCTCAATGTATGAATTATATACCTTTGGTAGCATCCCATCAATAGTACATCGGAGTCCTTAAGTTCCAAAGATTTATCTCTGGATTTATATATAAAAGTACTTGTTTAAAAGTACATGAGAACATATGTCAGACATTTTCTTATAATTAATATACCCAAGGGAGATTATATTCGTTATACTTTTCTTCAAAAAATCCCCCAAGCCGGTTAAAAGTTATGTGTTCTCATATTTACAGTCCATGTCTCGTGTTTATATCCTTATTTCATTTATTATTCGTGTTAAGATACTTATGAGATTAAAGGTGCTACTGTCAATGCATCGACGAGTGAATTCTTAAATTGTCTGAAAAAGTCTAAAAGACAAACATTTCATTTAAATATATGCCACTTGCTAAAGGATACTAACAATGTATACAAAACATATAGGCATTGCGCAGAAAGTCAATTTAGACAATTTCAAATCTTACACAATAGTGTAAGCAAGAAATATTTCAGAATGACGGAATAGATGTATCGAATTCAGGCTCAGTTAGAGGTTTTTAAGACTCTGATGTGCAATATAAGAGTGATTCCATCTGAGAGAATGAAATATTATAAGGTCCTTGGTTATAGGATCAAAAGCCTTTTGTTACGGAATTATATATCATTTTTCTATTAATAATGGTATAGTTTATATGTTTATGATCTCTGTTCTTAGTCTAACAGCTGTAGTCTTGCGGTGAGTACACATACGGTATTTTCGATCGATATATCGAAGCCTTAGTCATATCACGTGGTTTTAGCGCGCGTGAGATGGTGAACTTCTGACCTAGATTATATGAATCAATACGTTATTTACTGTTTAAAACATTGGTACTCTGGTACTTTAGAGATGTCACGCATAACCTAATTTCTGATTGGTTTGGAGAGGGTTGTAATATTTCGAAATGCCCAGTTGTTTATCAAAGACGTAATGGGTTTATTTTGTTTCTCCGTAGTCGGAGACTATATTATAGGTTTAATAGCAGTATTCGGGCATTCTTCATAGTTACATTGGATGAGAGATCATAAACGAATTTGGTTCATTTTGTGTGTGGGATATTCTACTTTTGTGATATTAATACAGTGCATTCTGGATTAGTACTGTTTCTTCAACTTTATTAATCATAATCTGTGGAATTATCGGAAACATTTCTAAAACTTGTGATATTCCATTCACAGGGATTATTTAGAATTTATAACACTTGGATATATTTGATTCTTATTAGAACATTAGTACAGTGCAAGTTACTTCATTCTGAACATACTACATTCAGAATAGCTGAATTAACTTCCGGATAAGTGAAATTTAGAACAATTTAGGACTTTTAAGGATATTCTATACTGTAAGTTATCTTTAATTCTTTTACTTTAATTGTTTGTTGAAATATTTTAATATTTTAGGAAATTAAAGATTTGTATTTTAAATCTTGAAAGCTTGTTTGTGTCTTTTCTTTTGCTACATTACCCCTAGTCGTAACACTTTACATTCGTTTTACATCTTACCTGCAACAGACTATACAGCAAACAATTGTCACAACACTTAGCAGTACAACACAAAGGACACCCACTAGAGCGATGATTGTCCAGAAGGAAACTGAAAAATACGTATGTTAAGAGTTACTACCAAAATCAAAACACAGCTCTAGTTGATATTCTGTTTTGAATTATTAACTATCTTAGAAATTATATTATAGGACTGTATGTAGAAAAAGAATATTTTAATTGAAAACGTACATTGCCACTCGAAGCTGATTATACAGCAAAATTATTTACATAGTCCTGGCTCTTAACAGTTCATGTGATTGAGCTATCCCTGACTGAAAGCTTTTTAGTTCAAAATATGTCGACAAAACTACGTGGAGAAGTTAACACAAAGCTATTTTAAATATTTTATGACTAAACAGGAGTAGAATATACGATGTATTTGAAGAAGCAATTCAGTGATTATTGTATTATATTTTAAATATGTATTCTTCTGATCAAATCTAGTAACTGCTACTCAATTCTACATGTACGGTAAAAGTCGTCATCTTACAATTGGGGTTGATACTTTGCACCTCCAGAACTGTTTTGCTCCTTACAGCTATATGTACTATCACACTACAATCAAACTTTACATTAAGATTCTGCGTGATGCTGTGAGTGCTTAATCTCATATAGCTTTGTTGGCGACATACTATATTGCTTATGAAATCATGCAATCCAATCTTTCCCTTTCCGTGAAAATATTATTTCTTTTTCTTGTGCTACGCAAAATATAAGAGTGTTAATGAGCCCTTCCTTTCATTATTGGCATGATGAAATAAATAAATGCTGGCAAAAGGGCTGAATATAATACTTACTTTGCGCCGTCATTAGCATTGAGCATGTCGGAGATGACCCGATCCAATGTGTACCGTTGCAGGTGACGGTTGAGGATCCGCTCATTTCATAACCGGAGTTGCATACATAGGCCAAAACGGAACCGGCTGTATATGGTCCCAGTGTTCCGTATGAAATGTAGCCATTTTGCACAGTGGAAGGCGTGTCACATGTGGTCATTTTGGATATGAAGAATAATTTAAGAAATTTTCCTATGTATTACTATCGATAGGTGAATGGACTTTCCAAGTTTGTCAGAAATAAATTCAACGTGAAATATATACAACGTATAATGTTAACGCTGTGGACAATTAAACACTAAGGTGGTCGAAAATAGTTTTGTTCCTCGAAGTAATTGAGACAAACTTTCAGAAGTATTTAGTTTAACGATTCGAACAGCATGCATTGCTGGTCTCTCGCTCTTAACAAACTTGGTCTAGAGTTTCCTTGATATTCCATTTCGTTTTTATTCCTTCTTTGTACGTTCAGGTATACTGTTTCTCAAGACATCAACTAATCTGCTATTCCTCTTCTTCCCAGCGTGTTTTTGACGTTTCCACGTCAACTACTGCCTCCAAAATGCTTCTTATTGCTCCAGCTTGGTTTCTTTTGATGTACAATGAAATTATCAAATATTTGCAATACATTTACACTGATATAATTAAAAACTCACACCAAGGAGAGAAAATGTCCGTCTAAAGCAACCACTCCCTACAGAGAAATGTTATATATTTAAATACATTAACCCTCGCTATATTCTATCCATTTGTCTGAATCAGTGTACTCTTATGTCCCAAGTTTACTGAATGTTTCAAATATATCAACAAGAACGTCTTCAGCGATGAAAGCTACTGTCTGCACCTTTAATTCGACTATGTGTTATGAAGCTCGTTTATGGCATTAAAATCTGATTAATTTTTAATGATTATATCGAAGCAGTACCTCGCATAAGTACCTCTTAGTGGAGTACTAGCTATTAAATTTGACTGCAGTGGTAGTACAGGTTTAAAAACAATTGTTCACGGAGTTTACACGACTTATAAGTTTGAAGTTTACATGACTCTTCTTCACATAGACGTGCAAATAATTGAATCAATGAAACATAATGCTCATTGTTTGTAGTGTACAGAGAACTTCTGACCAACTATTATGTCTTTCATGTAAATACTAGGTTTTGTATTAGAAACCAAACATATTGATTAAATGCATTCAATTTTATTGACGCTTTGTGTTCCGTGGATAGCTTATAAAGTCATTAACAACAAAAGATCAAAGAGGTAATAAACTTTGTAATCGAACTTCAAATATTTTATTGTGTGTATATCCGATTTCAAAGATCCGTTAAAAAAGAATAGGGGTTTTAGATAAAGAGAACAAAATACGTAAAACTTGATACTTTTTAAGGATGCATATGTGTGCTCATTTTTTTAAATTATTAAAATATCTTAACATAAATACATGAAAGATTGGCTAATATAAAGCCGAGTTATTTGCCGTTTCAAAGCGAAGTATTTTCTGACAAAATTGCACTTTGTCGTCAATATTCAATAAAAAAAGTTCCAGAGACAATCACACGTCAATTCCTCGAGAGCTTCAATTCACTTTAAATTTGTATGCCTACTTTGTGTATTAATAATACAGTTAGTAGGAAATTATCATGGGGCGACGTGCTTGATTAATATCAGTTGAGATACCTAATATTTTATATGTTATTGGTTTTCCCTGTAAACAACGTTTCCATGTGTCACATATTTTGTTTGTGTCCACTGGACAAGACATTTTGGATAACTCTATCATAGCCCAAAGTCAGTCGAAACGTCCTCGCCCTTTTTCGTCGCATGCTTGAGAGACCATACTCCTCATAGTGAGTTACCTCCCTTGAAAAGAATTTTTTACCACTGCAATAACAATGTAAATTTGCTGATAAAATGACACCTGGAAAAAACTGTACGCTTTGATAACTGTACGCTTTGATAACTGTACGCTTTGATAACCGTACGCTTTGATAACTGTACGATTTGATAACTGCATTGCACTCAATTTTTATGGCATTTACTGCAGTCTTTTCTCTAATATGGCTTTAGTGCCGAATGTGAAGATCTTGTCTGATACGTTGGAGGAAAATATGTAAGGAATTCTGTTCTTGCAGAGATGGAACACAAGGGCTCAGACGTAACGAGGTAACACGCGACAGGCGTCACAATATACAAATAACGTCACAATAAAGTGCTTCGTAGCTGGTTCTTTATCCCTCGTCTATAACTGGATTTCAGTCTGTGATTAGAGAAGGTGGGTCAATGTCCTGGTGTACTAATGCGCCGAGACGATGGACTAAACTTTCTATGACCCCAGGGTCAAAAAGCGATATAATCTGAAGAAGTATGACCTGTGAAGAAGGTGGAAAAAGATCTCGGATGAAAATAGTGGCCAGTTAGATCTGCCCTCAAGCTCGTGATTGTTATTACGTCATAATAACTCAATTGACGTCACAAAGAGTTAATAAGATGTCACCAATAATAGCAAGGTAAGCAATAAAAAGTCCAAGAAATAACATCAGAAATTAAAACTGCATGCATTTAATTGATGGTTTAAACGTCGGCAACTGTTACTTTTAACACCTATCTTTTTTTGAAAATCTATTCCTTGCACATCTAGCCATCTAGTTCGTTCGCCATAAACTTACAAATTTGGGAATTATCACCACGATTACACCCGAGTCTTTTCAGAGAATTAAAGTTATTCGACTCGTATCGGAAAGAGACGGAGACACATCGAATAAACCCTAGTATTTATAAGATTGTATGCGCTTTGTGGCGTCATGTAAGTTACATCATTGATATCCACATTACGCACTAAATCCTTTATGACGTCTTTTATTTCATCACTGCTACACTTTATGCCTTTATGTACAAAAACCTTGTATAGTATGTAAAACGGTATGCTGTCAACAAAGTGGGAATAATTACCATACACGTGTGACTGGGTGGGGGGGGGGGGGGCAGAAATGAAATTCTAACACTCGGAATACAATTGTCTTCAGGGATTTGGCAAGCGCAGATCCTAATCTTTCGGATGAGAGGTCCTATTCATCCTCACACACGTGGCGATGATTATTAGCCTTAGTACTCCTGGTAAATCGATGTATACAAATTTTCTCAGAAGGCAGATATAAGATTATATACAGGATATGACTACCTTCCCTCTTGTTATGGTCTCATAGAGGAATTTTACGTGACAATTAGCAACTTGCCAACAGCAAAAAAATATCCGAAACACTTCTGAGAGATGGAATGGAGGCAATACAGCATTCAAAACCCTAACTGAACTCTCTGCGAAAGTATGAGTGTGTTAGGAGAATGTAATGGGACTGGTCATTGAAATACATTTTTAATTTTATAAGATAGGCTATTAGCTTTTTAGATTTTACAATTATATCCACCAAAAGATCCTGCACAAATGTTCCAATTCAAGACATTCATTCTGGTTCAGAATCAATCGTAGTGATAATGTCCTTTCCCCCCTTCGAATAAGAAGCTTACGATATTTATTCAAATGCTTTCCCGATGCATCTTTCAATACGAGAAAGTCTAAAGATATAAAGATCATTTTATTGCATGGATGGGTACATATTAATGGTGAATGAAATTATCAGGCCGCTACATTTTAAATCTTGTTACTACATTTAGATATATTAATATGCTTGTGTTTGAATCTGACATAACCAGCTGGATGTGTTAAGTAGTCGATCAACTTGCAATGTAAGAGCTGGATAGTTCTTGAGACGCATAGCAGTCCGTCTCGAGCAATGCTTGCCGTTACAGCCCAGTGCCAGTCGTATGGAATGAAATGTTGTGAAAAACAGAATATTGGTTCTACATGATAGTGCAGTCAATGACAGAATATACTTTTGACTGGGTTGTTATTGCATAAAGCCTTGCGTAAGTAAGCATCTTTCTTGTGTTTCTATTTTAAACGACACAGTTATTATATGATGTAGAAATATATATTTCCATCACTATTTAATGCTAAAATTCAACTTTAACCAGCGGTAGTGGGTTATGTCTAGTATACTTTTTAACCAGTAGTAGTGGGTTATGTCTAGTATACTTTCATTTTTTTTTTTCTTCATATCGATTTTTTAGATACTTAAACCTGATACATTGTCTCTACATTTTTGTCACCGATGCAGTTAACTGGTAAATTGTGTTTACACATGTATACACCACCAATGCAGTTAACTGGTAAATTGTGTTTACACATGTATACACCACCGATGTAGTTAACCGGTAAATTGTGTTTACACATGTATACACCACCGATGCTGTTAACTGGTAAATTATGTTTTACACATGTATACAACACATATGCTGTTAACTCGTAAATTGTGCTTTACACATGTATACAACACCTTTTGTCATCAACAGGTAAATTGTGTTTTACAAATGTATACAACATCTTTCTTCACCAACAGGTAAATTGTGTTTTACACATGTATACAACACCTTTCGTCATCAACAGGTAAATTGTGTTTTACACATGTATGCAACACCTTTCGTCATCAACAGGTAAATTGTGTTTTACACATGTATACAACACCTTTCGTCATCGATAGAAAAATACTAATTCACAGAAGAATCTACTAAGACTAATAGCAACTCATCACAAATGTTTGGTTAAAAATAACTCTGCGACAGTGCTAAACAGCTTTCTCTTTTATCACTAACGTGCAGGTTGAAAAAAGAGCCAAAGGGTTTATTTTGGAAGATATGAGAGAGTGGGATCCCTTATTTCTGCAGGATACTAATCATGTCTCATTGAATGTCTTTAACTTTATGATGAACAATAAACGCCAAAAATTATGCCAGCGCATATCATTTTTTCATACTAGTCGTATTGGCGTACCCCAGGGTTCTTGAGAAATTTCTTAACTACTTCTGTATAGCTCAGTAAATGTTAAACATGTTTGATCCTTTTTTGAAAACAGATTTGGTTAATGTTCAAAAATATTTGCTTAATATTTGACTATAGACAAAAACAATAGATTATATCTTTCTGTGCGGATTTGCCTCTGATAGGTAACTATATATGCGATATAACATTTTCTCAGCTTGAGTTATCAGTTCTGACCAAAATATGCAGGAGAAAGATGCATAGCTCAACGTGAGGTGGTACTTGCCATTTTGAATTACGCAATTGCCTCTACATGATTTCACAGCACTTTAATAGGGATGAAAGCAGATCATTGGACAATTAAATAATGATTATTTTGCAGAAAACGTTTATAATCGGAAATCATAGAATCTATTTATTAGGTGGATGGATGGGTTGGTTATAAAATCAAATAGTTTTCATGATTTGAACTGGTAAAACATAGAACTCATGGCTATGTCTATACCTCAACCTCGTACATATTTTGCCCCAATTGTTAGACTATGATTCACGTTGAATTGTATCAATGGGACATAGCGTCACTTTCTTAACCGTTCGCTCTATATCTTTGTCATGAAATGGTATTTTAATATGTCAGTCTTCAATATTTTAACTCATTTTGGAGGAATATAAACATAATAAAAAGGGGATTATTGCACAACCACAAAGGCTTTAAATGCAACATAGATAAAAAATGTTTACTAAATTAAATTAAAAAGAAGCACTCATCCAGGTAGAGGCATGTTTAATATACCTCAGAAGAGATCGTCGGAACTGGCTGTTGAGCATCAAGTCATAACAACTCTACAGCGAATGTTACTTTGTATGCGATTATGTTTTTAAAATAATTAAACCGTTTTTACCGGTCAAGACGTAAATGAGTTCAATCGAAAACATATATAATAAATAAGAGTTATATCTAGAGTTAAAAGCATTTGTATGATGAATATAGCTTTAAATTTCCCGTAGAAATATCCTGGCTCTTGCACTTTTTTTCTTGAGGAAAAACCACATAACTTTCATAACATGAATTCTTACTGAGAGTAAATTCTGGCCATGTATGAATTTCCAATAAAACTACTCTTTAATTTTTTTTTATTTTAATGGCAGCATGTGAGAATCATCTTACATGAAAAAAGACTTCCATATGTTATTACAAACAAGAAACAGAGAGAGATAACGTTCAGTTAGAAAGTCATCAAATATTCACTTTAAAGGTTTACCACATGTATGAGTTTGATTTTCGCTATAGATGTGTTAGACAGTGACTAACACCAGATGTAATTCAATCTGATTATAATCAAGATATACTTATAATAAGTAGAAGTGACAGGTACCAATACAGCTTCATGTTCTTGGAACCTTGGTAATTCCTGGCCCACTTCTATTATAGGGACCTAGCAGATTAAGAGTTGCATTTCGTGTTAGGGCGCGTTATTGTTTGAAACGATATGCTCCGAAGACGTTTTACACTTTAATAGATGTAAAAGCTGTAATTTGATTAGTGAATCGAAATATCAACAGAACATGACATTGTATCGGTGTCTGTCAGATCTCCGTTATCTCTGAGATCTGATTTTATTCAGATTGAGATGTCATTTTAATAATATTTAATTGGCTATATGGTAGTTCCACATCAGAGATTTTAAATCGGTTATTCAAAAGTGGTTGTAAATATCATTATATCTCCCACTGGTGAATATTTTTTGAATTTGTATAATTAGATTTATTAACAGTTTTGCATATTTCTACATAAGCTGATGCTCGCACAAGTAAAAGAAGACTTACTTCCATGATTGAATTGTTTATGTGCATACTTAAGATGACACATATTGTCTCTAAAGGGAACTATTTAAAATATTTTCGCCAACGACAACCGATATATTAAGAGGGAACTTAGAGTTCATCCATTCACCAAAACATGCATTCTGCATGCAGTTGATTGAAATCACCGCCATGTTCAAATATAAATTTTGATATAGTTCCCTAGACTCTAAAGTCATGGTCCATTATGTGAGATATAGCAATTCAAATGTAAATAGATTTCAAAAACGTCTTTTTTTGCCATGTGTTAAGATATATGTTGGGGAGTTCGAACAATTTTGCTGACTTTACGGACCTAACAATAGGTGAAAAAGTGAAAAATAAACATGATATATAATGGCAGTTTCATATCAAAGAAGAAATGTGTTATCAACCATCGATTTTTATAACAAGGATATTTGCTGGTTATTGTTGGCAGGATCTTTGTCCGATCGATACTGATATGGTAGATTATGCAATTGTTAATATAATGAACCTTTCTTGATAATTGATCGATAAAGCGTTCAGTTTAAGGGCAGTTTTGATATACATTTTACAGTTCAGACATAATGCCATCGGGAGCTATGTTTCATACAACGGTTTCTTGTAAAAACAAAATAGCAATGTTCGATAACATTTAACTGAATCCGATCGTGAAATTTGAAAACAGAGAAACTTGATGTATAACGACAGACAATGTATTGTTTAAATGCACATCTGAACATTCATTCGTCCTTGCTCTGTAAATGTGGAACGGGCCATCACAATTTTTAGACACGTTTTTGTTTGTTTATGTTGTTTTTCTCATCATATATAAACACCACAAAAAGTCAGGAAATAATGGTTTAAATGCAATATATTTCTAAGCAGGCATGGTATTAAAAACTAGTTCCTTCCACTTGCTTTATTTTCTTTTGAATCAGCAAGTTTTCATTAGAGTTCGGTGATTAGTTCTCAAAGAAGTATGGAGAACCCAACGTAAAACTCACAGCTATCTTGGCCTGAAAATGACTGATTACAGTCCCTAACCTGAAAATGACTGATTACAGTCCCTGGCCTGAATATGACTGATTACAGTCCCTGGCCTGAAAATGAATGCTTACAGTCCCTGGCCTGAAAATGAATGCTTACAGCCCTGGCCTGAAAATTACTAATTACAGTCCCTGGCCTGAAAATGACTGATTACAGCCCCTGGCCTGAAAATGACTGATTACAGTCCCTGGCCTGAAAATGAATGCTTACAGTCCCTGGCCTGAAAATGAATGCTTACAGTCCCTGGAAGATAGTTCGTCTAAGTTTAAACTTTTAACATGAATTTTTGATAGAGATTATACATCGTGGTCAGGAAAATTTTGTGTAAAATTGCCATTCTTGAGTTAAAGCCTCCAGAACACAGCATTTTTGTGTACAATTGCCATTCTTGAGTTAAAGCCTCCAGAACACAGCATTTTTGTGGACCACCAATTATGTTATTGAAATTTGGATTCATCGAGACGAACTTTCTGGGTAAACACATATTTTGGCAGTACTTACCTACCTACCTGCAAATAAACATGCATACGATTACCTTTTTCTCTTGCTCTTGTTATGAGCTGAAAAAATATTTAAAACGTTGCTTTTGCTATAGCTAGATCCCTGTTGGTCAGGTATGAGTACAAATGAAAAATATTTCCAAATAAAGGTACCTTATACACGTAGTTTCTCAACGTGGTAATACATTACATGGATGATTTTAATGATGGGTATTTCGTGAAGAAAAAAACGATAAGGAGGAGGGGAAGGAGGATGGTGCTGGTTGTGTTTCTTGTGGATGTAGTTCAGTAATCTGCTGAATCAAGAAATATTGCTACACATCCTAAAAATCCGCTATGTACACTGAAATAATCTAGAGATGTTCATCGGACTGTTATATACAATAGCTGCCATTCTAGCCATTCGCTAGTTTAAGAGATGTTAAAAATATTTTTTATTTATTCGTGGATGGAAGAAGGTTAGTGAAAGCAAAGTGTTCAGAGGGAAAAATATTTCAATTTGTTTAGTCAACACCTTAAACGTCTTATGAAAGAGAAATGTTTACGATATTCTATAATCATCTATCTTTGAATGTATTAATCATATATCTCAAAAGAAAAGAAGCCTGAAATCTAATGTTCATGACAAAAATATTAGTTAACTGGAACTCTGTCTGTTAGCCATTCTAGGTTCTGTGGCTGTCAATATATTAATTAAATTATAAGTTAGTCTGGTGACTAACTCAGACAGATGCGTGATACGGAAGAAAGGAATTCGTACATGTTACGAATATATTTAATGGGTGACTTAAGAAAATAAACGGAAAATGTTATGGAAACAAATAATTTAGATGTAATAGTGTTGACCATTAAGTAATACTAGCGCAAGGTACCCTGGTTGTATCCCTATATCCTCTTTGCGAAGTTATTTGGCCTTGGTATATTATCTGTGTTTTGAACGGACAAATATACGTTGCTAATTATCATTCCTGCATCAAATGGACTCAGTAAATGATGGAGGTTATGAATAAAGGCGGTAACTTTGAATACGACACTTTTTAGATCTCTACTCTTAAAGATTTATCTCGTTTGGAACCGGATGGTAGAGCTGAAATTACCCGTTCAAGACACTCATTTTTGAAGCTGCAATTGTATAATTGTGATTGATGGCAGGTAATTAGTATCAGTGGTGTAAGTTTTAATTCATTTGGAGAGTTTAAAGACGACGTTTTCACATGTGCGAACTCGCGTGAAGGTGACAGGACATTAGTTAGTAGACGTCAGGACATTATTACGTAGCCGTCAGGACATTAGTAAGTAGCCGTCAGGACATTACTACGTAGCCGTCAGGACATTATTACGTAGCCGTCAGGACATTAGTAAGTAGCCGTCAGGACATTAGTAAGTAGCCGTCAGTATATGAGTGACTCAGATATGTCTTTTCGTGGAGATGTTTACAGGGTATCTTTATTGTCTCGAAGTGGACGCAGTATCACACATGGTGACTCTTTTCATACTGCACAATGTGAGTACAAAAAAAAAAAAAAAAAAAAAAACAACATTGGAAGTATATGAATACACAACATTATTTCAGTAACATGACAACACAACCCGTATAAGGGTCAAGCATGTCGAGTCCGGCTTGATTGAACATGATAATATGCTAAAGCTCTTGTTCTTAAATATATATCTACCAATAGGGCAGAAGTCGAAATGGAGGGGGGATGCATGGGTGTTAAGAAAGAATAGGAATGAAAATTATTTTTCACGAGATTTATATTTACCACGAGCTTGATATTTACCCCTCCAATATGTATTTTGAGCGGGCGCATCGTGTGGGCATACGAGATCTGTATTTCTTCAAATCAAGAATAATATTCGTGACCTTCATTTTCTTTTGTAACACGGAAATGATCATGAAACACACATGAGTTAATGTAAGACGCTTTGCCGTCGACAGTAATTATCCGAAGGATATAGTCGAGGCAAGAAGAAAATTTTGAATCAAATACAACGCAGTACGAGACAATGCAAAGATAATTAAATGCATGATCATTAAGTACCCTGAACGTTTATTTGAAAACTGGAAAGTAGTTCAGAATACGTTTCCTGGATGCAATACCCCAAACACTGGATAGCCGACGCCCGGGGACCCTTCAATTCTATATAGGGTCCTTCCCGTATTCTAAGCATGTTGCACGTCGGACTTGTTACCAAAATCACCAATACTATGTATGTTCTGGGTATTTCATTGCCTATCTATAAATAAAGCTTACTTGTCCTTCATGAATATTAATGAGCTGTTTGTGCATTTCATGTACCATGATCACGCTTACAGTGTGATGTATCAGTGATCAGATATATATATATATATATATATATATATATATATATATATATATATATATATATATATATATATATATATATATATATAATGAAACTACGCGATGGGGATTAGCTATTTATCAAAATGTCCATGAAACTATTTTTTACCTTGAATGAACATTGATCACTATTTTAATCCATTAGTTTACAGAGTTGCTAGCTGCTGATCCCGTTGGTATACAACGTTGGTATATCAACGGGATCAGCAGCTATCAACTCTGTAAACTAATGATAGCTCCTATACTTGTTACCTGTTCACCCTTCTGTGATATATACGAAATAAGAAACCAAAAACTATTGTTTCCTAAAACAATAACAGAACTGACCTAAATAAAAACTAAATAAACTTAATTTTAGGTAAAATGGAATCAAACTTTGAGTGAGCAAAGTCACACATAACGTTTGCTGAAGTACAGTGTAAAGTATAAACGTTTTTGGCACAGAGTTCTGGCTATCGGAACCTAAAGAACCAGTGCTTTAAATGAACATGAATCAAAATTTGATTGAAAACTCACACATAATCATATAGAAGAAACTATTTTGATACTGTGTACTGGTTGACAGTAGCATCTGAAGAAAACATTGTTATAATTTAAATTAATAAATCAAACTTTGTAGTAAAAGAGGTCACATAATTTTGTTGAAGTACACTGTAGTGGATAAACTATTCTGAGAATCAAGTAAACATAGAAAATATGAGTCTATAAAAGTATTTTTAGTTCTTTCTTAAATTGTAGCAATGGGTTACAACTTGTCAAACGTATTTTTGAAAGCTATAACACTTTGGGGCAAATGGGATTTGAGTCAGGGCAAGTGAGTACAGCAACATTCCCACATTCCCTCTGCTTATGTCTGAAAACAACATTTGGATCCCCGGACTGGTTTGGAGTTATGAGAGGGAGTAGACTACCCCAAAGTAGTAAATTGCCTGCTAAGATCGCTAATCGCACTGATCAAATGGATCAAGCTGAAGTTGAACAAACCGGACAGGCGTCATAATGATAGTGTTTATAATGAAAATTATCGAAGAGACAGTGTTCAGTCAGCATCGATTTTTATATTTTGCCTTCACTCTAGTGCTACCCTGCATTGATTTACTGATTTATTTTACTTTTCTCTTGTGCTACTCTGCATGCCTGTATTTATTCTCTTTTCTGTACCATAGGCCTTATACCACAGCATTTCGTGAAAAGAATTAATAAAGGAAAAGTAAATAAATACCGACAAAAGAAGTGATTAGGATGATTTAAATAGTGCTTGACATGATTAGGATGATTGAAATAGTGCTTGACAACATCCATTTTGAATTTTGTGGTTACAATTACCTTCAGGTAGATGGGATGGCTATTGGATCACGGCTTCGAATGAACTATGCATCGACATATATGGGGACTGAGAAGAGGAATTGCTCTAAAAGGCAAAGAAAAATTACATATGGGGTGTGTGGCTACATAGAGAAGCAGAATTGCGTAAATTCCGAGACTTCGCAACACCCGCGTATCAAAGTGGAATTACGGTATTCAAAGAAATGAGTTTTGATTTTCTGACACTGTTACCTACATTGAGGACGTGATAATAAAAACTAAACTGTTCGAAAAATAGACGGACAAACATATCTATGATCACCAGAAATCAGATCACAACAGAATGGTCAAAGAATCAATCCCCTATGAACTAGCGAAAAGGGCGAAAAGAAGTTCGGCGAAAGCTAATGCAATAGACTGGAATTGTTTGCTGCGATACCGTAAGAAAAAGGAAGCTATCGACCGTGCACCATTAGTCGTGACATACAGCAGTTCACTACCTGGGGTGGGAAACATTTGCATAAGTCGGAAAGAATTAAAAGGAAGTGTTCCAAAAAAACAAGCGCTTTGCGCATTTCGAACAAAACAAATCTCCAGGATCTACCAATGCACAAAAAGACGAAGCAAACTTCAATTATCTATCAGACAAATAAAGCAAACAAAGGAAATCTGACAGAATGCGGTAGAAATTATAACAAATGTGAGAGATCTGCACAAATAGAGGTATTTGACAATAATGAAAATTAAGTTAGGACAGATAGAACAATCAATTGCCGTTCGCATAATTTTGTTTATGGAATATTTTGTGATAGATGTAAATATTTACTACATGTATAGGGGACAGGAAGAAAACTGCAAGGTAGAATCAAAATTCATTTATCATCTCGAAAAAAAAATGAACTGATACCTATACATTTTAATTTAAAAGAAAAGGAAATAAAATAAAATTTAAAAAAATAGAACATTCCATTGAAGATTGTAGAATATTTGGCACTAAAAGAAAATAGAAAGATAATATATTCCATAGGCGTGAAAGATAGTCCTTATAGATTTCCAGACATGGAACCTGTGATGAACAGGTCAGGGAAGGCGAGCTCGACAAAAGACGTTATAATTACGCGAAAAGAAAAATGATATAACGTCGTCGTGGTATTGTTTATCAACATCTAGTGAAACACGTAACGCTGCCACGACATTTTCTACACTGCAATTGACTTACACTTATAAAAGACAGTTGAATGCAGAAACAAGTAGACATTCCATGGTTGCAACTAATATTTTTGTATAGTATTTCCGTTCATTTGTGAATGCAAATGAAGGTAAGCGACTGTTTTACTTTTAGCGTGTGGACATACAAATTCTAAAACACCAAATGCGTCTGATTTTATTGTAGAAGATAATTTTAATAATTTAACTGTCTCAAAATTGCTAATTACAGATCTGATACCACTATACCTCATGCGTTACAAGATCTCACATGCATTGCAAAATCTCATATGACCAAATTTAACGACCACTTATTGCAAGATTATTGCAAACAGGCGCATATCAAATGGCAGGGTAAGTGAAGATAAAAATCTGGGCAAATACACGTCTGCGGGCATTAATTGGGAAAGTTTCATTGATTACGTGTTAGTAAATGCAAAATTACTGAATAAATGTACCTTTGCTGTTTGAGATCAAAATATTTCATCCGATCATTGTGCCATTTTGTATGTTAGAAATATTAAAAATATTAAAAATAATAATAATATATTCAAAATGCTGACACTAAGTGTCATTGGGATTTTGAGAAAGCCAATAATTACAAAACAAAATCGACGTCAGATAATGATATCAACAATATTGCAGCTTTGATAGACAGATCAAAATCCTTAGCTAGCTGTAAAATTATTGACTATTATATCAATAATTTTGTGACAATAATTGGTAATGTTGCGACTCCATTTTTTTTTAAAGGATATATTGTAGTAAGACACTGAATAGTGATGGTCATCATATTCTATCTTGTTTTATTGATGTCTTTATGCAAACATACAATACTAATTTATGTCTTAAATGAATTCTTATTGAGGTAATAATAGGTGAAACTCAAAGGGAAATGGTAAGTGCTAGATCAGATTTTTTTAAAAGGCTGCTTGAAAATGCAGGCGCCGACATGACTACGACCAGATAAAAATAAGACAGCTTCTGAATGCTAATATTAGTCATGCAAGTGAATACTGAATATTTTTTAAGGGCAGAACAAACGCAACTATAAATATCCATCATCTCGATGATCTTTAAAGGAGCTGACAACCACAGTGAGGCATTTTTCTCAACCCTAAAGATAACATAAAGGAGTATACTCGGAATTATTTGAATGGAGATTTACTGATTATATGTAATGCGCTCAGTGCTGAAATATTGTTGTAAAAAGCAAATCATGCAATTTCTAAATTGAAATCTGGTGGTCCTGATATGTTACTCAGTGAAATTTTCAATCATGGATAAGATGTTTCTATGCACTTCTTGTTTAATCTTTTCAATGAAATTGTATATACTGGGCTTTTCCTTTAAGCTTTGTCTGAGTGGTATGTTATCCCTTTACAAAAGAAAAGTAGAATTTTTTTTTTAATTACCCAGGGATTACTTTAATCTGCACTTTTTGAAATGTGGGTACCAGGACATTGATTAATACCGAATACTAGTAGAATGGGCAGAATATTATTTTGTCTATATTGAGATGCAAGCAGCCTTTGGAATACATAAGAGTACTGTAGATAATATATTTATATTATGTGATTTGATTTCAGATGTCATTAATAGTGGAAGCTGATTTTTTGTTGTTTTATGGATTTTTCGGAAGTATTTCGCTTTATAGTCAGAGATATCTTATGGTCTAACTGTTAAGATGTCGAATTAGGGTTACACAGTAAAATCAGGAATAAATTTAAAGTCATTATTAGTGAAAAACTGTGTTGTTACACTGGCGCGAGACATTGATAATGCTTGTCTCCAATCATCTCTTCTTAAATTGAAAACATCATCAGAATATTGTAGGTGTTTACGAATGTTAAACCAATCACAATACCATATGTCACCTGCCCGGTGTTAATGTTTCTGAAAGTTCTTCCTATTACCCGTATTGTTCACCTAAGTTCTCAAACATATATTTGCATATCTACTTATTAAACCAATATGCATCCATCAATTTATCTCTCCCTCCTCCTCCCTTCTTCCATCCAACCATCCATCTATCTTTTATGATATAGTTACTTTAATGAATCCATATTGTCAGATAATGAAAATGTAAATGGACAATGTATCTAATGCAAATTAAGTTTTGTGACCAATGAAACCAACTTTTCATCTTACCGCAAAATAGGGAAAGAAAACTATTTATTCTCAAAACGGGACATTTTGTGATGTTTTTTTCCAGCCTCTTTCATGATAAAAGCAAACCCTAAGTTTTAAAACTTTATCATAATTAGGCCAAAGAAAAAATATGTGATTACATTATATTTGTCATTAGCAAGTCTTGGAGAAGATGTTTGTTAAAGACAAATATGACCAAATTTAGAGGAAATGTTGCCTATATAGCTTTTTGGGATAAAGTGTCGTCATCCGAGACAAGAAAAAGTTCTTGGTTAAGATTAATGATACAAATTGTTCCTGTCAAAAAAAACACTTGTTCATAATACACATGCAATAAAAACTAAAACAGGATGCAATAAAGAAGTGTTCATAGTTGTTTAACGAAATTCAAAACCCAACATGAGCGGCATGAATTGTAATATGATACAAATATATTATTGCAAGATTAATTCTCGTGGACAAACTTGTTTCAAACTTTTTTTAAGCAATAACGATCTACACCAAATCTAAAGCAATACGTTTAAACGACAAGACTCCTTGCAATACACACAATATTTGAAAAAGAACCCGAACCCCAATAATTTTGTATATGTATACACCGGACGATTTCCATGCTCAATGAATAATCAGTCTTATCATAAATAATTTTATAAATAATATATGTATGGCAAACAAAACCAGAATTTTATTGATGAAATACCGTCGATGAGTCACCGTCGGTATAAAGCCATTAAAACTTGCTTCCTCCTATAATGATTTTTGAGTGTTTCAATAGTATAATTTGTTTCGGAATCACAAATATAAAAGCTCTATGTTAGCATGGAAAATGGCACTTTAATTAAAGAGGAAACAGCCAGACGAAGGTAGTTTCGATACATTTCTCCCTGAGGTAGCATGGGAAAATGATTTATTTATACTAGGTTCATAAATATGACGTGTGGCAGTTGTAAAAATAATATTCTGGAACAATCTAATTGTCTACCACGCTTCAAGCGTTTTAAGACTTGTTTCCGCCAGTGAATTATACAGATACGATCTAGATATAAAACATTTGCCCTCCTACACTGTGTACACTTATAACAGGACAGCAGAACTTTAGTGAAGATAAGATGGTTGACCCTGGTGCAAAAGCATTATATTAAATATTTAACATTTAATTTCTGAAAATGAAAGTGAACATCTATATTTCTCATATTCGTAGGGTTGTAATTCATTGCTGCACGATACACTATGTTTTCAAAAATAAATTGCCGTAATTTCACCTACTGAATCCTTAGAAACACCAACGGTATGTCATGCAATCAAGGATTTGTTTTAAAAAGTCTTTCAAAAAGCATTTTTCTTCCTATACAGTTGTAGCTATTTAAAGAAAGAAGAGATTATTTCTTGTGCAAACGCGTGCCATTACAATCATAACTCAATTGCCAAATCAATTGATCCATAAGTGTTTCTAATGTGCTTGATTAATAGAGAGTTATGGCAGTTCTGTAGTAATTAGGATAAAATATTGTGGACTTTTGGGTATACTGAGTTTGAGATCCCTATCCTACGATGTATAGGCGTTAGACCAATATATTTCCATTCACTTAATATATTAATTCAAGGCACATATGACAATTAGACTTCATGTTCTTTAAATCTTTCAACGGAAGAACAAATATTCACTTATCCGAACGTATTATCTAAATGATTATACCCAATATCTTCAGAAAACGCACAGAGACAAAATAAATTACACAATTGCCAGTTTCAGACGAATTTCCTCTAAGTTTATACTACTTTTTATAAGTCCTAATAAGAGCAAAAGTATTGTTGGTATTTTGGTGTATTTTGGTATTTTGGTGTATTTTGGTATTTTGGTGTATTTTGGTATTTTGGTGTATTTGTAAAGTCTTATCATAGACGTTTGTACTGCAGGAGATTTTTTTCTGTGGCTTTACCATGTATTTGGCAAAGCCATATTACCCTGTGAAGCAATTGTTCTCATAACCATTTGTTGTGGAAGAGCTTACGTGATTTAGGTAGGTGTATCCTCCTCTCGTAATATACAACATTAAAGTAGTTAATCTATAGTTGGGTAATGTTAAATTAAATTACGTTTAAGAAACAGAAATGAAACTCAAAGGTGGCATCGTCTTTTTACTTTAAAATGATGCGTAGATGACATTCAGGCAAACTGTCTTTGGATAAATGAAACAGTGTATATTCTATGCAGTGTATATTCTAAGCAGTGCATATTCTATGCAGTGTATATTCTAAGCAGTGTATATTCTATGCATTCAAAAAAGAATACCTTAGGTTTAGGAAGTATTTAGCTTATTTAAAATATACGCTCATTTAGAAGAATGATAAATTCAGGATTATATTTTTAGTTTAAATTGATTAACAAGTGTAATAATCGATTTGATCATCAAGCTACCAGTGTCAGGTCAAAAATGAGTTGCCTTATGTGTAAGAAAAAACGACGTCATTTAGTGAAATATGATTTAAAATTATTCCTACATGGATAACAATTGATTTTATCTCTGTGTACTAATGAACATGTTCACTGCAGTCTGAAATTGTAACTTTGTAGCAAGTACAAAGTTTAGACCTCCCTGACAATTTAAACAAAACTTTTCTTCCCATGGTAAGGAATTGACAGACGGTTAGAAGCAGACGATAATTTAGTTAGCCAAGAAAGATTTTAGTGGCAGAAAAATATGTAACATTACTCGAACATCACGTTCTGTATTTCAGAATTATTTTAAATTAACCCACAAATGGGGGCAACAAAAAACGAAGAACAAGTGTGAAGACCAAAAGTCACGACCTAGATCATGTTCCTTCTCGTCTTGTTCATCGCTGTCTTTAATAATCCTAGACAGTCGTTCCAGGACCTGAGTATAGATTTTAACTGGTCTATCGGTGTCAATGTGTCAAAAAGAAGATTAGAGAGTTTAAGTTTCAGCGCGTGCATTAAAAGTAAGCAAACTATGATTTCTCAGCAGAATCGTACATCATGTGTCTCATGGTGCAAAGAGAGTTATAACTTAACAGCTGAAAACAGGTGGCGAAGAGTAACTTTTAGCAATGAAACGTAAGTTACTTTGGACAAAAATCGAAAGTTATTGTTTAGAGAAAGGAGTGGCAATCAGAGTGTTTAAGTCGGTATTGTGCACACTCGTCATTCAAGAATATTTTAGCAATGTATTGGGGCTGCATTACCTAAAACGATGATATAAATCTTACACCACTGAAGGACAACTTGGACTCTAGCAAGCATATAAGCATCTTTTATTAAATTGTGTAGCCAGTTATTATATAAGAATTACCAAATGAGGAATCCCTAACCTGTTCATCACAGACCCCAGACGTCAATATGTTTTGAGAATATATGGCTGACAATTAAGTCCAAGTTTGAAAAAAGACTACATGAAATTAAATCTAGGGCTAATCTCATTCGTGTTGTTAACGACATATTGGTCTCTCTCATTAAATCTTACACCAGAGGATGTTATGACTCCATGCCGAAGTAATTACAAACGAAGACAAGAACCAAAGGTTTAATTACCAAGTAGTAGATGTATAAGTACCGTTTTCTTTCCTATTTTGTCAGATACAAGATGATATTTGGATGACAGGTCATAAAAGCAGACAGGCAGCTCTCTACTCGAAAGACATATTTGCTTTTGCAGACATGAACAGTAAACTCTAAGGAAATTCACCTTGCAATCCTGTAAACTGTGTAAGTTTTACATCAACGAGGATAAAATAACCGATTTGGGCACCGATTATTTGATTTCGTGGGAGAGGTAGTATTGTAGACAAGTTATTAGATACATTATCTTGAACCAAAGTCAGAGAAATGGGTCAAAGTGACCTATTTTTAAGATGAGGGTGTAGTGCCTATCAAAATGCATCCTCTCGCGTTGCTTCAAGGTTCCAGATATAGTAATATTGTACAGTAGATAAAACACAAATGTGGTCATGAGCTAAATGCTGAAACAATAAGCTAGTTAAATGTTTGGAAATTGTCATTACAACCGAAACTTGCGAATGAATAAGGTAAACCGGCGATGCTTTATGGAGTATACAAACATGAGAATTTCGCATGGTAAAAACCCACATTTTATCCGATTTCCCATCTAGTTATATAATATTAAGGTTACACATTATTTGTCTTATCCTGTTGTTTAGAATCAATGTTACGTGTAGTTGACAAAGTGAATCAGTACGAATTCTACCTTATTAACAGTTCTTTCAGTAATATTACAACCTGAATTGCCATGGTGTATATAAATAATAAAAATTTTGAAAATTTAAAACTCGAACTACTTAAATCTCGTAATATACTAAGCTTCTGTTATATCCCATTTGTTATTCCTGAATCATTATATATTTAGTGCAAAGTATGAGTCAGTACGAATTGTATGCTGCTAATAAGTCTTCAACAAAGTTGAAACCTGAAAATATCAAACGTGTGTCTGGGTTGTATTCCAAATCTCCACTACAAAGTTGAAACCTGACAATACCAAACGTGTGTCTGGGTTGTATTCCAAATCTCCACTACAAAGTTTAAACCGGACAATACCAACGTGTGTCTGGGTTGTATTCCAATAATGGCATAAAGGCCTTAAAGGATTACAGTGTTTGCTGTTATTAACCCAGTTGTTTAAAAAAAAGACAAGAGAGACACAACACTAGACATTAATAGTTAAATCATTCCTATATAAAATTAATCAAAATCCACGTGCAACAAAAGACGTCATATATAGATGAAAAATATCTATTAAAAATTCCATCTCAATCGGTCTACCTAACTGAACATTTTCTGATGAATGCAGATAGAAATACTCAATAAAGCTGACATCGTTACACCCACTTGCGGCTCGAGGAGTGCACCATTGCCCTTATCTCAGTATCGGGGTTTATGTGTTGTTCTAATTACACTGGTCTACAGCCAAAATGCTTCCGCAATAAATGTTGTCAAACTTTACTAATTCTGGGTCACTGAGAACGAAAATGATGCTTAAAATTGTTGATTGGCTCTAGATTTAAAGATATGGTACTGGGTCAGTATATACGACCCTTGACTTGGGAATGGTGGACGATAAGTGAGTTATAAAGGGAAGGGATCTCAATTTAAACCAGAAATGACTAAAATACATCTTTGATTGGATCTATGAATAAATCTATGACTTGATTTGGACAGTACTTGCTTTTTAGGCAAAACAATGAATGATGCAATCTGAAGCTGGTATTGCGTCATACATGATATCAATTGCATGATGTTATTCCTATAAGTCATGGATGATGCAAACATAACTAATCTTACATCACTCTGCTGAAGAAATTGCCCTATATCAGCTCTACAAATCATACAGTGTCGTGCTCTCTTATTTGTCAGTGTTTGATTTTGCAAAGGGACACATTTCTGTTTAGCCAAAGTGAGCAGAGATGTCACGTACTTGTGTGAACAATGCAGATAACTTCTGCTATGTTTGTGGTGAAGTGACTTTTGCATTACAAAAGCGCAGTATAACCACTGTGGTTAAGAAAGCCTATCACCTTTATTTTGACTGCAATATTGGAGATTAGGACAAGAGGTGGGCCCCAAACATATGCTGCAACACTTGTGCAACAAATCTTCGCCAGGGGTTGAACAGGAAAAGGAAATCTATGCCTTTTGCAGTGCCAATGATTTGGAGAGAGCCAACAGATCATATCAGAAATTGTTACTTCTGCCTATAGTTGGGAAAGGTGTGTCAAAGAATAAAAAGTGGACTGTGCATTATCCAAACATTTCATCAGCTATACGCCCAGTACCCCACGGAGAAGGACTGCCGGTTCCGGATGATTCAGAATCATTCTCACTTGAGTCAGACGAGGAAGAAGATGAAATTTCTAGTCATGAACCATCAATGTCACATGACCCATATTTTCTCCTATCCTCCTCTGAACCACACCTCATAACACAAGGTGAACTGAATGACCTTGTCAGGGATTTGGAACTACCTAAGAGTAAGGCAGAGCTGTTGGGCTCCACAGCTGTGGAATCTCCTGGCTGGTGATGTTAGGGTTTCCATGTTCCGTGGCCGTCAAAAGGATCTTGTCCCATTCTTCTTCATGGAAGGTGATCTTGTAGCCTGCGACTACATCGATGGTGTGATGGCAGCCCTCAACATCGTTCATGATCCATATGAGTGGAGACTGTTCGTTGATTCATCGAAGACGAGTCTTAAAGCGCTGTTTTGCTGCATAATGGCAGTGTTTTCCCATCTGTTCCAGTTGGTCATGCAGTCCATATGAAGGAAACCTATGAAAACATGAAACAACTTTTGAGGTGCATAAACTATGACCAACATCAGTGGCAGCTTTGTGGCGATTTCAAGGTTCTTGCTCTCTTGCTTGGTCTGCAGACTAGATACACAAAGTACTGTTTTCTCTGCGAATGGGATAGTCGTGCGAGAGATTCCCACTACATCAAGAGAGACTGGCAACTCCGACAGTCATTGGAGTCTGGGATGAAAAGTGTTCAGCATCCACCACTTGTTGAATCAAGGAAGATTTTGTTACCACCCTTGCACATCAAGCTGGGTCTGATGAAGAACTTTGTCAAGGCCATGGACAAAACACAAGCAGCTTTCAAGTATCTCCGTGGACAATTTCCAAGGTTAAGTGAAGCTAAAATAAAGGAAGGTGTCTTTGTTGGTCCTCAGATTCGTGAACTTCTTCGAGATGATGCATTTCACCGTGCACTGGGTGGCAAGGAAAAGGCGGCATGGAAAGCCTTCCAGTTAGTGGTAACATATTTTCTCGGAAACAACAAGGCAGACAACTACAGGGAGTTGGTGGAAAACCTCCTCAAGGCATACAAAAGCCTTGGTTGCAACATGTCACTAAAGATACATTTTTTGCACTCTCATCTAGATTTATTCCACCCAACTGCGGAGCAGTGAGCGACAAGCACAGAGAGCGATTTCACCAGGACATTGCAACAATGGAGAAACGCTATCAGGGCAAATGGAGCCCATCAATGCTTGCAGACTATTGCTGGACAGTGACAACAAATGCTCTATTTAATGAATACAAGAGACAAGCCAAGAAGCGCCGAGTAGACACTGAATAAGGACTAAACTATGTACTTATATATACATAATAGTTTTTTTACTTTTGTTTCAATATATTTTTTATTTATATAACCCTTTTGCTGTGTTTTAAAGTGTTACATAAACAGGACAGGTGAAATATTATCATGTAAAGCAACCATAAACACATGAAAAGTCCTAGGTTTACAATTTATGATTAAAAATCTACTATGTACACAATGTACATATACGTAAAATATAACAACTTAAATGTCTTTGAAACAGTATCCGATCAGTAGTTTTAATTATCATATTTGAATTCAACACATGAAAATCCTTCATAAATACCACATTTTATCTCTGAAGCAGACGACTTCTAAAAAATTGTAGACCAGTGTCACCTCTGTTTTATTTGTAATAATAATTTTACTTGTATATCCCTTTTAGTTTAAACCATTGTCTTCGCAAAATGTAACTTTTATATTAACGACTTTTGAACTAAAATGTTTTGCTTATTTCATCCGCTTCTCCTTTTTACATCTATATGTCTCAGTAGATTGGGGTTGGGAATTGGTGTTTTCTAGTGCTGAAAGAACTTCTATTTGTACAATTAATATAGTAAATGACTATCATGAAAGACGTATTACGTTTCATTCAACGGGAACATTTTAATAAATAATACAGCACACATTTGATTTTGAATAATATCAGTGTGCAACACATGGAACTACCAACAAATTTATCCAGTATAATTAAACTCCAAGCATATTTTTAACGTCTGTAGTACCTTTTATAATTTGTATACCTTGCAAGATGCTCAGTTAGGATAAACAATAACCACGGGAGAATTTAGTGGGTATTTCCCGAACTATGCATTCTGATCATTGCACTAAATATTGTAGTGCAGCAAGTATTTTAATCTAAATAGCACCATATACAACACATCGAACAACACTAATATAATTGAACTGTAAACATATATTTAGTGTCTAGTACCTAATATCAGTTCTATATCTTACATATACATAAACTTTAATATTGCGCATGTACATTACTTATTTATCTACAATCCCTAATTTTACTTCTTAGACCTTAACTCTTTCGCAGATTATAATAATGAGAATGTTTCATTATGGCGTTAAAAAATGTATATGACATAGACAAAAACACACAAGAGCATCAGGACCAGAACACAGAATTGTTCATAATTTCAAACAATTGATTATCTTAAGGTATACCTAGAACGTTGTATGGACATGAATAAAAAGTTGATAACGAGGGATAATATGTCTTGTTTGCCAAACACTGTTGCTTAACAAAATATGGTTCTTTTTTTCGGTATTTTAAAGTATAGGAAGAGTTCCTCCTACAATTGGACTATTTTGTACATCTGTGTGCAGTTAATATATTTGCTGAATAAGTTGAAATAGCCTACTCGAGAAAATGAAATTTTCAGCAATATAATATATTTTTGATTGCAAGGACGTTTTACACAATCGCAATGACATGCATAGTAAAACTATTCTTTCTCTGACCAGATAATGTGTAATAGCCATGATTTATATCAAAACGTTTGTGAAAAGTAGAAAAGACAAGGAAACATTAAAATGTATCGGCTTTAGTTAAGTACATACTATAGCATGAAGCGAGAGTTTAAAATACATACTATAGCATGAAGCGAGAGTTTAAACAAAGATTTATCCTCTTATGATACACCTTTTGGTGAAAAAATTGTCTGCTGTTAAAAGTTGTGTATGGCAACAAAAAGAAGTTGTCTGCTGTTAAAAGTTGTGTATGGCAACAAAAAGAAGTTGTCTGCAGTTACAAGTCACATGCAGTAACAAACGGAAATTGCATATTGTTACAAGTTACATATGGTACCAAAGAGAAGTTGGAGATTTCTGCTGGAATCTATATGTTTCTACATAAAGCGATATAATCTTTTCTTAGCTATAATGGAAGCCCCAGTCATTACATATTCACTAAAAAGATGGCAGTTAAAATGCACTGATCAATAATATATGAGCGAGGTCTTTCAACACAAAAGTATCTTTTCTTCCTTTACAATAAAACATCAGGGGATATACGACCAATTTGGAAACAAAACATTAAACATTCAGATTATCTATATGATATGAGTATGTATTAATAATGCATCAAAGAGATGATATTAGTTATGATGAGCAAAAACTCAGCTCCGCTTAGTTTGAGAAAATCAATGTTTTACTATCATACTTTTACTGCGTGGTAAGTGCGTATCAATTAGTCTTATAGAACATGACTTTGGGGTACTACGTGATTATAGTGAGATCTGCCCCGAAAACAATGCTCAGCTTCGAAGGGCCATTCTGTGACTTCATCTAGGATCGGAATCATTAGTCAAATGGAGCCGAAAAATCGGCATCCTGTTAGGTATCTTTGACATATAATGTCTTGATTATAGCCAACGATGGGATATACAGTCTCAAAAAGCACCTTAACTCGAGAAAATATTTGTTAAAAACTTGAAGGAAAAACTGAGAATTTAGAGATATGTAATGAAACTACTTCATTTTTAATGTCGAGCACACAATCAGTTTCGTTCATAAATCTTTGTACGTTTTAATTATTTGTTTCAGACATTCATTTTTCTCCTAATTCCTTCTCTGATTGCCCAATATACTGAGCATTTCATCAAGAACCGAAGGTGAACGTCAAAAGCGGGAAGTGATCGTCAATGTACCTTTCGGCCCCCCCCCCCCCCCATTTTTATACGTTTCATTTAATGCTTCCCGATTGACAGTATTTCCGTCAGCTGGCGAGTGAAACCAATTTGTTGCAAAGTTTCTGTCTATCAAAACCATTAAAATGTCATTGCAACAGGATGAATGAAGGCAGTGTTCAGAAATAACTAGCAATCTGAAACAAGATTGATTAAGTGATGTATGGTTATCTGAATCTTTCATTGACAGACATAAGATGAGTCTGTTTATGAATTAAACAGTAGTTTATAATTTCATCCATGTATGTGTCATTTCATTTTCATTGCATGTCCTATCCCAAGATGAACAAAATGTTTTCTCTTCCTTAAACAGTGTTTCATGCATATTTTTCATTTCACAAAACCTTTACATGCCAATATCATGTTTTTCTCCACCATTCCAACCCCAGTGTCTGCTATAGTAATTTCAAAAATAAACAATTCCTCCAAGGCAAGTAAGCAGATTCTATGATCAAAAACTTTATTAAGATTTTGAAACATTTTTCTCTATATATATTTTTTTTAAATAAATATGTTTAATTCTCCCTTAAAGGTTGCTTAATAAAATTTAATTGTCATAGCCTTACTTAGTGTATCATATCTGATTTGGTTTTTTGTGGTTTTCATCTGGGGGGGGGGGAGATTAGCACAAGAAGCTCGAATAGCGACTGCAAAAGCACTATTAGCCCCATTAGATTCTCAAATATACACGAATCTTATCTCCTATTTAACACACGACGTCACTAATAAAGTTATGAAATAATAACATATTTTACAGTAATGCTCCTCTTGCTGTCCTGTATAATGATAATTCAAATTTAGGAAGAAAACAACCCTTGCCGCGAATCAATTTTATTTAAATCAATCTTTATGAATTTTCATCTTCGATATCATCTTTATTATCATAGTCTTAAAATTATGAAAGCTGAGCATAAATTACTTACTAAATACAGAGAGTCTAATAATGTTTTTACAGTTTTGTTTCTCAGACTTAACCCTTCTGAAGGGAGCTGTGCAAAAGAGATCGTCAACTTTTCAATACATAAAAATAAATTATTTTAGAGCAGCAAGAAATAAAACATCTGCTAATTACAAAGGTATGCTAAGTAAACACATTACCTTGAATTGCTCTAAACTATTTTACCAATGATTAAACTGCTTTAAAAAAATTGCCTTCCAAGCATATCCAATAATACCTACATTATTCAAACATACTTCAATTTCCTTCAACAAATTAGTATCTCACAGTGAAAAGTCTGTTACAAACATGTAAATCTTTATAACAACATCTCATTTTCAAAATCGCATGTAACACTGAGGTTGAAGTTACTATTGTGTCGTTTACAATGAGAAAAAATATTTCTGGCACACCAATACTTGATGGACATACCTTTCTGGACTGAGGCAACCGAATGTCACGGGCATTTCGAAAGGTACGCAAGTAGTATCTCATCATCTCATCTCATCTCTCCCGTAACCTGGCTGGTCGTGGGGGCGCCACTGATGACTTTGCAACAATCTCTCTCCATTTTGCCCTGTTCTCCAGTGCTCTTTGGGACTTTGCAAACTCTATACCTGTCAACTCTTTGATATTATCTTCCGATCTCTTCTTCTGTCAGGCCAGATGAGCGTGAGACATAACCATACCATCTTAGTTTGCGTTTCTTTACGGTGGTGAGCAGATCTTCATATGGTCCAATTGCACATTGGATTCTAAATCGCACCCCCTCATTTGAGACGTGGTCTTAGTATGAGATTTTCAGGATCTTTCGATAACATCTTATCTCTAAGGCATGGATTCTGCTCTCTAGTTCTGCAGTCTGCGTCCATGTTTTACATGCATACAGGAATATAGATATGATGACGGAGCTCATAAGCTTGATCTTGGACCCAATCGTGATGTTGCTGTCCTTCCAAATCGGCTTCAGCCTAGCAAGTGCAGTTGTTGTCTGCGCAATCCTGGAAAGAACCTCAGGTTTTGAACCTTCATCAGAGGCGATAGCACTTTGGTATTTGAAGATTGTCACTGTACCCAGCTTCTGTCCATTCACTCTTTTTTCCTTTTGGATACCACTCGGATTGTGTGTCATTAGCTTGGTCTTTTCAGCGCTGATCTCCATCCCATACCTTAGAGATGCTTGATTGAGACGGTTCACTAAGGTTTCCAGCTCTTGTTCATGTCCAACTAAGCCGTCGATATCATCAGCGAAGCGCAGGTTGGTGATTGTTCTGCCTCCAACACTGACACTGCCATCATGGTCTTCCCAGGCATCGGACATGATCCTTTCCAGGTAGATGTTGAAGAGAGTTGGAGAGAAGGCATCCCTGTCTGACTCCGATTGTGGTTCTGAACCAATCTCATATGTTGCCATTTACGAGAACTGTGCTAGTGGCCTTGTCATACAGGTTTTCGATGGTGCTGATTAGTTTTGCGTTTATGTTGTATCTCCGCATGGTGACCAACAAGGCTGCATGCCATACCTTGTCGAAAGGTTTCTTGAAGTCTATGAAGACATGATAGAGGTCCTGTTGATGCTGAAGATACTTTTCACATAGGATTCTAAGATTGAAGATCTGCTCTATAGTGCTACGTCCTGCTCTAAAACCTGACTGTTCTTCAGCGATGACGTGCTCTGCTTGGGATTTAAGTCTGTTGAGGATGATCTTAAGCATAACCTTGCTTGGGTGACTGATGAGACTGATTGTTCGGTAGTTCTGGCACAGCTGTAGATTCCCTTTCTTAGGAAGGGTTATGATCAGAGATTGGGTCCATGGGGTGGGCCATTCTCCTGTTTGCCAGATTTATTTGCAGATTGTTGTCAGGACATCTATCATGGAGGTTTCTCCTGTTTGAACAAGTTCTGCTGGTATATTGTCTACCCCAGCTGATTTCTCTTTCTTTAGTGCCTTTACTGCAGCCTCTACTTCTTCCCTGATGATCGGGTGGTCAACCTCTGTTGTGGTCTTTGTGAAATTTAATACAGCTTGGTCTCCAGAAGTCTCCTGGTTGTAAAGCTCTGAACAGTATTCCGTCCATCTGTTAAGAATCTATTGGTCTTCTGTGATACTCTTACCAGCCTTGTCCTGAATCGTGGTAGATCTCCCCTGTGTATCTGCTGTCAGATCTTTCACCAACTGGTATGCCTCTTTACTGTTATTCAGGTTCAGGGTTTTCTCTACTTCCTTACATTGGTCCTCTAACCAGCTTTCTTTCGCTCTATTTATGCTCTTCTTAACCGTGTTGTTAATAACCCTGTAGTTTTCCTCACCTTCAAGGTCTCATCTTTTCATCCTCAGTTTTCTCCTCACATCACAGAGGTCGAGGATATCTGCTGTGACCCAGGGCTTCTTTATCCTACGATGCTTACCAAGGATCTCGTTGGCTGTGCCTATTATTGCCGTGTTGAAGGTGGTGATCAAGGAGTTCAGGTTTATTTCTTCAGCACCCAGAGTTGTGAGTGGTGCAAATTTGCCGAATATTGATGCTTCAAATGCTTGTGCCATGCTTGGTTCTTTAAGTTTTTCAAGGTCGAACCTGGTTGTAACCTGTCTTAGCTTCTTGGTCTTTCTCAGAAGAAGTTTTATAGTCATCATCAGCTGGTCATTGTGCTGCCTATGTCCGCGCCTGGGAAGCTACGATTCTGGCAATGTTAACTTTAGACCGGAAGCGCTTCCTCACCAAGATGTAGTCAATTTGGTTGTGATGTTTTCCGTCTGGACTGTGCAAAGTCCATCTTCTAGATAATTTATGGGGGCCAAGGGTGTTCGTTAGCACTATGCTATTGTCGGTGGCGAGGTCCAGGAGCTTGAGTTCTCTCTCATTGGTCTGTTCATTACAGCAGAAAACCACAAACGTCTTGATAGTCTGCCTGTGCATCTACTCCTACCTTGGCATTCCAGTCTCCTTCAATAACTAGAATATCCTTATTCGGTGTCTGGTCAATAAGAATTTGAAGCTGGTCGTATAACGCATCCATTTTCTCGTCATCATGGTCAGATGTTGGGGTATAAACCTCTATGATGGTGATGTTAAAGGGCGATGCCCTCAAGGGGATGGTAATCAGCCTGTTAGACACTGGTCGACAACCCATGACTGCACTCACAATGTCCTTACGTACCATAAATCCGACTCCATGCTCATGCTTGTCCTCGTGTTCACTGAAGCAGATCCGGTGTCCTTCATCTGTTGATCTCTCTCCGAAATTCTTCCAGCGCACCTCCCAGAGTCCAAGGATGTTCCATTGGTATCTTCGCAACTCATGGGTTAGCTCCTCGAGTTTCCCTGCTGGTCTTAATGTCCTGACATTCCACGTTCCAATGGTGATGTTATCTCTTGCCCGTATTTTGATGGTAGTTGCACCAGTAGCATACTTAACACCTCCGACCTGACGTCCAGCGGATGGCCCGGTCATTGGTAAACCGGGTTGCGACTGATCCGGTATGAGAACTCTATCTATTGTCATTTTGTCATCGCTGGCGTATCATGGGCAGTGCAACCTGGTGGAGCCCATCCCTCTCCAGGCTGTAGACCGATATTCATGTTACTGTATAGCTTGCCCTGATCTCAGACATATGGCCGTTGAGTTCATCTTGGAACCCTTCCGCCCTGGCCGTTGACTTCAACTTGGAAGACTTCCGCCCTGTGATGTCATGTTAGCACAACCCTATTTCTCCCATAAGTAGGAAGACTCGTGGAGGTGGCAGCGTCTTATTTTCCCTTGCAAGTTTTATCTTGCCCACTGCCCACATAAGTAAGTAGTATAGGGCGGCAATTGAGCCTCAATACAAACAGGGTAAAAAAGAATTAACATCAGGCAGCTATCTTGAAATGTATAGCAAAGAAAAATTATTGTCTAAAACTTGGTTCATAGTTTTTTTAACAGGCTGAGTCTGTCTGGTTAGAAATGGTAACAATGTAATAGATTTTGTCTCTTTTGGCTGGAAATGTAATCGGTTAGAGTTGGTCTGTCCTCTAATTGAAATGAATGTTACGTCGTGGATTTATCATGTGGGGTGAGTCTGGCCGGCTGGAAATGTAACAGTGTAATATGTTGCGGGTTTTTTCCCTATAAATGTAATCAGTTTGAGTTTGTCTGCTCTCTAACTAAAATGAATATTACGTCGTAGGTTTATCAGAATTAAAGAGAGAGAGAGAGAGAGAGAGAGAGAGAGAGAGAGAGAGAGAGAGAGAGAGAGAGAGAGAGAGAGAGAGAGAGAGGGAGGGAGGGAGGGAGGGAGAGGTATAGGGTCAATAAATAGATAGATAAGTCACTGACCAAATAGTGACAATCGGACTCCTGATATCCAGAGTGTTAAACATGATATGTAATTATAGGTACAAGGGGAAATTAACATAGGCCTCCATTCTTGTGTGATTCTGGGGACAAGGGGATATCCTATGTTAAGAATATGTTCGTCGGTTCATATGATGGATGATTATGGAAGAAATTAAATTTAGGTCGCCATTTTTCTGAGATTCCAGCGACAAGGGAAAATCTTATATTAGAAATGTTCAAGGGATTATCCTTATAAATCCTGTACGAAGTTCAAGAGGGGATTTTTAGAATTTTGGCTATTCTAAATTTAAGATTCTCACTAAAAAAAATACTGGCAGCCACTTATATTTTCGGTAAGTATCAAGTCAGACAGAATTTTCATTCATCAATTTCTTACAAATCTACGATATGCCAGTAGCAATTATTTTTATTAACTGACGTCAGCTTACTGAAACATTTTTCGCGACTCTCTGTGGCGACAGTCTAATAGCATCTGAGGCACATTCAATTGTTAAGTTGTAAAATACATTTAACCAAAACTTAGGTAACATAGGTAGCATATTCTGACCGACTTTTCTATCCAAAGTTAGGTCACTTGTTAAAAAAAATTAGTTTTGCCCTATATTTTGAAGACACCGCAGTGCAAAATATTACTCCGGTACCAAAGTTACGGTTCTTTCTAGTAATGTTGTGAGTTTGTGTTTCGTTTTTTTTCACACCACAGATCTAGTGTCAATTCATTTTTTGTGACACTTTGGATATATATGTTTGCTAAGCTAAAGACTGATTGTAACATTTTTCCGTCAGTAAGTGAAAGATCATTTCAAAACAATGCGAGAGAGAAAGAGAGAGAGAGAGAATGTAGCATGGAGAAGGCACTCTAATCTCAATAGAATTTAACATGGAGATGCGCATGGTAAAGTCCACTAGTAGCTAAAGACCGGAATATTGTTGTCGGGACCTGGGGTTTTATTTTTCAAAGAGCGAACGCTTTTCATTTTGCCTTGGTTTGTAATAGGTTTATTCAATTAAAAACTGATATTCTCATTCCTCGTGTGTGTGTGTGTCAAACAGAGAGTTAGAGAGAGAATTTAACATCGAGACGGTACTCTAGCTTGGCGCAGAGTCTTTTGAGAGAGAGAGAATTTAACATGGAGCGGGTGGGTGTCTGAGAAAGAGAGATTGATAGAGAGAGAGAAAGAGAGATAGGTATTATTATGTGTGTGTGTGTGTGTGTTAAAAAAAACAAATCAAGACATAGACACTTAAGTTTTGTGGTATATTTTCCCTTGAATAAGAATTACAATGAAATTTCAAAAACACATCACAAAAGATCAACAGAAATGTCTGTTTGTTGTTGTTGTTTTTTTTTTTTTTTTTTTATTTTTTTTATTTTTTTTTTTTTAGGAAATAGTCAAAAATGTGTTACAAAGAATCTGCAGATAAACGAATTCCAAGAAATGTACTCACTAACACAAACACATGTCGTCCAAAATTTAAAGGAAGCATATCGTCTTGTGGAAGCTGAACTTTGTAAAATCACACATGATTGAATTGCGTGGTTACTATAATCTTTCTTTGCCAAGAGGAGGTCTAATGTTCTCACAAAAATCTGCTATTTTACTCTGTCTTTTCGGATTTGTCAAAAAATAATCCAATTTCAGTCAAATTTTCATTCATCAATTTCTTACAAATCTCAGATATGCCAGTAGCTAGTTTTTCTAAACCGATTGAATTAAGCTTACGCAAGGCAAGGCATGGACTGGACATTTTTTGCAACTCTCTCTCTCTGTCTCTGTCTCTGTCTCTCTCTCTCTCTCTCTGTCTCTCTCTCTCTCTCTCTCTCTCTCTCTCTCTCTCTTTCTCTCTCTCTCTCTCTCTCTCTCTCTCGCTCGCTCTGTCAATGGCCTATAGCAAATGAGGCAGATTCAATTGTTAAGTTATAAACAAAGTTGTAACCCATAGGGTAGCATATACCGCCGGACTTTTTTCGAATGTGACAAAAATCGTGTAAATTAAGATTTTTTTTCTGGCAAAGTTGTTAATTTCAAGATATCCAGTACAAAATATTACTGTAAATCTTTATTTTGGGTTAAATGTTTAAACTGAAGGCACATTTGGACTTGAATATAAGATTTTTCTTGTAAGATTGGAACATTATTTTCGGTTCAAATGGTCAGATATTAGCTTAAGCTAAGATTTCTTGTACTGTAAGATTGTGAGTTTATGTTTTTTTGTGTATTTTTCGACGAACTTGTTGTATCCAGGCTGGCATGTGGGTGCATGGATGAGTTCTTAGATGGGTATACGAGCGGCAATGTCGTGCTGCCTCGCCGATGTTGTAGGGTACAGCATCACTCTGGTCATAGGGTACTGTATCGCACTCGACTTGGTTGAACTTTTGGTAGGATCCATAATATTATTTCTGTGTATAATTCATCTTTCTATGTGAATGTCGCTACTCAAAATGATCTTTCTTTTTTCTTGGAACTTTTTTAAACTGGAGAACGGTACCCATATTGTACGGTGTTGTGCTCAGTGGACCGGCCAAAGGAAGTTAGTGACAGCACGGAGACCAATTATCATGTTCAAGGAAAGGTAAATCCTTATAGTCCATACGGATTTTCACAGCACAAGTGAAACACTATACTTGGCTCCTCGTCCCAAGTAGACACATTCTGCTCTGGCTAAAGATGTGTGTGTGTGTGTGTGTGTGTGTGTGTGTGTGTGTGTGTGTGTGTGTGTGTGTGTGTGTGTGTGTGTGTGTGTGTTGGGGTGGCATTTAAATTTTTAGGCCATTTTCAATTGAACGTCTTGAATCGACTTTCAAAATCTTCATAGTAGGGCAAGGTCACAGGAAACGTGTATTCATTGAACTTGGAGTCAGTGATTCCATCACACTGTTGCTGTGTTGAATTCTTCATTTTCGGTCAGTGTTTGTGCTCAAAATAATCTTTCTGTCTTGGAACTTGCTTTTATACTAGAGATTGGTGTGCTCGTATGGTAACGAGTTATGATCGGCAACGTGACACTCGTTTCTTTGTAGACGATCTGGTACACGTTTTCCTCGGAATGTCTAAGAATTTGATAACCTGACAAACGTACAATTTTGTGAGGATCCACGGTTTTGACACAAATGGCTTAATCTTGACCGGACTTTAAGGACGCATTTTGTATTTGCTAACCGTTGAACTTTTGTAGTGTCGTAGTCTGTAGAACGCAATGATTACACTGTATCAAAAACAAACATGCTCGGAGTAAGGTTTGGTGTATTTTTTTAGCAAAGTAGGGAGTTCAAGCTAAGGGTAGGAAAGCTTACTTACAATATACCCACATTTTGTATTAGACAAGAGGAGTAAGAAGTTTAAGTTTCTTCACTAAATTGTACACTACTGCAACAGTAAAAGTCAGTTTCTTCACTAAAATGTACACTACTGCAACAGTAAAAGTCACTGTCTTCACTACAATGTCTGCTAAAATAAAAGGTTCTCGAATGCCCTTGTGGCAAGAGCGATGTGCCACATAAAGTTGGGAATGTGAATTCCAGGCTCTTGAGAACAATCAAAAAGATAAAATCTACTCAAGAGACCAATTTCTTTTTCTTGTTCTAGTCGTGATTCGGTACTTCTTCGAGTTCGTAGTCATATCTTGGAATATAACATTGAGTAGAGTTTTGTGTCTGTCATAGTTTTCCCAAACACCAGTCTTCTAATACTATGGAAACAGAAATAGTTTAAAAGTATATAAATGATTTTGCGTCTGCGTTTATCTTGAATTTGCACAAAGTCTCTGTAGATGCGTTCTCGCAGCTCCAAAGGTAGATTCTAAATGTGTTCTTCTAAATCACTCATTTGGGCTGGTAATCTAATAATATTCCTGTAGGATCATGTTCAGGAGTGCAACAGTAAAAGTCAGTTTTTTTTGTCTTCACTAAATTATGTGGGAATATTCTCTTTTCTCCTGACTTAGGGGTTTCTTTTCTTTGACGTTGTGGACAATTTGCTTTCATAAAATTTGGAGTCTATCTCGATGCATAGTCCTGATTATAAAATATAGTCGAATGTCAACCATTCATGCTTATATTAAAATACTTTGTGCTGGTGTCGGTACCGAAACACAAACAGAATCTATGTTGAAGCTGAAATTGAGACAAGAAAACCCAGTCAAATTCGAGATATTGTTGCATAAATTAACACCAGTTATTCCACTATCCAAAACTCAGTTAGTTACTATTAGCATCCACATCATACCATCAACACGCCTTTTGGAGCGGCCAACACCCAGTTATCTACAATTCACTACCCAGTGATATACTATGCAACATCCACACTATACCATGAACACGCCGTTTGGAGTGGCCAACACCCATTTATCTACTATCCAAAATTCAGTGATCCACTATCCATCACTCAGGCATCTACTATCCAACACCCATTTATCTACTATCGAGCACCCACAGTAAAAGTCTGTTTATATTTTCTTCACTAAACTGGCTGCTACTAGAACAGTAAAAATCAGTTGTTGGTTTTTTTTCTTCACTAAATTGTGCGCTAATGAAACAGTAAAAGTTATTTGTTCTCTCATTAAAATAGGGGCTATTGTAACAGAAAAACATCAGTTTCTTCACTAAATTGTGTGCTACTGCAACAGTAAAAGTCAGTTTTTTCCCTAAAACAGGAGCTATTGTAACAGTAAAAGTAATTTTGTTTCCACAAAATTGTGCGCTACTGCGACATTAAAAGTAAGTTTCTTCATTATTACGGGTGCTGTTTTAACAGTAAAAGTCAGTTATGTTTTGTTACTAAAGTGGGTGCTATTGTAACAGTAAATGTCAGTTTCTTCACTAAATTGTGTGCTGCTGCAACAGTAGAAATCAATTTCGTTATTAAACTGTATGCTACCGCAACAGTAAAAGTAAATTTCTTCACTAAATTGGACGCTACCGCAACAGTAAACGTTATTTTTTTTTCACTAAAGAATGTGCTACAAAAACAGTAAAAGACAGTTTCTTCACTAAATTTTGTGATTCTACAATAGTAAAAGTCAGGAGGTTTTCTGGCACTAAAATGTGTGCTACTGCAAAAGTAAAAGTAAGTTTCTGCACTAAATTGTGTGCTGCAACAACAGTAAAAGTCAGTTTCGTCACTAAATTGTATGCTAGTGCACCAGTAAAAGGATACAAAACACATTTTGTATTTGGTAACCTGCCAACTTTGGAACATCCCAGTTTATTGAAAGTGATGATTACACTGTATATATATATATATATATATATATATATATATATATATATATATATATATATATATATATATATATATATATATAAACCGCAAACATAAAACACGTAGAGTGGCATTAACTGAATAGTATCTCTGTTTCTAAGAGAATTAGGTGTCTCTGAAAAGGACCGTTGGGTTTTGATGAAAACAAAAATGGACTTGACAACATCATCTGCAAATGCCTTGCATCATTTCTACGTGCAACTCCTACTCCTGTTGTGGTAGAAGTAGCAGTAGTGGTTGTCGCTGCTGATGACATCGGTGTAGCGGATGGTTTAGGTGTAAGTGTAAGTCTCTTTCTCTTAGGTTTCTTCGAAGAAGTTGGAGAGATTTTTCTTTAGTGTTTTAACTCTGCCAAAATGTCTTGAAACACACTAACAATCTTGTTTTCACTCTCTTCCTTCTGTTCACTGTTCAACGTTTTCCCCTAATTAGACTGGACTTGGACTATTTTTTGGCAAAACCGAACGGAGTGACAATAAAATAGCGGATTTCTGTGAGAACATTAGATCTAAGCTTGGCAAAGAAAGATTATAGTAACTATTTTGGACGACGTATCGTGTGTGTGTTAGTGACTACATTTCTTGGACTTCGTTTACCTGTAGTTTCTTTGCGGCAAATTTATGACTATTTCCTCATAAAATAGACATTCCTGTGGATTTTTTGTGATGTGTTTTTGACATTTCATTGTAATTCCTATTCATGGGAAAATATACAACAAAACGTAAGTGTCTATGTCTTGATTTTTAAAAAAGTGTGAATAAGATACTCTCTCTCACACACACACAGAGACACACACATACAGACACACACACACTGACACACACACATTTTATATTCATACATGTGTCTCCCTCTCTCTCTCTCTCAACACTCTGCGCCAGGATAGAGAACCATCTCTATGTTAAATTCTCTCTCTCTCTTACTCTCTGTATTTCACACACCCACCCACACACACACACACGCACACACATGCGGACTATGTTGTAGTCTCCATAGAGTTGTTTCCCTTTACATAAAACATAGGTAATGATGATAGAGACAAATCCTCCCATTTTGCTATCTTTTGAGAATGACTGTTAGACTATTTTCCTTCCTTCTTAATGTCTAATAGAGACAACAACAAAAAAATTCAAATAAATTAAAGCTGAAGTCAGTTAGTTTATAAAAATAATAGCTACTGACATATCGTAGATTTGTCAGAAATTGATGAATGAAAATTAAATGAATTGATGCTGACCGAAAATACAAGTGGCTGCTAATATAGGACGCAATGTTTAGTGAGTGTCTTCAATTTAGAATAGCCAAAATTCTAAAACTTCCCTCTTGAACTTCATGCAGGATTTATAAGGGATAAACCTATGGACATTTCTAAAATAGGATTCCCCTTGTCGCTGGAATCTCATACAAATGGTGACCTAATGTTAGTTTCCTCTATAATTACCCATCACATGAAACCGATCAAAAGATTTTTAACACAGGATTTCCCTTGTCTTTAGAATCACACAAAAGTGGAGGGCTAATACAATTTCCCCTTATCTCTATAATCACCAGTCATGTTAAACCTAAGGACATCAGGAGTCCAATTAAAACTATTGATGGGAAATATATCTCCTATTTGATGAGTGACTTGGCTATCTATATATTGACCCCACCACCACCACTCTATCTCTCTCTCTTTATCTCTCTCTTTCTCTCTCTCTCTCTCTCTCTCTCCATTAATTCTGATAAACCCACGACGTAATATTGATTTCAGTTAAAAGGCAGACAAACTCCAACTGATTACATTTCACGCCAAGCAAACACAACATATTACACTGTTACATTTCTAACCAATCAGACTCGCATCATTTGATAAACCTGCGACGTAATATTCATTTCAGTTAGAGGACAGACAAACTCAAACCGCTTACATTTCCCGCCAAAAGAGACACAACCTATTACATTGTCACCATTTCTAACCGGACAGACTCAGCTTATGAAAAAACCTATGAACCAGTTTCAAAATGCCTGCCTGATGTTTACTTCCCGTTGGCTGTATAATCACTTTACCCTGTTTCAGATAGGATGACCCCATCCCTTGAGACTCGGGTGCCTAGCTATACTACTTACGTAAATTGTTTTTTACACAGTATGGAACCATATAGTGGTTTGGTTTAGGCTTATCCAATCAAGATTTGCAGTAATACAATCCATACTGAAGAAAAAGAAAATTAATAATAGGAGTCGCAGATAATAGAGTGTCCCTGTCTTTCACTACTAACGAATTAGCCGTGCCTTTATTATCTAGTTAACGATTTTTTTCAAAACTCCTAAATTCACGAGGCTGATAACTGACACGGCATAAAGAGGATATAGTTTATAAGGTACGATGGATACAGCATAAATCAGTGATTAAAAAACTGTTTGGGCTTAAAGAGACGTACAAACAGTGTAAAATTTCATTCGATAGGAGTTCAAAAGTCGGTTACATTATCATAAAAAGCGGTATTTATCCAGTACACACAAAGACTCAGGATGTGCATTCATCTTCTTCAAAGACCATCAGAGATAGTATATCCTTGAATAGTACCTTTTTTCTCTCACTGAAAAGGTACATGAAGAAGGTGTTGAATTCTATATAACTGTATTAAATCACAAATATATTTGACTTTTATAAATTATTACCGGCAAAATGAGCGAGTCACGATGTTGCTACATTAGTATAAGTTTGAGAGTGTACCGAAGAGTTGGTGGAATTAGTACATGAATCTACATTAACTCATGGACACCTCTGAGATCATTACCTAAGCAATCAGTGAAAAGGTATACACTTATCTAAGTAAGATTTATATAGACAGAAGAGCTAATGCGTCTGTATTATATTAAGAGATTATTTCACTGAGCTTGTAAAAGTGTATGAACGCAAAGCAAATTAGGAACTGCCTGTATTTTTTAAAATTAGTGATTGCCTTGGAAGGTGTTATTCATTTAAGATAGAGGATTCTGCTGGTTGCATAAATTGGAGAGAAGAGATTCTATTCAAGCTTCTATTGACGTATATAAAAGAGTAGAGGCCCCGTGCGACGTTTTATGACTGTTATTCATTAGCTAGGATAAATTCAATCAACGCTACTGGCGTACACAGATTCAAGTCTGGCCAGAACCTCTTTGTTAAATCCCACATTACATCAATCAGTTCGGTTATAGTGTTACTTGTGAGGGCCTACAGAGTCAATAAATTTGGATATAGTATTACTTGTAAGGCCCTGCCGAATCAATCAGTTCAGTTATAGTGTTACTCGTGAGGTCTTACCAATCAATGAGTTCAGTTATGGCGTTACTCGTGAGGTCTTACAAATCAGTCAAGTCGGTTATAGTATTATTTGTTACAGAATCGAATATAACGAGTTTAAGATTACATATGTGTCACACTCAAAAGTTTAGTTAAAAATGTAAAATTCTTTCGACATTTCTCAATCAAATATGAAGTTGGAATAGATCCAACCTTTCCATTTTAATAACTAAATACAAATCAACCATGAAACAAACGGTTTGTGACTATTTTAAGCATATATTTTTAGTCTCATTCAAGATATAATCAACTAGAATTTGAGGTGAGGTGTGAAAAACCATTGGGTATTTTTATTTTCTCTTCTAAAATCATGGAATATTAAATATAATTAGCCAATGGCTAGTGGTCAATGATCTCAAAGATCTCGAGCATAAAATGTCATGTCGAGAATTAGTCATTGAAATTGAAATTTCTTTTCAATCATAGAAAGAAAAAGAAATTAGTCTTGTTTTTTATTAGACCGTTCAACAGTCTTCTAGTTTCTCCTAGGGTTTCAAGACATTTATCTGTATTCATTTTCGGTTTCGTAGACATTTGTTATCATGTCATTGTCTTGATAGAGTCATATCTATGTCGAGAAATTTGCACACATTCTTCTTTTTATACCTTAAGACACTCAATATACACACATTACACTGGTAGAGTTATTGCAACTATTGCAACTTAAACCTATGATCTCGCTAGTTTGTCTTTTGAAAAGCATATACCATCTAGTTTATACAGAAAACAGATAGGGGAATGGATGAGGTGGGAGAATGGCGATCAAGAATTGGCCCTAGGATAAAGATGATGGACAGAACTATTTAGATTGACAAGATGTATTTATTCAGTATCTTTTATATATTGTATTAGCTGTCTTGTTTGTCTTTTATATATTGTATTACCGGTTTTGCTTGTCATTTATATATTGTGTTACCTGTTTTGTTTGTCTTTTATATATTGCATTACCTGTCTTCTTTGTATTTTATGTATTGTATTACCTGTCTTCTTAGTCTTTTATATATTGTATTACCTGTCGTCTTTGTCTTTTATATATTTTATTACCTGTCGTCTTTGTCTTTTATATATTTTATTACCTGTCTTCTTTGTGTAGGTGGTGATGGTAGGATATGCAACAAGTAATGTGTGAAAATATTAATATTAACTTAGCATCGATTTTCGGCACACCCGAGACAAGATAAGCAAGCCCTTCTTTAATAGATGACATGTGACACTTATGGCTTAGAAGAAGATAAAGTTATGTGCACTGATTATTCTTTCTCTTGCAAACTTCACACGTCTTCTGCATTTAAAATCATACTAAAATGGTGAACTAATATATATATATATATATAAATATATATATATATATATATATATATATTATATATATATATATATATATATATATATATATATATATATATATATATGAACATAAGCTGCAGAGTAGTCATATTTCGCAATGATGGCGGAGGGAGGGGAGGCGGGATAGAGGAGAGAATCATGATAAAGTCACAGCAGAGGAGTTGAGCAAATTTAACTGAGAAAATCTCCTAAAATTTGGATATTTCATAGCTGCAGATAAATGCGTATGCACACCAAATGTGGTTGCAATTTGGTTAGAGTACGTCTGCACACCAAATATGGTTGCAATTTGGTTAGAGTGCGTCTGCACACCAAATGTTGTTGCAATCTGGTTAGAGCGCGTCTTCACACCAATGTGGTTGCAATTTGGTTAGAGTACGTCTACACACCAAATGTGGTTGCAATTTAGTTAGAGTACGTCTTCACACCAAATGTGGTTGTAATTTGGTTAGAGTGCGTCTGCACACCAAATGTGGTTGCAATGTGGTTAGATTACACATGGAGCCTGATAAGTGGTACAATATTTGTCACGGAAGATAGAATAAATAGAGTACAACTCTCACTGAATGAAATGTTAACAAAGCGGAGTACCGGGGGTCAGAGTTAGATTTCCAGTTGTTAGTCAAGTTAAATCACTACATGCAGTGTTAGGTATGAAGACGAGGTACAAGTACAAATGTATTTTGTCAAAAGCAAAGTGGAACGTTTTCCTCTTAATAAGCCTGGAGGATAAAGACGAGATCGTGTTTTGGATTGTAAATTGTTGAAAGCTTGAATTTCTTATTTGTATATTCTGGATAGATATGCACATATATGAATACCTTCTTGAGAAAACTCAATGTATTTAATCTTGACCTTGGTACCCCCTGTTACTCACATAGGATATATATTTGCTACCTGTTCAAATAATCAAAACATATGAATCAAATATTTGAAAGTCAGAACACATTTCAGTATTTCTTATTCTGTTATTACTTTGAATTACACTTTTAAAATGGTCACTATATTTGCCGAAGAGAACATTTAGAGTAAATATGGAAGCAAACGAAACTAATACTTGAATGATGCTTTTTTAACATGGAGTTGATCTGAAGCGTACAAAACTGTTCATCTTTAATCTTCAAAAGCAATCAACGGTCAGATTCGAACATACAATAAATATGCAATTTAATAATTTACTCCAAATTAAAGCATCTTGCGTACAAGCTTTACGTAATTGACTATTAGATTTTGCAAAATACTAGACAGGTAGACACAGTGAATTTTCTGGTTTTGCAGAAAAAAAATAGATAGTAGTGATCAAGTAGAAACTACATATAAATGGATTGGAATTAGATACGTCAATTAATGAAGAAAGATGCGTTCAACTTTATCTGAGGTGGGCAAGTTTATGTTCTGTTCATTTTCATTTGCTACTCACTAATATAATCCGTTAGACATTACCGAAATGCTGCATTGTGCACCTTATCGTTTATTGACAAATGTAGCACATGCATAATTATTTGACTGGTACATGAAACAATTCAAATACATGTATAATTATTTGACTGGTACATGAAACAATTCAAATACATTTATAACTATTTGACTGGGACATGAAACAATTCAAATACATGTATAATTATTTGGATGTACATAAAACAATTCAAAATACATGGAGTTATCAACACGATTGATGAAACACAAACGAATTTGTAAAATGTCGGGTTTCTTGGAGAGTTAAACAATTTTCGTTTTCTTTCTTATCTAAAATATTCAACATTTTAATCCTGTCTTTCTTTATTTTCTGGATTTTATTTCTCGAAAAGAGTCGAGTTTTTGTTCCCTTTATTCTGCTCTTTGGTCAATCATGTTGTGTTATTTGTTTGGTATGCTTTCTTTTGGGTAATATTATCGTATCTTTCTCGACTATATTTATTGCTGCTCTTAAAGACCGCCATTTTCTTTAAATTGCTACGGTCTTTCTAGAGGCCGAAAACAACTAAACGCGATTCTTAAACCTTTGTTGAGCATGTATGAATTCGAGTCGGCACGAATCAAACACGTAGCTTAAATAATATTGTTTTCTGTTTATCCAAAAGGAGACTGAGCTCCGGGAAAATGCTATTATGTCAGGATTTCGGGTAGTCATTATAACTCATGCATCATACTGCAGTTCTTTCATGTCGGTATTAAAATAGCTTTTCATGTGTTTGATAAGCTTTATTTAAAAACAGTAGTCAGTGATGCATTTCAAACCACGTCACATTTAACAATTAGCGTTTCAAAATACAGTTGACTTCCACAAAATTGCTTGTTATCTAGTGAAAATTACTTGTCTGTTTAATGACGAAATGATGTTTGTTGTCGGAAGTCGCTTAACTTCAAACAATGTTATTTATCAATCGACAAATTAAATTTACTTGAAAATATCCAATGTATATTTATTGGGTTGATCAATATCTTTGCTTTCCGTTTTATTATGAAATACGGTTTCAAGGGCTTGTTTGCTACTTGTGTAAAATTTACGTTCTCCTTTTGTTTATTTTGCTTGATTCGTATCATTTCTGTCCCACAGACTCCATTAAGTTAACAAACTTCCGTTTCCATCCTAACACATGAATACCCAGTTGCTAACATGAAATCCAATTTCATCACTGGCATTTGAATTAGATGTATCACAAACGTTGTTACGTAGAAAATTGTATTCTTTGCTAAAATACAAATAAAGACAATCTGACATCTATCAACTGTGAAATCCATAATAACTTATTCAGAAGAACATTGACTGTATAAATAGCTCTACAGCGTGACTCTACAGCATGACTCTACAGCATGACTCGACCCAATCTCTGCATTACAAAAGCCAAATTTCCTGCGTTAAATTGCATTGGTAAGACATAACTTGTACACGATATTCCACACCCCTCTCTGCTTAATGTCTGTTTAGTAATATAAAAGATAATTGATCAAAGTCCTCAAAAACTAAACATCTTTCTAGTCCATTGCTTTCGCAATAGCTCCTGAAATATCTGCACAATTGGCTTTCCATTCATCGAAAAAAATGTATTTCATATCATGCCCCGTCTTTGTTGGTAGAAAAGTACCAAATAAAATTTATGAGGGGACCTATGATATTATTCCACCATAAATACTAAAGTTTTGATCCACATAAAGAAACATAACAGGAATAATAATACGAGTCAATATATTTCCTAATTCAATGTAACTGTATCAGTAAAAGCTTCCTTGAAGATAACCTTGAATATTGCTTGTTGCAGAAGACAAGCCAAAACTACGACAATACGCAAGGGTAAATTAAATATTTCTGTCTGGCTTCATTAGATGGCGTGGGGCAAGGTAATTCCCAGTTGCAGAATAGATGTTGCAGTCACGAAATCTTCTGTGCACAAGATCTGAACTCGCACTTGATATTTTAAATTTGCATTCGTGTATAGTCTTTTAATCGTAGGTGCAATTGTGTGTATGTGTTTAAGAAACAGCATGAAGTCTAAATACCACTAAAAGTAAAACTGTAGTGTCTTTAGTCAAAGGTAATGTTTTGTATTCGAGTCGAATCGCGAGTACGGTACCAGGTGATCGTTAGTATGGGTGCCAGGTAATGTTCCAGGTAACCGTTAGTACGTGTACCAGATAATCGTGAGTACAGTGGCAGGTAATCATGAGTGCGGTGCCAGGTAATCGTGAGTACGGGTACCCTGGTAATTGTGTGTACAGTTGCCAGGTATCGTGATTACGGTGGGAGGTAAAAATGTGAATACGGATGCCAGGTTATCATGAGGTCGGTGCCAGCATTTTGAGTTGTAAAAATTTTGCTGATATACAGAATAGGTATCTTCTTTGCAGTTTACATATGTTTACATATTCTACGCAATGATGTCTAAATTTTGGACTTTTGTAAAAAAAATCATATTCGAGTACAGTTACTAAAATAAAAAAAACCTCTCCGACAGTTATATTGTTTTCCTTTCCTTAGATACCTCCAAGTTAGTGTATAAACAGTCAAGTATAAGCTTGCACTACCAACTGCCTTGAATCGTGTGCAAGACGTATAAGACGACATTGAGAACAATTCTAACCAACACACAAACTTACACTTTTTAAAAAAAATTACATATCAGATAGTCATTTAGTCTAAGACTTAAAAAGATAACACAGAATATTAGTGTTTCAGATAAAAGGTAAACATGTTTATCGGGGGTTGCATTACTTCAGTAAATATTTTTTTACCGTCTTATAAAGTTATGAATGTTTTACAACCTGACACAACGAACATTACACTAAATACCATCGGTTATATTTATTTTGTGATTGTCGTCTTGGCAAAATAGTATTGATAACCTTTGTGTCAGTTCTTAGAGAATAATGTAACACTACCTTTATGTCAGTTCTTAGAGAATAGTGTAACACTGAGTTAGATTTGACAGAAGATACTATATTATTTGGAAATAGAAATTCACAAGATTTTCACATCATATATGTATGCCTAATTTTTTTATAAACCTGTAGGGTTAAGAATTACATTCCCAGTATTGTGACTTGCATCAACCAAATCAAATTTTATATACATAGGAAATTATATTCTACACAATTATACACCACGGAAAAGGAACAAAAATAAGAGGATGGCGGTAGATGATTAGCTATGTTGTTATGTTTAGATATTAAACATAATGATATGACTCACTATCATGCTTGCAACATAATGATATGATTCACTATCATGCTTGCAACATAATGATATGACTCACTATCATGCTTGCAACATATTAGTGATTCCCTGAATTGAATTTCCTATAATCAATATGGAGTTCTATTTGAAATACCATTATAATTCTTTAGCAGTTGTTTTCGAATATATATATATATATATATATATATATATATATATATATATATATATATATATATATATATATATATATTTGTGTGTGTGTGTGTGTGTGTGTGTGTGTGTGTGATTTTATTACCTCCAGTGGAGCATGAACTAAAAATTAAAAAAACGATGTGTAACCGTTATGATAAACGAATACATACGTTTTTCTTCACCCCCCCCCTCTCTCTCTCTCTCTCTCTCTCTCTCTCTCTCTCTCTCTCTCTGGGGCGCAGTGATGTAGAATAGGCCCGATAAATCCCCATGAATGTCGTAACAGGCGACTAATCAAGGAAACCTTTTCTTACAAAAAATAGAAATTTACTTTATAAATTAAAGATGTTTTGCCATTTGTAACTTTGTATACCTCTTCTTTTCCGGCACTATATAGCCAGGTTTGTGCTGACGTGTCGTTAAACCCTACACATACATACATACATACATACATACATACATACATACATACATACATACATACATACATACAACACACATACATGCATACATACATACATACATACATACATACATACATACATACATAGACACATACATACATACACACATACAACACACATACATACATACATACATATTCTTAAGTTTGCACATCGTTTTTATAGTTCATATGTCACTGAATTTTTTTTTAAAATGGTCAATACTTATAATTAACTTTTATACCTACAAGAAGACAGAATAAATTAAATTCTGTCACAAAAATTGCATTAAATGCATTCATCCGGACCTATGTTTTATTACTTTTATTTTATATATTTATATTTTTATCAAGAATAATTCATTTATTTAAAAATCTTGATCGATATCCATAATTTGCATACAGCTAATCAGGGAACGGCGGAAGCTTCCTGGCAACTTGGAACAAATTTGCACTCCTGCTAGTCAAATCACCATAGATTCAGCCTCTATCGGACAATAAAAAAAGGATTGAACGTTTATATATATATATATATATATATATATATATATATATATATATATATATATATATATATATATATATATATATATATATATATTATAGACTGTACATCTGAACTAGTGGTATGAAATGCTCCCGAACTGCTTTTATTTTTTAGGGTAAATGATCAATTGACATTTTCGCTAAAGTAAAATTTATCAGTATTCCGCTGACTAGAAGGTCTCAATTATTAGTAATTTGTTTCACCACCAGTTATGAAACGACATTGGGTTCAATAATGATTTTTTTTATAAACAGTAATAGCACCATAAAGAATGAAATAGGGACCAATGCAGGCTGGAAATTGTAAGCAGCAGGAAGAAATTTTAATAAATCTTGCGCTTCGATAAAAACTTTGTAATCGACTGATGCAATCATATGGCAGCTGCTAGCATATTAGTAATATCTATATAATTGTTGTTCACATCATAATAATTGCACTGGAGTACGTTTTGTTTGCTATGCGATATTCTGCATAAAGATCACGTGTTTAATTAGCGTGTACTCCTCCAGTTCTAAACTGAAATGCAAAGCTTGCGTCGACGATATAACGCTTATCCCGAGCACAAAATAGTAAGGAAGTAAAATGTACAAGGACCTTTAAGCCATATTGGTAATAAAAGTTAAACCGTATGGAACTATTAAAACATTTACAATTTAGACTGATCTAGACACTTGGTTTCGTAGTACTTTCTAGTACATATTGTCACAGCTAATATTGTAATAGGAATAGTGTTAGGGAGGCAAAAGATAACTTGATTATGCAATAATTCCAATTGTTTTAATTGACTGCGTTTCCGGCCATGTGTCTGGCTGTAAACTGTCACGTGGTGCTGATATGGAATTCTCGTGCACATTTGTAAATTCGGCTCTCAGTCGCTTTCCAGTGTACTTTAGGTCAAGCTTTGTCTATATCAACTTCTTACAAGATAATAATAACAACAACATTTGCAACCCCAGATAAAATATCCGATCAGAAGTTCAAACACTGTATAATCGCATCCTTGCAGCACTCCAACACTCATCTCTGTAGCCAAAGCATATGGCTGGTTTTACCAGCAACTCTACCTTTTTAAATTGGGGCCCCGGGTGGCCGAGTGGTCTAAGGCGCTATCCTTTACCGATCACTGCCATCTCACCTCTGGCTGCGTGGGTTCGAGTCTCGGGCTCGGCCAATGTGGATATGTGAGAAAGCTTGCCAGTAGCTTCCCGTGGGCCGGTGGTTCTTTCCGGGGTTTTCCCGGGTTCTTCCTCCACCAGATAAAAATGGCCGCCATGTATAGCCTATAATATGCTGAAAAATCGCGTTAAACCCACTACAACAACAACAACCTTTTTAAATTACTGCATTGTTATATGCATGGTCATATAACATAAGAAAAGCAGATCTCACTAAAATCTCACAATCGCACAAAAGCATTCATTCCAAACTCCAGTGAATACATACAAAACCACAGCCATAAATTATACACATCAATACTGACTATAAATTATACACATCAATACTGACTATAAATGCAAAAATGAAGTATGTCATACAACTTGACATAGACTTCATTAAGAAATGTGTTTAAAATGAACTAACATTTGTAACTGCTACATTTCTTCCCTGCTTACAGTTGATGTTCCATATCAAATCAAACTATAGGTTTACGATAACTGATTTCACACTTACACCCTAGACTGATTAAAGTATAATCGCTCTCTTTAAGTAAACAAAACCTTCATCAGGAAGTTTCTTTCAGGTTTATTTTGTTTTAAATGTAAATATACACAATGTTTATATGGGGAAAAAACTACTTGGGATATTACTGTAATAATTAATCCAACCATACTGCAAAGTATTATTAAAAGAGATACGCAACGAGTTACCTATCATGGCAAGGGTGTGGCTGAATTCTTAAACATTAGGATATGCTGTTGGGGCAATCATCTTATACTCAGAATTGACCAAAAGTGACTATGTTTGTGCGTTGTACATATTTTATATACGTGGGTGCACTGTTGGCTTTGATAGCTGATCAAGAAAGAAGGTGTGCATTCGAATGTTTTCCTACATTTGTTTCTGCACGGTCATCTCAAGATTGCCTGAGATGCGGCTTTTGGTTTCTCAATAGGCGGTGTTGCACCGTTTTCTTCCACGTCTAAAATTGTTGTCGCAGTACGACACACAGCGGCAGGCTTCCCTGCCTTGTCAGGCGCTTCAGCTTCAACCAACGACTCATCTTCACTGGAGGATCTGCTTTCATACCATCCTCACAACGAGTCTTCCTTCCTTATTCGTTGGTGTGCTTTCTTTGGTATGAATTTTCCGATAAGAAACGCTTTCTTCTGAGTTGTCAACTCCACCTAGTCCACCTTGACTCTTCTACGCACTTGAAAAGCTGCCCAAAAGCTGCATCATTATTCTTGTGATACTGTACTTCTCTAGCATCCCGTATTTAATTCCGAATTACAGTTTGAGTCAGTCTAATACCATCTGCAAGCATGTTATCTTGAAGTTTATGTATGACTTTGTACGGGCTAGGATTCCAAGCATCCTGAATCTTGCTCCATCCCGGTTGCTGATTCCGAAGCAAAACATGGGCTCCAATACTGATGCCTTTATCCTGCATATTTCTAATGTATAGTTCCCTACGACTATGGGCTTTCTTCACGGTTGTTTGTAATAAGAAGACGCCGTTGATACTCAAGAATCCATTCACCTTGACTGTTACGAATTTTTTAAAATTTCCCCAGTAAATGGTCGATGGGGATGCGTGTTTCCCTCACGAACATGAGACAATAGAGGAATAAGGTGTGCAGTTGGACAAGTATGCCAACAAGGGCAAATATCCAGGCCATTTTCATTCTTTTTTTGCTGACATGTTTTAAAATGTCATGAAGCGTTTGGTTAAAATGTTCCCATTGTCCATTTCCAATCGGATGTTAGCTGGTTGTTCTTGACTGCTTGATTCCATCAAACCGAGAATGTTCTTGGAGAAAATCACTTTCAAAGTTTCATCCTTGATCACTATGGAAACGTTTGGGGATTGCATATTTCTGAAACCATTGCTTGACCAGTGCTTTTGCAACTGTTGATACTTTCTGGTTTCTAGCAGGCACTGCTATGGTTTATTTGTTTAATACATCCGTCAAAACCAGAACACGTTCCCTTCGAACTGAAGCTTTGTTCAGGAGAGTCAAATCCATTGCAACTATTTCTAGGAGCTTATTAGCAAGTAGATTGGTAATGGACGGTCTTATTGATTGCGTAGGCAACTTTGGTAGCATGCATCTTTCTCACTCCCTTGTCCACATCTTAACATCTTGCTCAATACCAGGCAAGTAACATCTCTCTTTGATCGGGATCAAAGTTCTTTCCTTTCCTTGATAACCAGATAAGTTATGCAAGGACTCCAGTATTTAGGGTTTCATAGAATCTGCTATAAAAAAAATAGTGTATGCTCCCCTAACTCCGGGTCCTTCATCCTGAAGCAAAGTACGGACCCTTGTTTACATAAATAGTACCATTTACGGTTAATTTTCCTTACAGGTTTGGCCTCCTTTTCTGTACAACTTACAGCAGGTTTGTGACCACATTTCCACCAGTCTAAGACTCTCGATAGAGTCCGGTCTTGTAGCTATTTCGCAACACAGCCTTAGGGTACTCCAGAAACGTTGATGTGACAGTTCCTTGGTTTACTGTTTGTATACAAGCTTCGGTACCCATCGTTTTCCCGCTTCCCTTTTAAAAGTTGAGAGACGTTTAATTTATAAGGTCATGAATGAGTCTGTCCTTCTCGTCTAGAATTGACTTTTCTGTCGGCTTAGTGCGTCGGCATTTTTGTTTGAATTTGATAATAAGAGGAATAATGTAATTTATTTATACGATTTGCATTTAAATTATACTACCATCTTCTTTTCATTACTAATGAATATGTAAGGTACAAAAGAAAACAATCGAAAAATATTTTAAAATGAAAAGTGTTCACATGCTCACTCCGGTGAATACATACAAAACCACTGCCTAAAATTAAAAGCATCAAAAGTAACTATCATTGCAAAAATGACAAATTTCATAAAACTTAACATAGACTTTATTAGGAAATATGTGTTTAAAATTAACTAACGTTTTTCGCTTATATATATATATATATATATATATATATATATATATATATATATATATATATATATTGAGAGAGAGAGAGAGTGAGGATATCTACGTTTCTTGAGCAGATATACGGAAATATGTCACGAGTGAAATGGGAAACATTGTATTGTCACGAGTGGCTGCGAAACCAGTCGTGACAATTCAAAATGTTTCTACTTCACGAGTGAAATACTTCCTTATCTCTACTTAAAAAAACGTAGATATTCTTTTTATTATATATTTTAAGGGACTTACCATCGATTGGCATTTATGTTTTCTGCATTCTGTTCCAATGCGATTAACGGCTGCATTACTACACCGATACAAGGAAGTTCAGAAATTTACAATAATTTTAGAACAGCGACCTTTTGCAAATTTATTTTGTACAAATAATGCTTCAAATTGTGTATTTTGTCCAATTAAAGACTGTTTTCAAAAGAAAAGGAAGAGATTTTTTTTTCGTTAACACATTTCTTGCGCGGATTAATACTATAAATATTGTTGGGGTAGGGTTAAAAATAGAAACATAGAAATACCACAGAGCGGTCACATCCTACAGATATCAGAGCGTAACATCTTTAAAAAAAAAAGATTGTAATGATTATAATGATTATGAGTTTACTTGTATAGATTTTTTGTTTTCTTGCATTTATGCATTCAAACGTGAATTTTTGGCCTTGGCATCATTGCAATCTAGTTCGTAACAGACGCTGCGCCCAAATTTTGATTGTCACATAATCTCGGTTTGCAATCAATACTCATCAATGGCCGATTTCTCCATCATTTTCAAACATGATTATGATTGTGTTCAGAGTTAGAATCGCTACTTAAACTATTTTATTACTATATTTAACTAAGTGTTTTTTCCTACAAAATGTGTCCGTTTGTCGTACTGGTGACAGAATATCTAGTAGCAACAGTTCATGTAAGTTCAGTCACTAATAATTTACAAGATTCATTTGGAAAACTAATTTTAAAAAGTTAATACTTAAAGCCTACTTCTTGTCTTTTTTTAGTTCGTTATTAGGCATTTTGTATGGTGCCTCCATTTTGATTAAATACATGTATACTAGAGGGTCTACAGTCTTAACACATTTTAAGATCTGTTCATCCTAATGGAGAGACACATAATGAACAGAAGAAGAAGAGGAAATAAAGAAATATGAAATAGACCTAAATATGGAAATATATATTTGAATAACATACATAAGAACATGGGAAAAGAAACGTAGTTCCAAAAGTGATATTGCCACTGTTGCGATATCATTTTTATTCCACTGATATTTTTCAATATCTCATAATGATAAAAATATATATATATATATATATATATATATATATATATATATATATATATAGATGTTTGTGTGTGTGCATGTATGTATATGTGTTCATATGTATATTTTATAATGAAATGTGAGTGTGTAACACTGTAAAATGTATGAGTATTATTTGTACATACGTTACATTTATAGTTTTAATTTTCTATTATTAGGGACTACATGTAAGATTGGTTGATTCTGAACCAAATGCATTATTCTCAGAAAATAAACTTAATATTATTATTATCATTGTTATTATCCTACCATTATAACCATGAGGAATCGCAATGAATTATAACATGTAAAACAATGTCAAGTCAACACTAAAGAGAATCCATCTAGGAACATATATCGTACTTTTTTGACCTGTGATCCAGAATTTACTGTACTAATTTTCTAGCGAAGCTTCGTTTCCAGGTGCTTTAGCAAGAATTATTTATTTCAATATATATGATGTCCCTCTTTTCTTCGTAGCCTGTTTTCTACTAAAGACGTTCTGCCTTCTCTGGTTAATCCCGCTGTAAAAGGAATTATTTGACCGAATCGTGTTCATAAATATCCTCGATATTTCATTGCCATCAGCATATCATTAATAGCACTATTTAACAGATTTGTGTCTATTTCATTGCACAACGGCTTGTGTGGGAGATGGGGGATGGAGATGGGGAGGGGGAGGAAGGCGTGCAGCTGTATTTGAGATGAGTGTAAAAAGTCTGAAGGAGGTGTTATATCGTATATCATTGTACTTTAACGTGTGAATTACATAATACTATTCGTCATAGGCAATATATATATATATATATATATATATATATATATATATATATATATATATATATATATATATATATATATATATATATATATATATCACTGACTGAGAATATGGGTGCATGTAGATGACTATAAGGTTGTGTCCCGTGAGATTTTCTCTCGCTGTTGCATTGGCCGCAACAGACTTCTTTACATTATGATCTATAATCTTATAAGTTTGGCATTATCTGGATGGTGTGGGGGAGAGGGAGGGGAAGGGGAAAGGGAAGAGTATCGGGGACTCTTTTGACTACTGAATGGTTTTATGCATACATATCTGCTCAATATTACGCATACATATGTTTAAAATGCAGTATATCTGAGCTACGTACAAAAGTTAAATTAAAGTACACTTTGACTCAGGAATGTTTTACAAATGACAAACAAATGAATATTCAACTCACCCCCCACCACACACACACACACACACACACACTCACAAATACAAACACACACCTTCCCTTCCTCCCACCGCCACACCGAGTAAATGACGGTTCATCCCCTACAATATATCAATTACTCATTTTTTTAAGTTTTGGTAGCTTGCGTCCGAGAAACGATGTTATCATAACTTGGCATTCACTGTGTCGGTTTAGTACGATAAAAAACAGTTTAATATGATAGTCGAGGATTGGACAAGATTGGTTTTATGCCATACCATGAATAATAGTTATGGTCTTAGAACTATTCCATTTACAATTTACAATTTTACATATATCGACAATTTAGCCATAAAACCTATCCGTTCATTTCGCTCTCTGATCAAAATAAATAGTTAAGTGACTTAGCGAAACATATACAATTGACGTATTGAGCTTTATCGTTCTTCTGTCTTGGTGATTTAATCAAACAATTTTTAAAGAATAATTGATAATCGTTGCTTTGCATTAGTACTGAGTACGATGTTTTTTATGTCATCTCATGCATATCTTGGCGAATGAATATTTATCCATCACACTGCATAAAAGGGCAGTAAATTAAATATTATACAAAATGTGGCAAACTGTAAAAAATACAATAATCGACAAGCCTCAATGTATTATACATAAAATCAGAAATGTTAGTGGAGCATAGAGCACATCAATGGCAATCAATGACCCGAAATCAGTTCCTTTTAACTACCACAACATTTTTCTTTTATCATTTTATTTAAATTGAAAGACCTTTTTATTTCTGCCCCTTCATCTTGTTTAGACAGCTTAAAAATCATCCCCATGTAAATGAACAAAAATAAAGCTCAAAACATAACTTCCACGAATCAATTAGGTGTTTGTAAATAATGTCATGTATTTGTAAAACGACTAGCATTTCAAGTAATTTTTAAAATGACCAATTTACTCTAATTTATAGATGAAGTTTGCCAATATCCTTGAGTACTGAATCATTATGTAAACGTCCTGGAAGGGTGATATCTTTTCCAGAAAATGCCTGACTGTGTCGGGCATTTTTTGTTTAATTCAAACTTGATTTTTAAAAAGTACACGTACACCAGCCAGTTGTTGATCCCAAAGTTATATGCATCATTGATATGCATTGAGTATAAAATTACTCCCCTTAACAAGAGCAGAAGTTCGTGCATTTTCATCACATGTAATGAGTACCGATTTACTATTCATTGCCATAATCGATTTCTCTCACAGGTTAATAACAAGTTAATTCATCAGTCCTTCAATTCGACGCTTTTTCACACTTGTTTCAATGATATTTCTAGTTGCGTGATAAATAATGGTAGTCTTTCCGGTTTCTTCCTCAACACACGAGGAGTTAGACATGGCATAACAATCTCTCCACACCTCTTAATTATTTTGTATTGATATTATATTAAATTTGATTCAAATATTAAAGGCGTACACACCGAATAAATTATTTGTCAATATGCAGACGACTCTTCGCTTTTTGAGCACAAGCATGCCTTAATGAAACATTACAGCTATTTAACGTCTTCGTAGAATTTTCTGGAGTAAGAGCAAATTATTTTTTAAAAAACCCACAAGCAATATCGATAGGTGCCAAACGATGCCGTGAGGATGAATTACTCACCTAGAATTAAATATTTTGGGATCAAATTGGTTAATTCAAATTCTGGAATCAATCAGAATCTAAATGGTGATAACTGGGTCAATAGCGCTTTTATGTTGCAGACAGAATCTATTAAAAAAACTTCTCGCTAATTGGCCATTAAAATATATTTCATTAAAAGGAAAATTGCTGTGATAAAGACAATAACCTTACCTATTCTTACGTGTTGTTTTTCTGTCCTCCATGATCCTTAATACGACATTATAAATTATATTCGAGCTGTGCAATGATTTTGTTGTTTTTGTTCTATTTTGTTTTTTGGTTTTTTTCTGTGCTTTGTGTGGAGTTATAACAGTGACAAGATGATCTCAGCCGTGTTCAACTCATATGAATATGGTGGACTCAGAATGACCAATATTTCTCCACATATCTAATGCACACAAATTCATTTGCATTATAACATTGCTTCACCTTCTTAATACTTCGCCCTGGTAAACATTAATTTAGACAAACTCGATGATCTGGGAGGAGAAAAATTTTGCTTTCTAATAAGGGAAGAATATATATCACATATCCAAATTGAATCCATTGTGGTAAAAAATGATAGCCGCTTAGGCAAGTTTGGAAAAAGGTTACTCAACAGCCCCAGATGTAATATCACAATTTTTATGGCTAAAGAAACGAATCCAAATTAATAAGCAGTCCATTTTCTATCATAGTTGAATTAAATATGGAGTTTTTTTATTCAACAGCAATATAAATTAGAAATTTGTAAAAGTTCAAAGAGCGTTAGCTGCAATACCAAATTAATGGAGAAATAAAAAAATTATAAAATGGAGAAAGTATTTCAAATAAATATATAGAATTGATACAGAGAAATGAAAATACAATTTGAAAATTATTCTATGAAATACTATTGAATAAAAACAAAGAAGATTTCGCAAAGAAAATGGAGTAGAGATTTAAATCTCAGTACATCTGAAGATGGTTGGAAGTGTCTTTATATGATACCCTTACAAAGCAATGGATGATACCGGTCTTCAGTTTTTTCCAATTAATAATGCTGAATACAATATTTGCACTATCACTAAATCGATGAACGAGAGATCAAATAAATGAGTTGTCGATGATAACAACGTGCACAAACTACAAACCAGAGGCAGTCAATTAATTAGAACAGTGACCAGACATTAATTCGACGTTACATACATTTGGATATACCAATCTAATATAACATATAGGGGAAAATAGTCACTGCAAAAAATAATTAAGTCTTTATCCCTGTGTTATGGCCAAGAGTTTTGCTCAATGTGGATGCGGTTTTTAAATGCGCTGTTATACACAGTATACAATACGCACTGTAGCGAACTTAACTCCTGTAATTGTATTACACTACATTTCACCTCAGAAGCTGACATTAAAGATTTAACATATTCAAATAGCATGGCGTCTTGTTTCGCACTCTGTACGATTTCTTGGAAATCATATTACAAAACGACTGGCTACTTCAGCCAATTTATAACATGTCTGAATTTACCATGAAAAGTGTAAAACGCCTTACCTAAAAGAAGCATTGTTCAAATTCCTACATTTACAAATGGACTGTAACATACACGTCCGCAGTGGTTCCGTACTGAACAAATGTGAGGGTCATTTCGATTCTCTCTCTCTCTCTCTCTCTCTCTCTCTCTCTCTCTCTCTCTCTCTCTCTCTCTGTATCCAACATAGCGCTTAAATTAAACTCATCGTATCCATACCAAAACTCGCTGGGTCTTCTATCTACACTCAGTTGAGAATTCATAATGAATAATGTGTAAAATAGGAAAAAAAACAGAGACTAAAAGATAAAGATAGAATGATTTCGCACGTTCGGTTTCTACTGTACATTCAGCCATTTTCTGACCACCGCTCTTTTCCTACAATATGGCTTACACTATATCTAGAGTCAAAGGGGTACCAAATGATGCATGGCACAATTGTCCATAGTCAACACTATTTGTAACTAATATTCAAATAAATGTACTCTCCAAGTTTTGCTTTGTTTCCTAATATACGCTGACTATTTCTTGACAGTCTTGCAAAAAGGTATCTTGCTAGTGTCCCTTTTGTCTTCAATCTCTGGAAACTGGCATGTTATATGCATTCCATAAATAAAAAGCCAATATATACCAATGTTCAGCCAAAAGATTGTCTAAAATAAATATTTCCATAGTTTACGATCAGACACAAATCTGATGAAAATCTGATCTGACAAGATTGCTGCCATTTGTCACAATGCTGCAAGACCTGCCAAAATTCTATTTGGGGTCATGTTCTATTGACTTTTTGGTCAGCAAATTCAACTGCAGCTAGAAATAAGGTTAAGATTAAATTCTTTCCTAAAGAGATGCAAAAGCACATAAATTCCTTTGTATCCAACAATACTAAGAGGTAAAACCATGTACAAATAGCATGTCCTTCTCAACTTCTCAAATGGAAAACCGTGCCAAATATGACTGCAGTCTCATTCAAGCCATCTTTGCCAGCACGAACAATATAAGTATGTGAAATCCAGGGCAACCTGATCCATAAAGACAAGAAACAGCTACAAATGAATGCCAGCGGTGATGTAAATACATTTTTTTCTTTCAGTTTCCACTATAATTTCGATTGAATTTGACACTTGACTTGGCAGTACTTTCAAATACATGTTGTATTCGTTTCCTGTGATGTTAATTGGGTAAATGACATTAAATTGGTTAATGGTGCATATAAAACAATAAACGGATTCAAGATAACCTTTGAAAAATATAAAATCAATGGAATGTTTGATTGCCAGCAGAACTATTTACTTGGATCCAAGGAAAATTAATTGTACACAGCTGAGAGTAGCTTAGAGTGTATATAATTTTTGTTTCAACTTGAAAAGTCAGTACTTTAGATAAGATTCAATAATATTGGATTCAGTGGACCTTTTAGAGGTTATTCACTCAAACGTTGCAACTTCTTGTATTTCTTGTGCCTGGTGTGCTTGCATCCATGACTCTTATTATAATGATTGAAATATGCGTCAGTCATCGTAAAGTCAGATGGAGTTGGGCAGAAAATACTTAAGATATCAGTTAACGCACATTTAATTGTTTTATTTATTTCTAAGACACAAGAAGAGCAAGAAGACTTGTATCACTGTCATCGTGATTTTGCTTTGATATTGTGGAAATTATAACATATATACAAAGCAGACTCATGGTTTAATCTGACAATGTTATGTACCGCCTCAGATTCTTCACATCCACTGTTAATAACGTGAAAATAACATTACGGGATTTGTTATATATATATATATATATATATATATATATATATATATATATATATATATATATATATATATATATATATATATATATATATATATATATATCTCCTGTCTTATATCAATTCTTTTCAAAAGGAAAAGTTATGTACAATGTTTCCATCAATATTGGTTGAAATGTCTTTATGTTCCATGTTTCGATCAATATTGGTTGAAATGTGTTTTCTTTTATATACGCATTGAGAAGATTACATTTCCAGAAATCAGTAAAAATTAGATTCGTCTGAAGCAGAAACTCTTCCATTAAATTATTGTTTTTCCTGCCAATGTTCCTTGTTGGAAGAGAAGCTGAGAAAGTGCTTTGTTTTTAAATAATTGTACATTATCTTACCACATTATTGAATTGTCTGGATGTATTCAATCATTAACACCACATAATTGAAAACAACTTTAGCCATTAAAGATTGATTCGAAAAGAATATAGATGTTGTTGTTGTTTGTTTGTTTTTTTGGGGGGTTGGTGGTGTCTCTTCCCCCCCCCCCCTTTGGCATGAATATTTTAATGATCTCACACATGTAGAAATTGGAAATGGAAATACATGATACAATTAAAAATAATACCAGGCAACCATTGTATATAATCGATCGAGGAATAAATGTGAACTCTTTTCTTTCCATGTGGAAAATCTATTTGGGTGTTTCTTCTGACAGAAATTCAAGCTTTTGAATTTTGTTAATCTTTATTCCGGTTCCAGCAAAGATTTACAAATTTTACAAACTGTTGAAATTGTATGTAACGCCTAATTGAGGAACTGAATATTTTTTGCGAGTCTTGGCGTACAATCTTACAGTTTTTGATGAGTTTCATAATATTCTTTTCGAATGAGGACAAATGTGAGATTATGTTTATCACAACATTATTGTGTCATTCTTGACATCATTAGGCGTTTTTTTAATGTTACATGTGGACAAATAGAATACAGGTACATTAACGTAAATAACACAATAATCATGAAGCAAAATAAAATTTTCTCAAGAATGATTTGTATTATGACACTCTCTTAATGTATAATTTATAATCATGAGGAGTGCTAATGCATTACATTGCATTATTAACATTATATAATAGGTAGATAGATACATCTTCAGACATGCATAGAAACAGGACACAACAGAGGGACGTTCATGCTCAAACTGTGTTGGAGTCACTAAATAGCTCATTTATTGTCCATCGGTACACATTTTAATTAATGGTAAAAAAAAATATAGTTGAATAATTATACGCTCTCTGTGTTCCCAAAAATGAGTACTGTTTCCTTACATTTTTAGGTTTTATAAAATGCATATCGGTACTGAACTTGTCATTCTAAAATGATTAATTACATTGTAAAAAGTAAGTAGAGAAACCTCTGAATGGTCAGCAACAACCGCCCTACACGTGCAACTTTATTCATCATAATATCATTACCTGCTCTCATCTAGGCTTAATTACAACTTAATACAGATGTACGGATTCCACTGAAAGAGCATAACTGTTGAAATAAACAACTGGGGGGTTGGGGGGTTGGGTTGTTTTTTGTGTCAAATACCGCTCTAATAATATCCTTCATATTATACCATATGAACCTAATATAGTTATCATATGATATTTGTTTTAAAAAACTATGATATGAAAAGTAATGCACAGCATGACGCTTATTTGTAGATCATATTATAGTCTGGTATCTTTTTGTAGATCATATTATAGACTGGTATCTTTGATTACATATTAGAATCACATGAACAAAGCAACTTTTAACTCTTTTAATTTTCAGATCTGTATGCTACTTTTGTCTGGAGTGCGTGCTAAAGTGAGCACTAAATAAATATTATGTACGTCGAAGGAATATTTATACAAAATATAGCTCTCTTTTCAATCACAGAAGGCAAAAGGAAGAGAAAAAGATTGATTTACTTCTATACTTTTTAACTTATTAGTTTTGCATGAATCTGGTCAAAAGAATAATTTTATCCTTACAAATCATAAAATGTATAAATTACTGCATATATAATATATCACTAACGTATAGTTTGCATCCAAAGCTTGTAACTCTCAATTATATCAAATGAAAACGGGGAATTTTGTACTGTGGCACAACAGGAATATATATATATATATATATATATATCACATGTCTACAGAGGGACAGGAAATTCAAATGAGCATCAGGCGATTAGAATTATAGTCTTCTGTTTTTACAATCAATATCGTCTCCACTCGACACCGAAGGGTCCCATCATATGCACAGCGGGAAGATACTATACTTCGATTGTTTCTTCATATGAACGTTTATTTACATGGATTTGTATGTCTCCAATACAATTTAAAATCTTTTTCCCCTGAATATACAATACGTTCATTGCATTATTACCAAGTGTACCTAATTACAGTATGTGTAGCCTAGTTATAGCGGTCTGGTTAAAGAAGGTAATAAGAACCTCGAATAACAAGTCAATAGTGTTCGAATAAATTAGTCAAAACTCGCTTCATGGAAGGAAATTTAGTTTAATGTACTATAATATAATCCTGACATTATGAAAAAAAGTGAAGTCCTCAACCTGACGGGCATAAGCGAGCCCCTGTGCCTTATGTTAGAATTATTTGAATCTTAGACTGTGTCAACGAACAGCTAACGGGTTTAATTAGGTCGCTCGTACCTTAGAGGAGTCGAATTCTAAGATTTGTCATCTACACGAGCAGACAACTGCCATATTGTAATTCATCGTCTAGTATTTTTAAACGTATATGGAAGATAGGTGACTTACTAAAATATGGACTCGTTTTCTTACATATAATTCAAAAAGCGGGCCAACAATTTTCTAACCTTTCTATAACAAGAATCGAACTTTAGCTTACATTTTCACATTGTATAAGTTTACTCAAAAGAAAAATAGAAAAATCAAATTTTTAGACTTAACTGTTCACGAATCTGTCTTTTATGTGTAAAATGTTGATGACTCGCAGTTACTTCAAGTATCATACCTTTTCTTGTTGGTTTGAGAATTTAGTTCAACTTTCTATTTCAAACGTCTTCAGAGGCCAAGGCCATACGTTGGCCCGCTGCCTAAAATTTACGAAATGGGAAAAAGTTAGTGCACGAGACAGGTGAACGACGTTACGTTAAGTACTATGAGGGAGATGCCCATGATGTTATTTGGGGGATAACGGAAAGCGAGCCAAAGGACGAAACGACAAAAACTGGACCCTAAGCTTGTGGGGTAGTTTATACAGGCCAACGTTCGGTACTTCAGAATCCGGGAGCACCTACATATTATCAAGGACTTCAGCAAGTATACAGATAACCCCGACGAGTTGGCGACCAAAATCTTTTGCGAGGCTTCTGCTGCCGCTAGCATTACTCAACAGCTGGTAGCCCACCCCCGCGGCCATGCTGGAGGACATCCAATGGGCATGCGTCGAGTTTTTATAGGGCTTTCTTTGGAATAGTCCTGAAGGCTATAAGTTGTCTGAGACCTAGTCTTGACATGACCGCCTGCTGCTCCTGCAGTTTCTTGGCATGGGAGAGTGATCCGGGTGGCTATTAACGGTCCACTCAATAAAGACCTTACGGGATTTGCTCAGCTTACACCATTAGACTCATTTCTTTTAAATTTACGAAAATGCTACCCTTTTATATTCCAAAGTCCACATGATTAAAAACATGAATTTGTATTCCATGGTGATATTGTTAAATTTCTATAATTTCTAAATATGAACGTCCCTTTTTGTAGTATGACGATGAAAGTGGTCTAAAACACGCCACTAATGTTGCTGCAGCGGCGGGGTCTAAAATCCAACCGGCAAAATCAGGAATAGTACGACAGCCACAAAATATCTTTTCACGTCCTCCTGGAATCACAATACAATTTTGACAGCGATGAAACAAAAGTTCTTTAATGCGCTTATCGCAAGCACGATGATTGTGAATTCCAGTATCTTGAGAACATTCACACGATGGTCCTTTTATTTTGTTGATCTTGTTCATGTCTTCTTCGAGTGTGTTGTCATATCTTGGAATATAGCATTGATGATCCAAATAGACGACTTAGCAACCAAAACGACATCTTTTCTTGTAAAACAATTATACGTATGTTGCTTGTCTGTTTGGCGTGAAATGTAACATTGTAACGTTATGGGTCTGTTTGGCCTCTATTGGTAATTTTACATCGAGGCTATACTATTTGGTTTCAAATAAGGCACTCTGTTCACAAAAATGTCACTTTGGATTACGGACTAAAATTCAATCTTCTTTGTTTCCATCAACTTTTCTAACATACTGCATCCACCTGTCTTGAGTTTCACAGGACCATTTTGCCGGGTGGATTTTAGACAACACCGCCGCATCGACATTGACTACTATCACCTTGCAATACAAAACCATGTTTTGAATCCTGTGGACTTTGGAAAATAAAATGGTAGCGTTTTCTGAAATAAAAAAGGAAAGAGTCTAAGGTTGGTGTAAGCAACTCTTGACATCAGTGCGACGCAAAGAGTGACACACTATTAGTTGTTCTAATATATTTGAATTACATTTTCAGTCTGTAAAGATGGAAGACACTTCTGGTCAGAGATTTACAGTCATTCAAAAATACTCTCTCTCTCTCTCTCTCTCTCTCTCTCTCTCTCTCTCTCTCTCTCTCTCTGAACTATTTCACTATTTACTCTGGGATATAATTACGAATGAACGCTCTAAAAATACAGATATTGAACAAACATGTGGAGAGAAAGACAGAAAGTATTTCTTTTATGTTTTGTGACAAGATTCTTCTGCGAACACGTTATAAAACTTGCTATCCCCTTTCTTCTCACGTTTTAGAAACCTCCCCCCACACACTAGGAGAATACACGCATGCAGTTTCAATCTGTGAAGATGGTAAAAGCCACAAATAAATTCAACAGACAAGCAGAATAAACAGCAGAAGACCATATTCCAGTCAAGAAATAGAATTTTGTGAAGTGTTTTTAAATTTCATTGTCAGTCTTATTCTTATTCAAGATAATAACCCAAAAACGTAAGTGACCTTGTATATTAATTCGGGGCTTATTTTGGTATTAATATGATATTCAAACACACACACACGCACGCACGCACATATACTCTCAATCTCTCTCTCTCTCTTTCTGTGTGAATCTAGGTTTTTGCATTTTTGTTATTCTCTCTCTCTCTCTCTCTCTCTCTCTCTCTCTCTCTCTCTCTCTCTCTCTCTCTCTCTCTCTCTCTCTCTCTCTCGTGTATGTCATAATAACTTTCCGTAGACAAAATTGCCGATGATTACGTAAAACAAATGCAGAACCGTTATGTGGTTCTTATTCTGTCCATCCTGGCTCGTCATAGGGTAAATTTCACTCATCATAGTAAATGTACAGTTTAATTTGACCGTGTTGAAATTTAGTGTAGCTGTTTAAAAAAAAAAAAAAAAAACCAAGATGCAGAAAAATGTTGCAACCTTAGAGAAAATCTTAACTTCATACAGGCCAAATTCCTTCAGCCTTATTTTCTGTCGGGTATTGAATAAGCCAAGTTCAAGTCAGTGCTAGGATTGGCAAATTTGTAACATTAGTCACAAACTGATGAATGAAAATTTGGCTAACTGAACCATGAGCAAAAATAGAAGTTGCTGCCAGCATATCTTGCATTTGTAATGACAATCTTAAATTTAGGATAGCCATAATTCGAAATCTCCCCTCTTGAACTTCACACAGGATTTATAAAGGATAATTTCGTGTCTGTAAAAAGTAAGCTAATTCACTTTTCTTAAGCATATGTGTTTATTCTTCTCTCCATTCTGTCTTTCCCTTTCTTTCAATCCACTGGTCATAGTTATAGAGATTATGAAAATGGTAACTTTCACATCACGCTGTTTATGGAGGAATTATAATGTCCCTATACCTAAAACTCCAAGACCCAGAAGATTTGCGCCTAAAAAGGATCAGCGAGGCTGAAACCTTCCACCGGGCAGAGGTTGAACAGCGGCGCGCTCCGTACAAAAAGTATAAGCGAACAGTAAATATGGTGGATGGTGTTAACAACACACTGACGGCTATGTATATAAGCACCAGTGTGCTGGGAATTGGAATAATGTCAACAATCATTGCAGTCCCCATCGCGATGGCCTTTCAGGTCACAGCGGTGGGCTTTGGTCTGATTTCTATGGCTGGAAACTTCATTGACCGGCAACTATCCATCACAGCTAAAAAGAACGATGAAACCCGCGTCTTGGCCGAAGCAAAGCTCAGCACAATTGCAGACTACATATCTAAGGAGCTACGCGACATGTTCGTGTTCAGGCTTATCCTAGATGAAATCGATAAATACACAACCAGGAAAACAAAAATACTGGCTGCATCGCACAAGTCATACACTTTGGTTGAAATTGATGAAGTGACAAAAATCGAATTAATAGCTCGAGAAAGAGCCCTAGCCCTTGGATAGGTCATGAAAAATATCGTTTGAAATTCATCATAAGCTGAGTGATGTCTGTCCGAACCACACAAACGACAGAACCGTCAAAATGACAGCTTTATGACTCGAGTCCTATTCCCAGCGCACCTCCAGCATACGATGCGGTTTTTCAATAACAGGCGGCCAAAAAATATTGCCAATGTGGCCTGTTTTTGCGTTATTTCATGACCTTTTATGGTAAATTTCAAAGAATGGTAGTAGCCTCTCGAGTCGTCGCCCTGATCCGATATGTCCTGCAGATCCCCAGTTGAATTTCGTGAACTACCAATGCCACTGACAACATTTGCTGGAAAAACTGCCTGCTTTGATGCATAAATTCCAAACCCAACCACAAGCAAACTGCCAGAGTCAAAGTCACAAAAGACACAAAGGTATCGAAATCACCCGCTGCATATTTTAACCGCAATATTATTTTGATAAAATGTTTCTAATGATTTGATCATTCAATTATTTCTTTTAAAAATAATATAAACTTAACAAAGAACTGCAACCGCAGAGGAAACAGAATGCGAGTCGCTTTTTACCACTTGATGTATGCAGTCTTACCATCTTATTCCTCGAGTTCCATTTAAATATGTATTCTTTTTATTTAAGAAAAGGGAATGGATCTGCGGATGGCAATTGATAATTACGACGAATACGAAAAAAAAAAATATGCAAAAGTGAGTTGAATCAAGACCAAACAAAGAGCTATTAATATAAGTAAATATAGATATGACAATCTCAAAGGCAATATAAAAGTAAGTTAGATGTTTTCAACAAGTACCAAATAAAACCAAACATAAAAACAAAAGACAAAAATAATAAAAACAATGCAGAAATTATCGATAAGATTAAGCTTTATTGGCATTATATTACAATACATTAGTCTCACAAAGGAATTGTTTGATAGCACATCGACAATAAGTCAGTTCGCATGGTGAATATATAAACACAATAAATGTGTCAAGTTCCTGTACGACGAACAAAACTAATAACAGCACAGTATACCGGTTACAACCCTCACAACCGACTAACAACTCGTACTACGTTTTTCAAATAGAAACTGTGCTTTACACGCTCGCTTCAAGATACTCACTTTTTATAGCACGTCTAGCCTTTGTATTTCTGCCAGACCAAAAAACAAATAGGACTACCGAAAGGTTTCCACACGTCGCCGCCCTACCACGCTCTTCCTCTTCGCTAGCTCTATAGGTATCTACCTTTTGAAAACATAACCCCATTTGCGAGGTTGGTGGGCTGTCCCTTATGTTTCTAAGGAGTCTACCCAAGAGATGAGTATCATTTTGGTACATTTCTGTTTTTTGTGTTGCCAATGGGAGCCGCGACGAGCCGTTTTAAAAAATGGATGCTGTCAGCTTGGAGGTCTTAATGGGGTCGAAAAGGGCGGTGGGGGATACGGCGAAGGCTGACTTGCCCACCCACCCCCACCCCACCCCACCCCAATCTATTCTGTTAACCCACCCTGCCGCTGCGGATGTCACGCAACGTATTTTTCAATCTGCTAGACTTCGTTATAAGTTGGATTTACTGGCATTTAGATCTCCACCCAAATCAGTTATGTTATTAGTCTTGAAAAAGTATACCACACTCATAACAAGGCACACAGTGTGGATACATGGATTTTACCGATTACACGTGTGTAAAACAAACCATAGACACGCCTTTCGTATTTGAATTCGTTGAGGCGCTTTTATCGTTTTTATTTTTATTTTTTTATTTATTTATTTTCTTTTTATTAAGAGGCATTGAAATTGTATTTTCCTTTCGTATACTGAACTCCACAATCTTGTTACATATGAATCTACTTGTTTGGAAGTAACTGACCTCTTTCTCAGACCCAATCTCAGATAAATATTAATGAAAATCTTCTTTGGAAAATTTGATTCCGAAAAACCTAATTCTTTCCAATATCCTATACCAATTTTTATCTGGTTCAACCTTGATATTAATTTATAATGACGTATTGCCGACTGTGCTGTACAGAGCATCTTTGATAGTGCTGATCCGTTAATCATCCTCTAAAATAGTTTTCGACGCAGAGATTTTACGTCTATGTGCATGGAAATATGACAAATAATTGAAATATGTGTCCGTTTCCATCATGATGCTTGCTGACATAAAATATCTGTCCGGAAAAGATGCCAATTTATATTGATTTTTTCTCAGTCGCAATAAGGAAGTTTGTGACAGTTTAAGAGTTGATGAGTTTTCTTTGTCGTTTGCGTGGAGACAACTCTTTTTAAAGATAAAATTCATCTTTAAAAAGCAAATGCACTCTTCAATATTGTGTTTAAAAATGAAACGGTCATATAGGAGATATATAGCAAGTGTGGAAGGCACCCACCACCTTTGAAAGCCCAATTCAAACCGGTCCGTTGCTAGAAAAAGGTAGCCTAAAGCTACCTATAAAGCATGACTAGTCAATTAGGTGTAAATTTGTTACCGTATCAAACAACTTTTAGATGAGACAATGCCTATTGGTCAGTCTTGTAGTGTACTGAAATAGCAAGCTAATTAGCCTCCCTCTAGGCCAATTAACACAGACAATAAGGATACAACCTCCTCGCTGAGTAGTCATTCAGATTGAAGGTAAGGAGTACGCTCTCCCTTACATATTGGGGTCTCGGCCTTTGAGGTTCAATTATTATTTAGAAAGAATGCTTCGTCAATTCAGTATATTTCATTATGACAAAAATTATGCATTATTCAGTGTGCAAATACTTAATACACTGATTACGTTCCATAACTTTACAAAGTTAACTCCCGCTCTGGGAATAGAAACCGGTTTGCTTTCAACGCGTGTTGAATGCCTTCTGGGCTTGCACAATAGGCGTCATTTTTTAGCCATCGATGATTCAGCTAAAGTGTGCAAATCACGCTAGATGTCTGATCTTCAGCTCGACATTAGCTGTCATTAATAATACTATTACACATATGCGCACGTTTGGCAGGCCCAACTCTGTTTAATTTCGTTCCCCATCAATCTTTAAAAATAATGGTCCTCCCATGAATGCTAAAGGATCCAATCTATTAGGGTAAAATGTACTAATGCATCAAATTCAGAAAGAAAAAACAAACATTTCTCCAACGGAGAAAAACACTTTTGCTCAAGAAATCACAGATTGCATACTTTTGTAATATCTGACTGATGGCTGTATTTGTTTTCACGTAACATCAACGATTGCAGGTCATCTTCAAAATAATTTATGTGATGCGGTATTTAATAATAAACTATCAATTTCATCATAATCATCAACTGATTTTTTTTTGATGAATTCACATTCCCTGCTTATAAAATTCAAATTGTGAATTAGACACACACACAAACACACACACAGAATGTATACCTTCTCTGCAATATACATATACCTTATTTGATCTTATGTAAAGACCTTCCAAATTAGAAATCATTGACCTGATCTCCCGTTCCATAATTTCCCCTCAGATCAGGATCTACGTCGTTCGTTCTGCTAATAATCTGACGAGAACAGTGTTGACCTTGATCTGCTGGTTGACCTTGATCTGCCGGTTTTGTGTACGTTATGCACAAGAAACTCGGTGATTCGACGTTCCATACTGATATTTCTTTTTAGAGACTACATCAACTTTAAACTTTGACTCTTAGCAGATAATTCTTAAAGATTTTCTTCTGTTTTAACAGAAAACAATTTTTAATGAAAATTTAGAAAATTGTCTGTTAGTATGAGTGAAATAAAGGTTTCCAAATTGATACTTCCATGACAGTTTTATTTCTGAAGATTTTTTTTCTTTCTTTCGGCTCCCTAAAAATGGTTCTCTGCAAATACAAATTTTCTCGAAAACTTCAGAGTTTGTTTATAGGCATCAGCTCGGTTTAAATCATTAATTATTGGACTTGTGATTCAATCTGTATCTTTTTTGTAATATATTGACGACAGATCAAATAAAATGCGTATCAGTCACTACAGTTATGATCAATTTCTTATCGAACATTTTCAGCCAATCATAAAGCTCTGACAGTTATGCAAATCAAAATGATATTCAAGTTTGCATTCATGCAAATGACAGTTGATTTCAATGTCCAGGGTCAGTTGTACTAACATGGGAAATTCTTGAGGAAAGTTGGAAACATACATAATTTGAAAGCTTAAGGCACAAGGAATTTCAAAACCAGTGTTCCAATATGTATGTTAAAGGTCAATCTAACATTTCAAGATCAAATATAACACTCCAAAACCAATGTAAGGTCTACATATATCTCGTAAATAAAATAGTTCACTGTCCTGCGAATTTTCATAAAGATCTACATCATGGTTTTGAATGAACTTATAATTTGATTTGTGTTATAGGCTGAGACATATTGCAGCATGGAAATGATGAGTAAAGCTTAAGGCCAGAATTTGAGCTCCTGTAAATATTGATACATGGAGTACACTGATTACTTCATAAACAGGTGTAGAATATTGCCAGTATTACGATAGTTATGAAATCGTTTATGAAAAATGTCATCAAAGTCTACATGCAGGTGAAAAAGCGAAACAGCTTAAATTGTGCATTGATGATTTTAAGTAGAAACGGGTCCTTCGAAAAGTAGAGTTGGAGTCATGCCTTTTTCTAGGATGTATTATTGAGGATTAAATTGACTTCACTAATATTGATTATGCGTTGATTGAACGATAACTTTTGAGATTAACTTGAATTGACTAGCATTGCTTGTACGTGGTATGAAGCTGATATCTTAATATTGCTCAACAACTACGAAGAAATAATTAACAGATAAACACAAAGAACGGTGTTATTCCTCATATAATGATGCTCCGGGCATTTTTTGAATGATTAAAACCTGTTCGGAAAATGCAACAGTCGTGCGGAGGCAAGCCAAGAACCTAGCGATTCGGTTGGTAAAAAATAAATGATAACAACGAAGAACTGCTGCAATTCTTTGGCATTAAATAAAGGAACTGCAAACAACACAGATGAGTTAGAAGGAATGAATACAGCCTATTCTGTTTGACACTGAGTTCCTAAATGATGATGGCCCCTCTGCCACCTGTCATTTAAAGAACCCGCCATAGACGGTGCATAAACTCTTCATCATCCTAATCTTAATGATGCGTGAAAGCAATTTGCTAATGATAAGCTACACTAACCAAGAATATCTCTTCTTTATCTCAGATTTAAAGACTTTTGAAAGGTCTTATATATACATTATCCAACAATTCAGAGATGTAGGTTATGTTGTTTATAATTTAAGTATTGTGTTCTATGCAAAAATAATAACTCGTGGCATGGAACAGTAATACAAATGGGTAGAAGTTTTTGTGACTCATCTGGAATTTTTTTAATCTCAGAGCATGTACCAGATTTGTTTTCCCAAATACCCTGGATCTGGAACCTATGACCATTTTGTGAAGAAGCAAATGAGTTACCTGGAATTTATGTGCAACAACAAAAAAAGCTAAGCATAATGAAATTTCGCAATGTTACTGATATGGCGAGAAATAAATGTACCGAAATATCATAAACCAGATTTGTATGTACAGCTTATTGCAAAACTATAGATGGTTGAGGTTTTTATTAGGATCCTCATGAAGAAGGATGAAATCAGAAGGAACAAATACTCCGTCTTTGTTTTGAAGTCTCTCCGGTCGCGTGGTTTTCTGGTCTTCAATAAATAAAGTAAATCTCGACGTGTGGAGAAACTCTATTCCAGAGATTGATATTTGTTATGATAGGTGGACAAGAAGTTGATTAGTAGGTATCCATGTTGCGAACGTTCTTCACCACATTTCCACGAAAGACCAATGTATGACAACTGGCAGTTGATAATCAAGAGTAGATACGATAAAAACGAATTTCATGATTTAGGTGCCATAACAAAAACTTTGAAATTGTTAACCCTGTTTGTACTGCTGCCAGGACAATTTGTTTACGGTGATTGATGAGTGTATTCTTATAAATGGTTGCAACTGATAGACGATGCTTTGTGTGTTGATAATAAGATGAACGGAAATAATGTTGTTGCTATTACAATTACGCATGATCTGGAATTAGCAAATTATCGAGATTGATTCGGCAGATGGCTGCAAATTTGGTTTGATGCCGCTTCATGATATATACGTTCGCATCAATCTTACGGTTATACGGTAACTTTTTATAAGTACACGAACAACATATTTGATAACAGATGGATTTTTTAATGGAAATAAAAGCTCCAGAAGACATTGAAATGTCACTTGAATTATCTAAATGAATGCAGCGACTTGGAAAATGCATTTCTGATAATGGATTAGCGCTCGAGCAAGTTCTCAACAAATCTATTAATGAAGCCTAAAAGTTCACTAGCTTAGAACTTCTACCATAAAGATGATATAAACTCGATGTTACAGGTTCTGTTATTAATCGTTTGGTCGCTTCAAAGTAAATATAGATAAATGTAGCAATCAATGCATCTCAACGGATCCTAAAAGGGGGATTGCGCTGGACTATCTGAAATCGTTTTCATTTTATTCCTGGTTTCTCTCTTTGATACAATGTTAATCGTCTGTACAGTAAAACAGTAGGACTTTGTCGAGAAATGGACAGATAAATAGATAGATGTTGCAACAAGGTAACAATCGATCAATACTGATTGTTCATTTTATTTTAGTCTCTTGCCATCTCTATAATAATAATAATAATAATAATAATAAATAGTGATCATAACATAACAACATCATATTCAAAGTGATTCCAGCTGCTATCAATTATTATTGGTATCATTTTGTTTAAAACTCCGGATATGTGCTTATTTTCGTACTATGAGCTGTTATAGCAAGTGAAAATGCAAAGTCAGTGGAGCATTCAAAATAGGCATTTTGGTTTTTTACGATAGCTTTTTTGTTGTTGTTGTTAATACGTACTGTCATAGTAACTAAAACATAACACTAGATCCTAAAGATCCTGGCACCTTAACTGAAAACTGGCATTTGTGTCCAAGTGAGGGAATATGTACAAGAAAGGTTATCTGTTTATCGTTAAGAAGAACATTATTTAACATTCATGGGGAAATATTGATTTGAAGTCTTTTAAGAACAATATTGATTTGAAGTCTTTTAAGAACTGGTAAGTAGAATCATAATTTCCCTCAGTGTGCCTCAATCAACACTAATTGACCGTAATTTGTATAAGTGTGAAGGGAAGGAAATGTTAGACACATGACATTGAAGTCACGTTTGTACGCACTCTGTGATTTAGTTGAAAGTTGAATAAAAACAAAAAACATGCAAACATTGTTACGAATGTCAAAGTTGAAGATCTTTAATATGACTATAGATGAAAGAAAAGCATACAAATAATTTAATATAGACAACCCCAAAATTAGCAGATTTTTGTGAATAAAATGAAAATACTACTTTTATGCTAAGAAAAAATATTTTGATTTATTTTAGAATAGTAGCGCTTCTCAAAACAATAAAATCTGACTGCCTTTAGGTCTCGCAAAGATTTTAATCCTTGTAGCCTGAATCAGAGTGTCAGTGTCCCTTATCAGGCTTTGGTACTTGGTATTAAGTATTTGCAAATTACAGAATTTATACAATTGAAGACATTGAGATCTGATGCATACACTTTGAGTTCTTCGTTGAATGTTTTGTTTAGTTCAATTTTAAAGTTGAGTACCGTTTTTGAAGTACAAAGTATAAATGTTAAATCGAAACTGATTTTGAATAAATTTGCATAAGTGCTACACTAAATAAATCATCTCTTCTTTCACGAAATGTATCTATCAAGAATATAAATAGTTTTGGTTAAGGAATATTTCCCGTAAATATCAATATTTCTTGGGGTCTGTGTGTTGGAGCATGGAAGCAATGTGAAAGTCAAAATAACGGTGGTTACATACTATTATGGTGTAACTTTATATCTTGATATTTTGAATTGATAATCTACTTGCCTTCATTGAACCAATTACATTGACCAACTTGTTGCTTAGAGTGATGTTCATCTTAACTCATCTTTCGTTTATAATAAGTATGTACAATATTGCGTACGAGATCTGATAAACTGTTAAAATTCATCAAGAAAAATTCCAAAAAAATACTGGCGCAAGATTTGGCACGCGATTTAAAATGTGGTTTTTTTTCAGTCGTAACATAATGTCATGGAATCAAACATTACAAATGACATCAGGTGCGGAAGCGATAGTCTCATAAATTGCGACGAATTATTAGATCATTTACTTCTTCTGCTTTCTCTTACATCTATTCTGGTTCGTGTCTTCCTTTACAACTACAGGAATATTGTCCTTAGTTTTCAATTTAATATATTGACAGACTGTCTAAATACTGCATTGCCGTTCGAGACATTAGCATTTGAAACACTGTTCAAGAAATCTCTCTCTCTCTCTCTCTCTCTCTCTCTCTCTCTCTCTCTCTCTCTCGGGTTTTTATAGTACGTTGGCTATAAATGGGATTTTGTGAAAAATAGCTGTTTTTACGAAATACACGTGTAAACATTTGTTAATTCAAATTTTTCCTGATACTTTTTGACACAGAGAAATGTCGTAGCCGTTTGTTTAAGAGGCCATGCTAATGTGATGCATAATTTATACTCTTTGATAGGAGAATGTTTGTGTTTTTAAAAATTAAGGTCCAGAGGTTACTGAACAGAACTGTATGCCTGAATCTAAATAAGTATACGAAATAAAAGCAAAGCTCATCGAAAAAAAGTATCTTCATGCATACTAGAAAAAACAAATATCAGTTGAGAGCAATTGGTACTTGCAAAAGCAATGACTTTGACACATTAAGGACGAAGAATCAAAATCTGCGGACACCTATACAAGCTTAGACTATTTTATTTAATGCAAAGCTTTTAAGGAGAATAGTTCCTTAAAATTGGTAATTGGTTAATTAATTCCAATTAATTAACACAACATCTGTCAATGATATCATAAAGGAACTCTACAATTTTGTATTCGTTGCTGAACTTATCTTTGTATATTCACGTTTTGGAAAATTGAGAATATATTGCTCTGCAAAGTTAACAATATCATTGAAGTTCATCGTAACCCTCAAAAGTTTTATATTGTTTGCTTGTAATTGCCCTTAACAAGTCCATGTTTTGTCATTTTCTCACAGTGTGATTCCTTATATGATGTCTAAAGGACTAATTTATTCCCAAGGATATCAATGACAGGTAACTATGGCTGAATTCTAATAATCTCTATTAAATGTGTGTGATTGTTTCTGATAATCGCAAAATAGGAAAACGTATGGTTAATTCAAACATGGTGTTCATGTATATAACAACTGCTGTTGATGTCGATGATAAAGTATCATTACATTTGCACGTTTACCATGCAATGTTCTGACAAGTCAAAATGCACTGCCATTTAGGTATCTGATAAATCCATTTGCGTGCTACACCATTGTTGACTTAAAAATATCATTTTCGTTTTTGTTACTTTTTTTTTTTTTTTTTTTAATCAGAAATCTGAAAAGGAAAGAACGTTTTTCACACTGAACGTGTATCATAAATAAACCAGGAAAGTACTACTCCACGGATGAAAGCCAAAATGCACAGTGCGAGAAAAGTACGTAATTGGTGTTTATATAAACGCGTATTTATGGTTTGTGAACTGAAATGTTAACATACAATGAGATGCTATAAATATTTCTCCTAGACTGGGTGAGTTGGTAAACGGAAGTAGTACAGATAGTACAGATACTAATGCATTTATTCTTATTGCTTGTTTTGTCCGCTAGACTTCAGACTTCTACGAAAGAATTGACCAATCGCCACTTGTCAATCACGATAATTGATTAACGAATCAGCGGGTGTAATTAAACACGTCTCCAAGAACTGGTTACATCTACCATTTTTATCCGACAAGCTGATTGCGCGATAATAAATTGGCTATCGTAAATATTTTCAAATTTTGCAAAGATTCTGAAGGAGGCGCTATCTATTATCTCGCATAAGGTCAATTATTTAAAAAATATAACATTGTTCTTATTTATATACATCAGGACAAAAGTTAACCCCATACAATCAATTTTTCAGATTCTGAAATTAAATAAAGATTTAGAAAATCAATCGAAAATTGGAATTTTATTGATAGCTATTGTGTAAGGTGAACAATACTTATATGGCAAGGAATGTAATTTGAGGACTTAAAGAATAATAAAACCAATTTTGATATTTTGTTTATTATTATAATGTCACATTTTTGTAATTTATCATTCACTTTTTTTTTTAAATTACATTTCATTCAGAAATCGACAACAGCAATAATTCTTTTTCTTTATAATCTGTCTCATGTGTCACGAAGCAGAGTTCCACTTTTCGGTTCAATTTCTGGTGTAACTCCTTCGCTTTCGGTAGGTTTTCTACACGACATCGTATATTTTCAACAAGTCTTCTTAGTTTATACTGTGGAAAAGCACGAGCTGATGTGGACATACTAGTCTTTTCAACTGCAGTGGCATATATTTTCTTCACCAAAATTATACCCTGATGTTCAGCTCTTGATAGAGTGTATAGAGCTCTGTAAATTTCATAATCTGCAATATATAGTGGATTGTTTTGAAATAATTTAGCAATTACAATGAAAGCATAATACATGATAAATTGATAAAATGTTAATTTGAGCAAATCCTTCAGCTCTAACATCTGATTTCTTTTTTCCCACGAAACAACACAAAGTGAAAATAAATAAATTAGGTAATTAGTTAATCAATTAAGTAATAAGAATGGGGTGATTCAGTTTAAAGGAATTAAATTATTTACAACCAAATCAAAATATATTCTTTTTTATCTTAGAAAAAAACCTTATTCACTTTTAGGAATCATAGCTTCGCAAATATAATTCATGTATATAATATGAAGTATTACTATTTTTATAATGTTATTGCTCATCAACGTAGCATTTTCTTTTTCAGTAAAATATACATCTTTAAGATATTTATTTTAAATAACTGTATGTAGGACATACAAGAGCAAAAGATATTCATCATATTTTCACTGAGCATTATTTTTCAGACATTACCCATAAATTCGTCCTCCCCCATTGATTGTATCGCGTTGTCTTGTCTCTATGTTTATATGGTAGTCCGTAAGAGATGTATATTTCTTGATCCATACGGTTGTGTTTTTAAAAGATAAATAAACTATAGCACACAGATTGAGAGAGAATTTGATACAAGTTTTGTCTCCCAACATTGGTAGAGGAAGACTTTCACCTTTGCATGTATAGAACAAGTTATTGATTATCATTTAACACACCTTGAGCTACCAATTTACCACACCTTGAGCTACCAAACATAGCCAAAATAAGAACAAAACTGCATTTATTATATATTTTTCTCCCAGTTAACGCGACTGGCAGTTAGTATCGAATATGCAAATAAAACGTCATGCACCATTTAAAATGGCCATTAATATCAATTGCTTACATGTCAACATGTTATATCAATAATGGCATTAATGTCAATTCCTTACATGTCATATCGATAATGGTATTGCCGATTTACATATTATGTAATATTCCTCTGCAGCATACACTTTATAATGTCCCAGATGTTCAGACCAGGTATATGATGGTTAGCATAGTGCTGAATGCTAGAGATTGTGATATTTATATTTTACTAAGCTGCACAGTTTTGTTTATTTCAAGCTGTGCCAGCTGAAAATCATGTGTGTGTCTGTGCAAAGAGATTACGAGAAACCAAATTTGTCAATATAAATTTCATTACGCAAGAGACACTACATCTCATTAGAGTGAAAAGTGGTATAAAAAAACTTGGAATGACAGGCTTTTGTTAAGTATACTGACCTGATGTGCAGAAATATGATATACATATATTTGTATATAACGCACTGATGGTATAACATAAATTCCTTTTATTATGGTAGGCATTCCATCGGAACTTTTCACCCAGTCGACTTCAAAGAAAGAGGAATTTTCTCGGACACTTTACATTCAAACCCGTAATAGAATTGTATCAATTAATCACCATTATTTGTGCCGCGAACATCTACGTATTTTGCATATAGTTTTTCTACAATTCAAAAGGCCAGGAAAAAAATATAACACATACTGAGGACAACTCAGGGCCTGTTTTAGTGCCTGTGACCACGTCTATTTAATATTGATCAACATTGACCAATTTGTTCAGCCATTTTAAGCTTAATTCGACAAAACTGCCGTCCAACGCGATTTCAACTGTACAAAGACCGCGAAAAATGGTCGAAATTTATGATGAGAAGCAGTTTGAATTTGAACTCCAGCGGTGATAAGTTGATAAATGACATTTTTAATCCACCCGAAAACAAGCTCCGGAATTAAATTAGAAGGATATAAATATCTGCACTCTTTTCAAAGATTGCGTTTTATATTAGTGGCGAAGTATAGTTATTGTATTTGACAAACACTGGTAGTAAATAAAATAATTACACAGTAAATGAAAACTATTAGAGCTTAGGGTTACAATCTACAAGTATTTAATTTAAAAATGTATGTAGAATAAAGGTTTCTCGCGATTGCTTTAGATTAGGTTTAATATTCAAGTTTACAAGATCTAATTAGTATTTCTTCAAATTACATTTAATATTCAAGTTTAAAAGTTCTAATTAGCTTTTCCTTAAATGACATTTGATATTCAACTTTAAAAGTTCTAATTTGTTTCCTTATATATGATTCCAAGTTATATATAACTTCAATTAAAGGTGGTAATGGATCGTTTGTTCCATACAATGTAATTGAACTGAGAAAGTTACTTTTCCCCGGTTAACACCGGTGGCCCACAGGAATATGTTTATTTGTATAATTATTATCTTTTCTTCTTCGATACGATCGCTACTTCATAGTCTTGTCTTCATTTGTGCAGGGCAAAATACTGAAATAATTGTGTTAGACTCAGCAAGAGTGCTCAATGGCCTGATGTTATGTGACATACTTTTGTAATATCACTATACGCCGTAATTTGACCGCAGGTTGTTTTGTTTGTTTGTTTTTTTTGTTTTTTTGCTTTTTTGTGAACTTCGGAAAATAAAAGGGTAGCATTTTCTTAAATTTAAAAGAAATCAGTCAATGGTTAGTATAAACAACTGCTTGACATCAGTGCGACGCATAAAGTGACACACCGTTGGTTGTTCATATATATTTTAATTAAATTTTCAATCTGTAAAGATGGAAGAGTTACAACAGATGATCCATTCGGGTCAGAGAGATTTACAAACAATCATTCAAACATACTCTTAGTCTTTCTCTCTCTCTCTCTCTCTCTCTCTCTCTCTCTCTCTCTCTCTCTCTCTCTCTCTCAGAACTATTACAGCATTTACTCTGGGACATAGTTATGAATGAAAGGTATCTGAACTTTCTAAAAATACAGATTGAACAAGTCTGAAGACAGAAAGTATTACTTTTATGTTTTGTGACAAGACCCTTCTGCGAACACGTTATAAAACTTGCCATGCCAAGAATTCTGACGTTATAGAGACCCCTTCGCAACTAAGGGCACACACGTATGCAGTTTCAATCAGTGAAGATGGTAAAAGCCACAAAGAAATTCAAGACAAGCAGAATAAACATCAGAAAAACCCATTCCAGTGAAGAAATATAAAACGAAAGACAATGAAAGAAGAAGTTGAAATTTCACTGTGGGTCTTGTTCTTATTCAACAGAACATCGCAAAAAACTTAAGTGTCTCTGTCTTAATTCGAGCCTTTTTTGGTATGGATAAGATATTAAAACATATACACACGCATACACACACGCACTCTCAGTCTATCTCTCTGTCTGTCTGTCTGTCTGTCTCTCTCTCGTTTTTGCATTTATGTTGCTTTCTCTATCTCTCATTTTTACTCTCGTATGTCATAATGACTTTCCGTTGTCAAAATTGCCGATGATTACCTAAAAAGAATTAGAACCTTTATGTGTTTCTTCTTCTGTCCATCCTGGCTCTTCATAGGGTAAATTTCACTCATCATAATAAATATAGAGTTTACTTTGGCCGTTTTGAAATTTAGTTCGACTGTTTTCAAAAAAAACAATAAAGGAAAATGTTACGACCTTAGAGAAGATCTTAACTTCATACAGGCCAAATTCCTTTAGCAATATTTTCAAGCCATGGTCAAGTGAGTACTAGGATTGGCAAATTTGTAACATTTGTCACAAACTGATGAATGAAAATTTGGCTAACTGAACAATGAGCAAAAATGCAAGTTGCTGCCAGTATATCTTGCATTTGTAATGACAATCTTAAATTTAGGATAGCCATAATTCGAAATCTCCCCTCTTGAACTTCACACAGGATTTCTAGAGGATATTTTCGTGTCTGTAAAAAATAAGCCAATTCACTCTTGTTAAGCGAATGTGTTTATTCTTCTCTCCATTCTGTCTTTCCCTTTCTTTCAGTTCACTGGTCAACGTTATAGAGATTATGAAAATGGTAAAGTTCATATCACGCTGTTTATGGAGGAATTATAATGTCCCTATACCTAAAACTCCAAGACCCAGAAGATTTGCGCCTAAAAAGGATCAGCGAGGCTGAAACCTTCCACCGGGCAGAGGTTGAACAGCGGCGCGCTCTGTACAAAAAGTATAAGCGAACAGTAAATATGGTGGATGGTGTTAACAACACACTGACGGCTATGTATATAAGCACCAGTGTGCTGGGAATTGGAATAATGTCAACAATCATTGCAGTCCCCATCGCGATGGATTCTCAGGTCACAGCGGTGGGTCTTGGTCTGATTTCTATGGCTGGAAACTTCATTGACCGGCAACTATTCATCACAGCTAAAAAGAACGATGAAATCCGCGTCTTGGCCGAAGCAAAGCTCAGCACAATTGCAGACCACATATCTAAGGAGCTACGCGACATCTTCGTGTTCAAGCTTATCCTAGATGAAATCGATAAATACACAACCAGGAAAACAAAAATACTGGCTGCATCGCACAAGGCATACACTTCGGTTGTAATTGACGAAGTGGCAAAAAACGAATTCATAGCCCGCGAAAGAGCCCACGCGCTAGGGGAGGTCATGAAAAATATCACTTGAAATTCATCATAACCTGTGTGGTGTAACAAGATAACTGGGCTGGATTTCGGATTTATAACAGGACACTTTTGATGGTGATACAAATGCAATGTTTATTGATGAATGACTTGAATGGGAAACAAATTATGATTTATACGTGCGTGTATAAGATCCAAATATTGGACAAATTAACACAATCCGCACGAACCTAATAATGTAACCCAAATGTGAATACAAATAAATAGCCTTACACAGTACAAGGATAAAGGTTAATGATTCACAGTAATTTCAGACGACGAAAAGAATGATGTGTTTTACTCAAATAGTAAAAATGATACTTTACTCATATGGTAAAAATGTATCCGCTCAAATAATGAAAAATGAGGTACTTTATTCAAATAATAAAATGATGAAAACAATGGGATAGATATCACACAAAATATCTGTACAATCCCAAACCACTGGGTATCACAAACCCCAAAATTAGCCCACGGCAGAAAGATTACATGTATGGAGTAACACAAAACACTCCGTCACTGGCACACTTGGCTACCCGTCACACTGGTCAATCAAGCAGTCAGCATTAAAAGTAGTCACCGACCACCATTCAATTCCTTGGTCAATGCGCCCACCAATCGGTCAGCAATGCCCGATCACCTGCTACTCAACCAGCAACACACTGTTAATTCAGCTCTACGGCTGCTATGGTCAGCTTTACAGCTACTATGGTCAACTTCTATGGTCAGCTCTACAGCTGGGGCCTCGTCGACTCTGACCAGCTGAAAATAAATCTAACACCGTGTAGTATGATTGACACGGGCATATACGATAACACGTATTGACGTTATATACGGTAAGTTATACAAATTACATTATCGGCACAACATTACAAAGCAACAAGTTCAGAAGTGAACCTACCCGTGTCCGATAAGAATCTTATGGTACTAAACGTTTCCTAAATGCCACTTTATATTACTAATATAAAGCTCTTGTTAAGTCACAAACAAGAATAGAAAATATTTGCATTGTACTACGCAAGCCGAAGCTACATAGAAAATATACATCAGAAATTAATAAATAACTTACATACTTCTACAGCTGAAGATGTGCAAATCCTTAAGTAGACTGCTCACTGACAAGACGTTCCGTAATGTAAAGATTTAGTCTTACGGTCAGGCATTTATACACAGACGATGCAGCCCTACATCGTCCGTACGCTTGATGTATTCGGTTTTTCCAATCGAAAGCACTTCGCACGTGCGGCATAAGGTGAACCGAACTCACTGTTTCGAAATATTGTACAATATACATAAATCACCCTCGGGTATCGTTGTACACGAAAAACGAAACCCGAGTACATGTATTTAATAAATAAAGGGAATTATACAATTCCGTGACATGTGGTGTCTGTGAGAACGACACAAACGACAGAACTGTCAAAATGACAGCTTTGTTACTCGAGTCCTATTCCCAGCGCACCTCCAGCATACGATGCGGTTTTTCAATAACAGGCGGACAAAAAATATTGCCCAGGTGGCCTGTTTTTGCGTTTTCTCATTTCTCATTGCCACTGTCAACATTTGTTAGAAAAACTGCCTGCTTTGATGCATAAATTCCAAACCCAACCACAAGCAAACTGCCAGAGTCAAAGTCACAAAAGACACAAAAGTATCAACAAGAAATCACCCGCTGTATATTTCAACCGCAATATTTTTTCTAAAATGTTTCTGACGATTTTGACCATTAAATTATTTTATTTTTAAAAAATAATATAAACTTAACAAAGCACTGGAACCGCAGAGGAAACAGAATGCGAGTCGCTCTGTTCCACTTGATGTATGCAGTCTTACCATCTTATTCCTCGCGTTCCATTTAAATATGTATTTTTTTATTTAGAAAAAGGCATGGATCTGCCGATGGTAATATATAAAATAGACTATATGCAGAACTGAGTTGAACCAAGATCAAACAAAAAGCTATTAATTTATAAAAGCCCCACAAAAAACAAAGAGGACTACCAAAGGATTTCCACACGTCGCCGCGCTACCACGCTTTTCCTCTTTGGTAGCTCTAAAGTTATCTACCTTTTGAAAACATAGCCGGGAGGGCGAGGTAGGTGCGCTGTCCCTTACGTTTCTAAGGAGTTTACCCAAAAGACGAACAGTTTAAAAAAATGGATGTTGTCTATTTGGGGGTCGTTTGGGGCTCGAAAAGGGCGGTGGAAGGTGAGGCGAAGACTAATTTGGCCCCCACTAGTCTAGTCTGTTCACCCACCCACAGATGTCACCGAAACGTATTTGTCAATCCGCTGGACTTTGTTATAAGCTGAGTTTACTGTCATTGAGATCTCCACCCAAATCAGTTTTGGTATTAGTCTTGAAAATGTATACCACACTCATGACAAGGCACACAGTGTAGATAAACGGATTTTACCGATTACACGTGCGTACAACAAACCATAGACACGCCTCTCGTATTTGAATTCGTCGAGGCACTTTTATCGTTTTTATTTATTTTTTATTTATTAAGAGGCATTGAAATTGTATTTTCCTTTCGTATACTGAACTCCACAATCTTGTTACATATGAATCTATTTGTTTGGAAGTAACTGACCTCATTCTCAGACCCGATCGCAGATAAATATTAAGGAAAATCTTCTTTGGGAAATTTGATTCCGACAAGCCTAGTTCTTTCCAATACCCTATACCAATTTTTATTTTTGGTTCACACTTGATAGTACTTTATAATGACATAGTGCTGACTATACTGTACAGACCATCTTTGCTAGTGCTGATCCGTTAATCATCGTCAAAAATTGCTTTAAACGAAGAGATTTTACGACTATGTGCGTGGAAATATGCCAAATGATTGAAATATGTGTCAGTTTCCATAAAATAGCTGTCCGGAAAAAATCCCAATTTATATTGATTTTTTTCTCAGTTGCGATTTCGCTGTCTCTGACAGTTTAAGTGATGATGAGTTTTGTCATCTCTAAAAAGCAAATGCACTCTTCAATATTGTGTTTAAAAATGAAACGGTCATATAGGAGATATTTAGCAAGTGTAGAAGGTACCCACCACCTTTGAAAGCCCAATTCAAACCGGTCCGTTGCTAGAAAAAGGTAGCCTAAAGCTACCTATAAAGCATGACTAGTCAATTAGGTGTAAATTTGTTACCGTATCAAACAACTTTTAGATGAGACAATGCCTATTGGTCAGTCTTGTAGTGTACTGAAATAGCAAGCTAATTAGCCTCCCTCTAGGCCAATTAACACAGACAATAAGGATACAAACTCCTCCCTGACAGTCCGATTCAGACTGACAGTAAGGGGTAAGCTTTCCCTTACATATTGCGGTCTCAGCCTTTGAGGTTCAATTATTATTTAGAAAGAATGCATCGTCAATTCAGTGTATTTCATTATGACGAAAATGATACATTATTCAGTGCGAAAATACTTAATACACTGATTACGTTCCATAACTTTACAAAGTTAACTCCCTCTCTGGGAATAGAAACCGGTTTGCTTTCAACGCGTGTTGAATGCCTTCTGGGCTTGCACAATAGGCGTCGTTTGTTAGCCATCAATGATTCGGCTAAAATTTGCAAATCACGATGTCTGATCTTCAGCCCGACATTAGCTGTCATTAATAATACTATTACACATATGCGCACATTTGGCAGGCCCAGCTTTGTTTAATTTCGTTCCCTATCAATCATTAAAAAAATTGGTCCTCCCATGATGTATGAAGGATCCAATATATTAGGGTAAAAGTGACTAATGCATCAAATTCAGAAAGAAAAAAAAAACATTTCTCCAACGGAAAAACACATTTGCTCAAGAAATCAGAGATTGCATACTTTTGTAATCTCTGACTGATAGCTGTATTTGTTTTCACGTAACATCAACGATTGCAGGTCATCTTCAAAATAATTTATGTGATGCGGTATTTAATACTAGACTATCAATTTCATCATGATCAAACGATTTTTTGTTTGATGAATTCAAATTCCCTCCTGATAAAATTCAAATTGTGAATTAGACACACACATACACACAAACACACACACAGAATGTATACCTTCTCTGCAATATACATATACCTTATTTGCTCTTATGTAAAGACCTTCCAAATAAGAAATCATTGACCCTGATCTCCCGTTGCATGATTTCCCCTCAGATCAGGATCTACATCGTACGTTCTACTAATAATCTGACGAGAACAGTGTTGACATTGATCTGCTGGTTGACCCTGATCTGCCGGTTTTGTGAACGTTATACACAAGAAACTCGGTGATTCGACGTTCCATACTGATTTTCTTTCCAGAGACTACATCAGCTTTAAGCTTTAGCAGGCATCTCTTAAAGATTTTGTTACGTTTTAATAGTAAAACAATTTTAAATGGAAATTAAGAACATTGACTGTTAGTATGAGTGAAATAAAGGTTTCCAAATTGATACTTCCATGACAGTTTTATTTCTGAAGATTTTATTTTGTTTTCTCTCGGCTCCCTAAAAATGATTCTCTGCAAATACAAATTTTCTCGAAAACTTCAGAGTTTGTTTATAGGCATCAGCTCGGTTTAAATCATTAATTATTGGACTTGTGATTCAATCTGAATCTTTTTTGTAATATATTGACGACAGATCAAATAAAATGCGTATCAAGCACTACAGTTATGATCAATTTCTTATCGATCATTTTCAGCCAATCATAAAGCTCTGACAGTTATGCAAATCAAAATGACATTCAAGTTTGCATTCAGTTGATTTCAATGTCCAGGGTCAGTTGTACTAACATGGGAAATTCTTGAGGAAAGTTGGTAACATACATAATTTGAAAGCTTATGGCACAAGGAATTTTAAAAACACTGTTCCTATATGTATGTTAAAGGTCAATCTAACATTTCAAGATCAAATATAACACTCCAAAACCAATATATACATATATCTCGTTAAAAAAGAATTCTTTGTTCTGCGAATTTTCGTAAAGATCTACATCATGGTTTTGAATGAACTTATCATTTGATATGTGTTAAAGGCTGAGAAATATTGCAACATGGAAATGATGAGTAAAGCTTAAGGCCAGAATTTGAGCTCCTGTAAATATTGATACATGGAGTAAACTGATTACTTCATAAACAGATGTAGAATATTGCCAGTATTACGATAGTTATGGAATCGTTTATGAAAAATGTCATCAAAGTCTACATGCAGGTGAAAAAGCGAAACAGCTTAAATTGTGCATTGATGATTTTAAGTAGAAACGGGTCCTTCGAAAAGTAGAGTTAGAGTTATGCCGTTTTCGTTGATGTATTATTGAGGATTAAATTGACTTTGATTATGCGTTGATTGAACGTTAACTTTTGAGATTAACTTGAATTGACTAGCATTGCTTGTACGTGGTATGAAGCTGATATCTTAATATTGGTCAACAACCACGAAGATATAATTAAACGATAAAAACAGAGAAAGGTGTTATTCCTCATATAAAGATGCTCCAGGCATTTCTTGAATGATTAAAACCTGTTCGGAAATGCAACAGTCGTGCAGAGGCAAGCCAAGAACCTAGCGATTCGGTTGGTAAAAATTAACTGATAACAATGAATAACTGCTGCAATTCTTTGGCATTAAATAAAGGAACTGCAAACAACGCAGATGAGTTAGAAGGAATGAATACAGCCTATTCTGTTTGACACTGAGTTCCTAAATGATGATGATCCTATGCCACCTGTCATTTAAAGAACCCACCATGCTAATGATAAGCTAGATTACCCAAGAAGGTCTGTTCCTTATATCAGATTTAAAGACTTTTGAAAGGTCTTATATATACATTATCAAACAATTCATAGATATAGGTTAATATTGTTAATAATTTAAGTGTTGTCTTCTATGCAATAATAATAGCTCGTGGCATGGAACAGTAATACAGATGGATAGAAGTTTTCGTGACCCATCTGGAATTTTGTTTAATCTCAGAGCATGTACCAGATTTGTTTTCCCAAATACCTTGGATCTGGAACCTATGACCATTTTGTGAAGAAGCAAATGAGTTACCTGGAATTTATGTGCAACAAAAATAAAAGCTAAGCATAATGAAATTTCCCAAATGTTACTGATAAGGGGAGAAATAAATGTACAGAAATATCAAATTGAATCACGAACCAGATTTGTATGTACAGCTTATTGCAAAACTATAGATGGCTGAGGATGTTATTAGGATCCTCATGAAGAAGGATGAAATCAGATGGAACAAATACTCGGTCTTTGTTTTAAATTCTCTCAGGTCACGTGACTCTCTGGTCTTCAATAAAGAAAGTAAATATGGACGTGTGGAGAAATGCTTTATAAACCTATATAAAAAAACACTTAACAAAAGGATCAAACTCTATTCCAGAAATTGATTTTTTTATATATTCCCGTAATAGGTTGACCACTGGGTCGGCGAACACCATCCCAAGGTCACCTTACAATCAAACATTTATGGTTAGCAGATAATCTAGGGATAATAAATATAATGTACAGAAAAAGAAAAGAAAACACACACACACACGCATGCACACATGCATAAAGCACACAATCTCTTTAGATACATAATTTAATAGACGAGCACAAGTATACAGCATCTAGGTGACGTAGACTTTGTGATATTTCAGTATTTTGTTCCTGTTTACCATCAAAGCAGACCCAAATAAATATAACGAAATGCAAGAAGATATGGGATTCTTACACAATTAAGTTACATATTCATAATTGAGGTCCATTTTTGAAGAAATTGTTGCTCTTTTTTATTTAACTTAGCAGTGTATTATTCAATGTTCTTATGCATTTCAACTATTTGCTTAAAAGCATAAATGGAAGGAATTTGCATATTGAATCTGCAAGTGTAAATATAATATTTTGCCAAAATAAGCAAGAAATTACACAAACTGTCCAATTGTTCACTTCCTAAAAATATTTCATTTTTTGGACAAATGCAAACTATGTGGGCAAGAATGTGCAAAATGTTTAATAAAACGGTACCAAAACTTTGAAGTAATATTGCAATCATAGAAAAGACGTTCAATACTTTCATTCTCACTCTTACAGAAAGTACATTTGTCGTCGTCTACTAAGTTAATTTGTTTCAAAAAAATTATTACTAACAATTATTATGTGGATTAATTTAAAGTTAAAAGCAATCGACTTGATATCCTTTGTCCAAATTTTGCCCGGCTATAAATCTCATACCACTCCTTAGTACTTATATTTTTATTTAATACTTGCATCGAAGTTTCTTGCTTAGCCGTGTGTTGCCTTTTTTCCTTTTTAGAAGATCTTTGTAAACAAACTTCAGTGAATTTTGTTTTTGCAAGTTCATTTTTTTATTTTCCTGCTATTAATAATTATTATGTACTAAATGTTTTTTGATAGCATATTTCCATGATTTTGGAATTTTGGATATTAAGGAGAAGTATTTCAAGAAATCATCGCATCTAGTTTTTTGTTTTATCATTTCAAAAGGTATTAAATTAGTATTAAATTACCGTGATCATCTACTAAATCATTCAGAGTTTTAATATCGGCTTCTGTCCACGATTTGTACTGATAGAACATTCGGGGGGGGGGGCAAAATTTAAAATACTCAGAGATAAATACTGGTTTGGATTTTGCTGTTCCTCTTCTCTATTAGATACTGCCAAAATTACATCTCTTCAAAAACTGTTTTTAATGAGCCTTCTAAATTCTTATTTCCTTATCCCTACATTACAAATATCCTTTGTATTTCTGAATATAGTTGTATTGACTAACTTCTGCCACGCTCCATTTTCATTTTCCAGCAATCTTTAAACCCAACTTATCTTAATATACCTAATAAATTAATAAATGAGTATCATATTTAGTCATCCCTCGTTCTCGGGGGATACTAGTATAGCACGTTTAATTCTCTCTACTTTACCACTCCATACAAATTTAAATACAATTTCTTGTTTCCAACCCAAATAGCCTTTGTTTTTGTTATGTTACATTTAAGTCCAGATAATAGAAGAAAAAATCCTTGCAAGATATTGCTTTAAGAGAATGTTGAGATCCATCAAGAAGAATAAAAGCCTCATCGGCATACTCACTGACAGTAAATCTGGACGTGTGAAGAAATGATTTAAACACCTATAAAAAAAAACACTTAACAAAAGGATCAAACTCTATTCCAGAGATTGATGTTTGTTATGATAGGCCGACAAGAAGTTGATTAGTAGGTATCCATGTTGCTAATGTTCCTCACCACATTCCCCCGAAAGACCAATGTATGACAACTGGCCGTTGATAATCAAGAGCAGATGCGATAAAAACGAATTTCATGAGTTAGGTGCCATAACATATAAACTTTGAAATTGTTTACCCTGTTTATACTGCTGCCAGGACAATTTGTTTTCGATAATTGATGAGTGTATTCTTATAAATGGTTGCAACTGATAGACGATGCTTTGTGTCTTGAAAATAAGATGAACGGAAATATTTTTGTTTCTATTACAATATCGCATGATCTGGAATGAGCAAAATCTCAAGATTTATTCGGCAGTTGGTTGCTCCAGATATATAAGTTCGCATCAATCTTACGGTTATAAGGTCATTTTGGATGTACACGAACAATATATTTGATAACATATGGACTTTTAATGGAACTATGCGCTCCAAAAGACATTGTAATGTTACTTGAATTATCTAAATGGATGCAGCGACTTGGAAAATGCATTTCTGATAAAGGATTAGCGCTTGAGCAAGTTCTAAACAAATCTATTAATGAAGCCTAAAAGTTCACTAGCTTAGCACTTCTATCATAAAAATAAAACAAATTCGATGTTACAGGTTCTGTTATTAATCGTTTGGTCGCTTCGAAGTAAATATAGATAACTGTAGCAATCAATGCATCTCAATGCATCTCTATAGGAGGATGCGCTGGACTATTTGAAATCGTTTTCATTTTATTCCTGGTTTCTCTCTATCATACAATGTTGTTCTAGTCTGTATAATAAAACAGTAGGAATTTGTCGAGTGATGGACAGATAAATAGATAGATGTTGTAACAAGGTAACAATCGATCAATACTGATTTTTCATTTTATTTTAGTCTCTTGCCATCTCTATAATAATAATAATAATAATAATAATAATAATAATAATAATACTAATAATAAAAAATAGTGATCATAACATAACAACATCGTATTAAAAGTGATTCCTGCTGCTAGCATGTATTATTGGTATCAATTATTTTCAAACTCCGGATATGTACCTGTTTTTGTACTTTGAGCTGTTATGACAAGTGAAAATGCAAAGCCAATGGAACAGTCAAAATAGGTATTTTCGTTTATCACGATGGCTCTTTTTTGTTGTTAAAACGTACTGTCATAGCAACTAAAACCTAACACTAGTTCCTAAAGATGCTAGCACCTTATTCGAAAACTGGTGTTCGTGTCCAAGTGAGGGAATGTGTAAAAGAAAGGTTGTCTGTTTATCGTAAAGAACAATATTTAACATTCATGGGAAAATACTGATTTGAAGTTTTTTTTAAAAAACAAAAATGGTGAGTGGAATCATAATTTCCCTCAGTATGTGTCAATCAACTCTAATTGACCTAAATTTGTATATAAGAGTGAAGGGAAGGAAATGTTAGACACATGACATTTAAGTCACGTTTGTACGCACTCTGTGATTTAGATGAAAAGTAGGAACAAACAAAACATGCAAACATTGTTACGAACATCAAAGTTGAAGATCTTCAATATGACTATAGGTGAAAGAAAAGCATACAAATAATTTAATATAGACAACCCCAAAATTAACAGATTTATTGTGAATAAAATGAAAATACTACTTTTATGCTAAGAAAAAATATTTTGATTTATTTTCTAAAAATACCCCTTCTCAAGACAATAAAATCTGACTGCCTTTAGGTCTCGCAAAGATTTTAATTCTTGTAGTCTGAATCAGAGTGTCAGTGTCCCTTATCAGGCTTTGGTACTTGTATTAAGTATTTGCAAATTACAGAATTTATACAATTGAAGACATTTAGCTCTGATGCATACACTTTGAGTTCTTCGTTGAATGTTTTGTTTAGTCCAATTTTAAAGTTGCGTACCGTTTTTGAAGTACAAAGTATAAATGTTAAATCGAAACTGATTTTGAATAAATTTGCATATGTGCTACACTAAATAAATCATCTCTTCTTTGACGAAATGTATCTATCTAGAATATAAATAGTTTTTGGTTAAAAAATATTTCCTTTAAATGTCAATATTTCTTGGGGTCTGCTCTTACCTGCGTGTTGGAGCATGGAAGCAATGTGAAAGTTAAAATAACAGTGGTTACATTCTATTATGATGTAACTTTACATCTTGATATTTTGAACTGATAATCTGCTTGCCTTCACTGAACCAATTACATTGACCAACTTGTTGCTGAGAGTGATGTTCATCTTAATTCATCTTTTGTTTTTATTAAAAGTCGGTACAGTATTGCGTACGAGATCTGACAGACTGTCAAAATTCATTAGGAAAAATTCCAAAAGATCCTGGCACAAGAATTGGCATGTGATTTAAATTGTTTTTCTTTTTCCAGTCGTAATGTCATGGAATCAACCATTACAAATGACATCACGTGTGGAAGCGATAGTCTCATAAATTGCGACAAATAATTAGGTCATTTACTTCTTCTGCTTTCTCTTACATCTATTCTGATTCATGTCGTCCTTTACAACTACAGGAATGTTGTCCTTAATTTTCAGTTTAATATATTGACAGACTGTCAAAACATTACTTTGCCGTTAGAGACATTAGCAATGGTTCGTTTGAAACACTGCTGAAGAAAGCTCTCTCTCTCTCTTTCTCTCTCTCTCTCTCTTTCTCTCTCTCTCTCTCGGGTTTTATTAGTACGTTGGCTATAAATGGGAATTTGTGAAAATCAGCTGCTGTCTTCGCAGTAAAACCATGGGTTAGTATGCCATGCACGTCTGGCTGCATTTACGAAATACATTTACACGTGTAAACATTTATTAATTCTAATTTTTCCTGATACTTTTTTATTATACAGAGAAATGTCGTAGATGTCTGTTGAAGAGGTCGTGCTAATGTGATGCAAAATTTATAATCTATGATAGGAGGAATTTTGAGTTTTTAAAAATTAAGGTGCAGAGGTTACTGAACAGAACTGTATGCTTACATTTAAATAAGGATACGAAATAAAAGCAAAGCTCACCGAAAAATGTATCCTTTGCATACTATAACAAAAATATAAGTTGAGAGCAATTGTTGTAGGAATATTTTACTTTTCTTCCACCTAGATACTTGAAAAAGAAATGACTTGATTGAGGTTCATCGTAACCCTCAAAGGTTTTATATTATTTGCTTGTAATTGCCCTTAACAAGTCCATGTCTTGTCGTTTTCTCCCAGTGTGATTCCTTATATGATGTCTAAAGGACTAATATATTCCCAAGGATATTAATGACAGGTAAATATTTCTGAATAGTAATAACCTCTATTAAATGTGTGTGATTGTTTCTGATGATCGCAAAACAGGAAAACTGCTGGTTAATTCAAACATGGTGTTCATGTATATAACGACTGCTGTTGATGTCGATGATAACATATTATCACATTTGCACGTTTACCATGCAATGCACTTACAAGTCAAAATGCTCTGCCATTTAGGTATCTGATAAATCCATTTGCATGTTACACCATTGTTGACTTAAAAATATCATTTTCGTTTTTGTTACGTTTTTTGGCTAATCAAAAATCTGAAAAGAAAGGAATGTTTTTCACACTTTACATATATCATAAATAACCCAGGAAAGTACTACTCAGCGGATAAAAGCCAAAATACACAGTGCTAGAAAAATACGTAATTTGTGTTTATATAAACGCGTATTTATGGTTTGTGAACTGAAATGTTAACATACAAGATGCTATAAATCCTTAATCTTGGATCCGGTGAGTTGCTAAACAAAAGTAGTACAGATACTAATGCATTTATTTTTATTGCTAGTTTTGTCCGCTCGACTTCAGACTTCTACGAAAGAATTGACCAATCGCCACTTGTCAATCACGCTAATCGATTAACGAATCAGCGAGTGTAATTAAACACATTTACATCTCCAAACATTGTTTAATTCCGCCATTTTTCTCCAACAAGCTGATTGTCGCGATAATAAATTGGCTATCGTAAATATTTAAAAAATTTGCAACGATTTGGTAGGCGCGGCGATATATTTTCTCGCGTAAGGTTAATTATGTACAAAATATAACATTGTTCTTTTATTATAGACCAGGACAAAACTTAACACCTACGATACATTTATCAGATTCTAAAATTAGATAAAGATTTATAAAAGCAATCGAAAACTGGAATCTTATTGATCGTCATTATGTACGGTGAACAACACTTATATAGCATGGAACGTAATTCAAGGACATAAAGAATAATAAAACCACTTTTGATATTTTTTTATTATTATAATGTCACATTTTTGCAATTTATCGATTTATTATGCCACGTTCATCCATGTATTTTTACATCTAGTTTTCTGCAATTCAAAGGCCAGGAAAAAAAACATAACACACACATGCTGAGGACAAATCAGGGCCTGCTTTAGTAACCGTGACGACGTCCATTTAATATTGATCAACTTTGACCATTTGTTCAGCCGTTTTAAGGTAAATTCGACAAAACTGCCGTCCAACGCGATTTTAACTGTAAAAAGACCGTGAAAAATGGTAGGAATTTTTGAGAAGCAGTTTGAAGAATTTGAACTCCAGCGGTGATACAAGTTGATAAGTTATATTAATCTACCAGAAAACAAGCTCAAAGAAAGAGGAATTTCTCGGACACTTTACATTCAAACCTGTAATAGAATTGTATCAATTAATCATCAGTTAGGACGTTGACAAAAACCCAAGGGCACCATTATTTGTGCCGCGAACATCTACGTACTTTGCATATAGTTTTCTACAATTCAAAAGGCCAGGAAAAAATATAACACACATACTGAGGACAACTCAGGACCTGTTTTAGTGGCTGTTCAGCCATTTTAAGGTTAATTCGACAAAACCACCGTCTAACGCGATTTCAACTGTACAAAGACCGCGAAAAATGGTCGGAATTTATGAGAAGCAGTTTGAAGAATTTGAACTCCAGCGGCGACACAAGTTGATAAATGACATTTTTAATCCACCCGAAAACAAGCTCCGAAATTAAATTAGAAGGATATAAATATCTTCACTCTTTTCAAAGGATTGTTTTTTAAATTAATGGCGAAGTATAGTCATTGAATTTGACAAACACTGGTAGTAAATAAAATAATTACACAATAAATGAAAACTATTAGAGCTAAGGGTTACAATCTACAAGTATTTAATATAAAACTTAATGTAGAAAAAAAGGTTTATCAATGACTGCTTTAGATTAGGTTTAATATTCAAGTTTACAAGATCTAATTAGTATTTCTTCAAATTACATTTAATATTCAAGTTTAAAAGTTCTAATTAGCTTTTCCTTAAATGACATTTGATATTCAACTTTAAAGGTTCTAATTAGTTTCCTTACATATGATTCCAAGTTATATATAACTTCAGTTAAAAGTGGTAATGGATCGTTTGTTCCATACAATGTAATTGAACTGAGAAAGTTACTTTTCCCCGGTTAACACCGGTGGCCCACAGGAATATGTTTATTTGTATAATTATTATCTTTTCTTCTTCGATACGATCGCTACTTCATAGTCTTGTCTTCATTTGTGCAGGGCAAAATACTGAAATAATTGTCTTAAACTCAGTAAGAGTGCTCAGTTGGCTTAAAAATATATTTTATGTTCACTTGCCATTCAAATCATCTTCTCCGGACATTTTGTTTAATGTAAGAGTCATTTTATTTTGTATTGCACAAGATACAAAACCAAGGACAAAATTCTTCCAAGCCGTTGAACAAATAATTCAAGAAATCATTACGTTAGACTTGGCTAATTATACGAATTTCGTGTGAGATTTGCAGCAAGGCGTCTCAAAAATGGAAATCACAAAATGGATAAATGATGCCTTGAATTTGAAGATATCTAGAGGGGTAATAATATTCTGAGCTCTGTACATTCATTCATATTTATACCTACTTTATGAGCTATGTATATTCATTCATCTTTTGACCTACTTTTTGAACTGCAAGGTTATCGTTCTTCAAAATCGAATTAGGTTTATTTCAGAACTGTGTTAAAGGCAAATAATGCCTTTTGAGGAAAAGTAATTGCGTCTCTCCGCCTTACTTTATGTTTTTTTTATCTGTCATTGATAAATGCCACCTTTTGTTATTACCCTTTTTACCGATAGTTAGTAATAAGATTTCATTTCCTCTCTAAAATTGATGTAACACCAAATAAAAATTGTTTGGAAAATGCAATTGGATCGACGTCTTTCTTTTATTAATTTCTTGATATGTGATTATATAAGTGATCAAATTATATTTTGCAGTGCAATAAAAGCATACGTCGCGGATCTATTGCGTAATCAATGTCTTCTTTCGTACATTCGTTAACAGGAAACAAAACCAGCCAGTTGTTTGATCAGGGTACTAATGGCTTACTTAATTTTGTGATGCGGCAACGAGTAAAACCCCATAATTTGGACACGTTTATCAATTGATGGGGAAAGAGAGCTACCAAAACCAACTAAAAATGCAACGTCGACTGACTAAATTTCCTTCATAATTATTAATTTTTACCGTCTTGTTATGTAGGTTAATTTTTCCGATGTGTTAAATTAATGTGCGTTTGAGCCTGTATACAAAGACATTTATTTCCATTGTATAGTTGCTTCCTGCGTTGTGATCGTTTTGAGCCAGTTAGTGGAAAAACCACCAGTCATGTTGTGTTTTGTTTTTGTTGTTTGTTTTTTTTTTTTTTGGGGGGGGGGTCTTTTTGTTATTTCTTCACAATCTTTATTTATTTATGTTTTTAATTTTATCTCTTTATGCACACTATACAAGTCACTACCAGATGGACTTTCTTGCTTAGGGATAATCAGACCTGAATAATTCATTTAAGTTAGGTTATTATCATATTTATGACCTAGCCATTCTACTTAGTCACAATGAAGATCCAGCGGGGTGTTTCTTACGAGCAATATTTCACGGAAAGTGCTAAATTTATTCCAAGTCAAAAACTCTTTTGTAATGATTAAATGAACTATATAAAGCGTGCACATATGGCATCAATATTATTTAATCACTGGGTCAGTGTGGACAAAGTACGGAACAACTGATTGTGTGTAACGCTAAAAAGCATTAACCTCATTTACGGTGTTTGCTTGGCTTTGAAGTGGTTCAATATTTTCAGTTTTGATGATTAGATGAGATTCATAGATTGCCGTATGTTATTCTCAAACATTAAAAAGTCCTTAAGACTTCTTTCAATTGAATGCATTAAGTTGAATAACCTTGCTTAAAACAGTTTCTTTCTGACGCGCGTTTAGTTGGGCAAGGAAAGCTTTACTAACTCCCTTCTGGCAAAAATTACTTGATCATGATGTCACGTAAGAAAGTGTGCAGGAAATAGAATAATTTGATTTATTTGATATTATTTTACTATTTACCTTTGCTATTACTGCTGAATTTAATTTTAATTGAACAAATGCATCACAAATGTTGTTGCTATTTTCGTTCCTTCTGGTGAGAATTTTCATTCTTTCTCGAAGTTTCTTAAGGAGTTAAAAACTACAATTATTCTGGCAATCCTAACAGTCCTATCCAACTCAGGACAAACATATTGAACGGATTTAAAGTAAATCATTCATTTTATTACATCAAGCTAATCCAAGAGATTAAATACTTGTTACGAGGCATAAATGTACGTATATAACGTAACTCCAAGATGACCTTCAGAGTAGTGATGAAGAAATAGTGTCGATAGCTGATCTTTTTGTTAGTTAATCGACTTTTGTCTTCAACCTCTTGGTTAGAACCTAGGTTATAATAATTAAAGCTATTGCTGATACATGTAGGAATCACTCAAAAAAGCCCGAATGACACGTACCCGTATATAAAGTGACCGAAAAGGTACACACATTTTATTTTCCTTGTGACGAGGCTCAATTTATTATGCGTGCTTCTATTGATCCTTTGAAAATTCTAGACGTTCTTTTCCTAAGCCGACTTACACGTGGCTTGTAAATGTAGTTAGTTAATAAACGTTTTAAGTTATTTATATTAAGGAACCTAAAAAAAAAAAATTCTGAAGTATGTCTTCCACACAATAACGTTCACAGCATTAAAACTATAAAGTTTTCGCATTGCTACCATGGTTTTGTACATTAGAAAAGTAAATATTTTACATTTCCCGGGCAAGTGTTATTTTCTCGAACCACATAACTTTTAGGAATCTATAACAATATATGTGCATACATCTTGGTATCTTTATATTGTCGGTTGATTACATAACATATTTACTCGAAGATATTAGAAAATGTTTTGTCAATATTTTTAGGTCAAAAGAATTTCTTTCCGGCTCATATGTTTGTCGTGACAGAATGGTTATACTCAGAAGAATAACCAGGTTTGAAATCAATCAATGTTTTCTTCATATACTCTTGAGTTTGTCATTTGTTTTTTCTTTTTCTATCATAATGCTATCGCTGTGCAAACATGACTGAATCAGGATTCTAAATTATATTTTTAACGAGGCAAAGCAAATAGACAGAATAACACAGAGGCATCAAGGGAATTGGAGGCGCATATAGAACCAAGAAATTCCATTCAGCAAGGAAATAAAATTAAATTTCTTTGAATTCAATATTTCTGTTTCCAACGATTTTTCTGAGCCTCAGGATTGTTATAGCCATAGAAACTACACATTTTCGCGTTATAGCAATCAAGACGAAAACATAAAACATACTCATATATTTCTGACATAATAAAATACCATAATTGTCGACTGTAGACTTTAAGTCCCAATATCATTTAAAAAGTAAATTACAAATGCTACCAGACCATCGCAAAAGGTCAGCATAAAAAACAAATTAAATTAAACTATTTTCATATACTTAGGGATCTTTTAATGAAACCTCTATTCCAAGGTCATACATTTTATTTCACTATCCAGGTAGTTCTAGGATCACTTTCTACATCCAGATACTTTATCATTTCGAGTTTGCATATATAGGATTAAAAGATTTAACGCAATTGAATAATTTACATGTAAATATTACATACCGAAGACAAGTGGGATGTAACTGGCTTGTGTGAATGCTGCATGAATAACATAATGTCTTATTCAATTTTAGTATCTTTTTAGGTCGAATTAGACATAAAAGTACGCTATTTTATACATTGCGACTAGTCATTGAATAAACCTGAGAGTTTACCAAACATGACAAAAATAATGCCCATTAATAATAGAGATCAAATATGCATTGAAGTCTTCACAGGGATAACAGAGATTGAAGTGTTCACAAATGTAAACTAAGAATTTGTGCAGTCTAATATGTCTACTAAAGAAACAAACTTTGTGCAGTCTAATATGTCTACTAAAGAAACAAACTAAACCAGTCTAATATGTCTTCTAAAGAAACAAACTAAAACAGAACAACACAATAATCGCTGTTGCCGATTCATTTGCAATTTTCCAGGTTCAAATGAACAAATTGCAACTGTAATACATGATTTCACCAGATAACGTTTCAAATGGCATTAGAACTTACCCAGTGTAAGTCCTTGATAAAATATATTCAACCGTAAATCCTATCTGAAGTGCATTTACTACCAAAATTTATTCGTAAATTGTTCAAATGTATTTAAATCTTGCAAGATAACATAAAGGTTGCGCCTTTTTACGTAGAAAATAAACGAAAAACTCAATTTTGGCGTACACATTATTTTTCTTCAAATATCACATAAAAAAGAACGCTTGTAGTAGCAAAAAGGGACATTTCAATACCGCCCAGGTCCAAATACGTAATTAGTTTTATTAAATAAATCCGGCCCAAACAGACACGACTACGTTCATTTTGTTCAGACCTTCTTAGTTAAGCTTGCTGTATAAATATAATGTGTCCGCTATCTTCTTCTCGTGAAAAAGCGCTGCATTATGTTGCCGCCTCTAAGATTAAATTAGCAGTCTTTTGTCAACCTTTAAATAACGTCCGTCTGTAATCTTGATGAGGCCTCAACAGAAGCTATATAAACTTAATAAGATAGTAGCAAGAAACCAGCAGACATATTGGAAAATTGAATGAGTATGGTCACAAATGTAGCGCAACATGATAGACCATTAGCTAACAGCACTTGCGCATTTTCGTATTATATTTCGAAGCAGTAAGTGGTTAGTCTCGGCTTCATTGTATGTCTATAATTTTCAACCTAACTACCGTGCTAAAAGTTTTAAATTGTAATGGAAGGACAATTATAAAATATAACAAGTTTATATTATCCTTATAGACCCTAAAACTTCCGTATTTGCCTGGAAGTAAAATAATAACTGACAGAGGATATAGTTGAAATGGTTCGCTCTGTCAACGCCTAGTTTAATTCACTGCTTACTACGTGCGAAAGACGTTTAATAATTTGATTTCGTTCGATATAAACGTGGCTTTTTGTCCCGAGAGACTATTAACCAACTTCAACATGAGTACGAATGTGCTCACTCAGCGTTAAGAGGAATCAATACGAATGCGTAAGAAAATGTATTAACATACATTTTCATAAAAGAAGTTTTTGTATGAGCAAAAGGAACAAATACACCAGAAGATTCTCTGAATACCAAAAAGTAAGTAGCTTTTTCTTTACGGGCGTTTTATTTAAGTCTTTTTGTCGTTATTGTTTTGTTGGGGGGTTTTTTGGGGTTTTTTGGGGTGGGGGTGGGGGGTTTTGGTTTTGTTGTTTTTTTTTTCAAATTAATTTTTTATCTGACTTTGAACATTCAGCGTGATCAAATAATTGACTTCTCCTTGAAACCTAGCGTGTCAGATACTGAAATAACCGATCTTGTATACTTATTTTGATGTAATCTACCGGCCTGAATCAGTTATCCAATTTTCAAATGGACCACTTATCCTTGCAATTAGGATGTTGACTTTCACTAACATAATTGTTATAATGTTTTGCCTGGGTCTTTGATGTTATTTTTTGGTTGTATTTTGATAACTTATTTCGATTTAATTTCGCCATACTGTGTTTATTAATCTATTAACATATTACGACAGAGTTTGTAGTCTTCTCTACCTTTAATTATTGTTAAGAAACAGGCAAATATCTTTATGTGCGATGAACTGTACCGAGACAATCTTCATTAAAATGTGTGTACATGAAAACTGTACATATACCATACGATGTCGAGTGGTGAGTTTCGGCAAGAGTAAAGGGGTATATAATCTTTATTTCATGTGAAGTTGCCATATTTCAAATAAAAATCTTAAACAAATCATAAGATATAAAAACATTGTGATTCGGCAGCTTATTCTGAACGTTACACAGTCTCAAGCTAGTATAATTAGGAATTGTTGACGCCATTCTTTAACTTGGTAGAATATGGCCTCTGATGCATTGAATAGAATATGGCCTCTGATGCATTGAATAGAATATGGCCTCTGATGCAATGAATAGAATATGGCCTCTGATGCAATGAAAACAATGCAAATGGCTTTTCTCTTTTAAGCGAAACAAGTATTGAAGTTTGACTTTCAGTCGTAACACCTGTATGCTCTTCTATTGAAACTTAACTAAACGTACAACGACACAGTGATACAACATAAATGATGGAAATCGCGAGAAAATTAAACGGTAAAGAATTCAGTCACATATTAAAATACGCAAGCTAGTACAGAAATTGTATTGAAGCATTATGATGACATTGTTCTATTACTTGCGCAATCAATAATCAGTTTTTTAATGAGTTCAGATCTAGATAGAGTCACTAATGAGTGATTCACCAGTAAATGACCGTAATGATCACTTTATTAAACCAGTATGCTACATGAGGTCATCTGGTAAACAAGGTACATGTTTATTCAATGGCGGCTACAATTATATTTTATATGCCTTTTTATAATTGACTCAAAGGCCTGAGTGTGGTCCAGTTAATTGGCCGTTATAGTGTAATTTATAACTTATATCCTCGTTTAAAGATTCTCTTTGAATGGAGTCAGAAACTAAATCAATCTAATTAAAATTTCGGAAATATTTTCTCTTTAACTTCAAAGAGTTTTACTTCGTTCTAAAAGTGGCAAACAGCTGCTAATTTAAATGTACAACTTTGAATCACATGACCTTTTAATTTTGTTCGTATATACGTTTAAATCATCTTTTCATTTTTCTGTACAATGTACTTTAAAATCGACATTATCATTTTATCATTTGTTTTCTTCCACCTAATTAACTGCAAAACCTTAAATTTGTTCAGCCTTATTGATCAAATGTAAACGGAGAGAAATTTTGGTATATGTATGCATTGCCGTCTTTAATATTTACTTATGTGGAATATTCAATGGACATGTTTGTCTCGAGGAAAATGCATATTGGAAACTCTTGTTAGTCCTGTTCCATGTCTGTATTAGATTTTTTCCTAAGCACTATAGATTTTACCAATTGAATCACGGCATTGCATATTGAAATACGGTTAGCGATCTTTGTTGTTGTGAACATCTGTCGATATTCTCAAATGCTATTTGAAAGAAAGCATGTCAAGGCTTAAAAAATAGTAAATATAACAAGCTTAACAAAAAATGCATTTATGCTTTGATTTCGTGATGTCCGTCGTAGAGAGATATAGTAACAAATGACCGCTGTATAGATTTAGAATACAACTCCATACTAGTTGTTACTTGGATAAAATGAGAACATAAATAAATTCCACAGCAGATTCGTGAAGTCAGACATTATTTGAGTACCAGATAGTCAAAGCTAATTAAAGACAGCAGTACCAAAGGTATAAAGGAAGTAAATGTAATAATTTGTGCATTATATAATTCCTTTTTTGTTATTCATGAAGGTAAACCTTTCTCTTTGTTGTAACGAAAAAGTATGTAAAATACATATTGTAAATAATTGATTTTACTTGGACGAAGGCATTCATTTTTTTAAAAAAGAAAGCCTTTAATCAATAACATAAACAAAGATTATGCTCAGTACAATATACAAGTGGATATCTTCTTTTTTCTGATCATGGTTAACAAACACACATATTCACCCATTCTTAATTATGGATCAGAAGTATGGGGATTTTATTGAAGAAAATGCTGTTGAGCGGTTACACTTAAACTTTTGCAAAAATCTTCTTAGGGTTATAAAAATCTACCCAAAATGATTATGTATATGGTGAGTTGGGGAGGACATCCTTACAAATCAATAGATATTACCCATTGTGAAATACTGGACTACGCTTATCTCCTCAGATAATAGAAAATATATATCTGTCATATATAACCTAATGCTTACTGACATAGAAAGCAGTCCTGGAAAGAAAAATTAGTCATCGTTAGTCGGGGACTATTAACTAGTCTTGATCTGGGGGCAGTGTGGATAAATCAAGCTGTTGGGAACATAAAGGTGTTCTTATCTTTTGTCAAAAAACGGCTAGCTGACCAGTTTATCCAAAATTGGCAATCTAAAATCAGAGAAGCTTTAAGAACTAGATTATATAGAAATTTGTCATACTTAATCAGGGAGATGGAAGAGACCACAATGTACATCACTAGACCAAAGAACTTGTATTTTGTGCAACGTGCTGGAAGATGAGTTTCACTTTGTATTAGAATTGCCAATGTTATTTGTCACTAAGAAAGAAGTATATCAACTCTTATTTTTGGAAAGGCTGAGTATGTTGAAATTTATAATATTACTAAATTTCACGAAATCTACCGAGGTTAGAAATTTGGGAAATTATATTCATAGAGCACAAATTGAACATAATATTATGATGAATGCTACTTAAAATTACATGATTTAATTATATCATTATTAATTATTATTATTATTATTATATTGTTCTTAAGGCTCGCTGTTATTTTCATCTCATGTCGATTTCATTATTTACTTCATGCATTACTATCTCTCATATTCATATATGATGTTCTTTTGATACTACTAAGAAAAGCAATGCTAATATTGATTATATATTGATGACACTTTTGGCGTCTTCTCCCGAAAGAGCTTGTATTTAAGCGCACACATGTGATTGAACAAACATATTCTGGTGCATTTTACAGGTCACATATTAACGGATTGTATACTTATTTTGTATCATACTCCATGGATATATACCTGCAGGTATGTATATGTTTGTGTGCCTATATATATATATATATATATATATATATATATATATATATATATATATATATATATATATATACATATACATATATATGTACATATATATATAGAATGTTTAAATATATATGCATGTATGAGTGTGCATGGGAATGGGTATATGTATATACATATATGTATATACGTATATAATGTGTACGTGTATATATGCATGTATGAGTGTGCATGGGAATGTGAGTATGTATACATAAGTATATATCTTTCGTATTGATTGAATATTTGTACATGCGAGAGATTTTTGTTCTGTATGTATCAAACATGCCACCATCAACGTTTTAAGCAAAGTTAAATGTATATGTATACACTTGCTGATGGCCAATCAACTAAATGCAAATAAAGACCATTACCTGTAGAATGTTTGGCTTGGAGTATATTAATGACGTGTCGAACTGTTTCAATATTACTTTTCTTGTGCATGCTAAGTTTCATTTCTTAAATAACGAATTTCTGCAATATCAGGTATATTATTGAGAAGGAATGACTCTAATCCTATTATTCATTCTTTCTTTCCTGCAGCACTTTCTAGCGTGTACCGTTCACCACTTTGATTTCGCAGCTTCATAATTCTAATATTTCTTCTTGTGGATTTTCTTGAGATATGTAATATTTTCAAACCATAATTAATATGATATTTACGATTATCACTGGTTAAATCAGTAATGACTCTTTTTCATACAAAATTGCAGTGTCAACAAAGGAAAAGGCATAGATGAGTAATTTTGACAAATCTTTTCCATTCGCAGTATTAATTTTGCTGGTTAATTTGAATGTCCTTAAAGACTGGAATTATTCTATGTAGAACGCTAACATTGCTCTTCTGTGACGTAAGATCGGTATGAAATGTCATAATATTGCACCTATTTAAATTGCTTATGCTGACTTTGTGTCTTTTAAACTTTAAACTTCATTATTACATACGTGCTCCGTATATTAACATTTCCTTTGTACAAAGCCGTCATTGGTATGAGCATTGAAGCAAGGATTCTAAATTATCATTCAGCATATTAGAATTTCTAGAATATTTAATTTAATGTTTGTTTGTTTGTTTGTTTGTTGTTTTAAAATTGCTAAATGGACGTTAGGAAAATTAAGACCTAATAGAATTCACCATGACATTTAGAATAAAAAGTGCTCCTAATTTATCAAAGACCAAAGAATGTATATGCAGTTATTTACAACCATTAAGCTTTGGACGAGTGCTATCAAATGGACTTGAATGGTATTTTCTCGTTAATGAATTTCAAAACTCCCCATTACTGACGACGAATTCACTGCTAACTTGTTTCTTTATATAATTATGTTTCTTGTTCCAATTGGTCTCACTGCATCAAAACCTGTCTGCAGCATTCATTATATTATATGTTTCCCCGGAAGTTTGTCTCATTAATACAGAATTAAACGGATACAAAATTCAGTGTAGGTGGCTAAGCATTTTACAGTGGAATTTTGATACATTTAAACTTGTTTGAGGAAGTTTGTCTTACATGTTCAGGTGTATTGTTATCACAATATTGAGTCATGAATTATGCAATGTAATAAATAAACGGAATTTGCGCAGAAACGTGGTAAAAATATCAAGCTGGTGAAGCAGGCAGTTTGTCTACTGGTGTGAATAATTTTAAACTGGTATCAATTGAAATAACTATGAACTATTTGTACCCATTAAAGCCGTTAATAGTCTTTGCTGTATTGAGTGATCGTTTTCACATCAGGTTTGCCTTAAAGGATATCGATTTCAATTTGCAACCTAACTGTTTTATGCGTATTATTTTTACAAAAACTATAAGCAACGTATTAATCAGCATTATTTCTTCACAATATTACAACAACAATTTATTTGATGGATTATAGCAAATTATTTGCTGTTTAAGTCTCTGATCGGTTCGGTTTAATCAGCAATTTCAACACGCTCTTGCCTTTCTGCCAAAATGAGAAAAACTCCTAGGAAAAAATTACAGAAGCTGCCATTGCAAAGACATATTCTTCACTAAATAATGTCGTATAATGTCACGCATCATGAGAACGGTAATTAGGATCATTCTTCGATTGAGTTCCCCTGCGGGTTCGGGGTTGTTGAGTAGATCGCATGCGTCATCGCTGCATGTAGTAAACGGCGACTGAGTGGAGGCAACGTGCTTGCCGTGAGTTGCGTCCCGTGTCGTTGGAGGAGAGGATCCTGGTAATTGATTAGATTAGATGTCAAAGGTTGTGGCTCCGATGCAACATGCTACTGTGGCCTCAACTTTATTTAGACCAATGGTCATAATGGCCCGGTCTGATCAATCAGCTTGTAACGAAAAGTTTCACTGACTATGTTAAACTTATTCAGTTTAATTGTTTTAGATATAGTTTACAAATTACCTCAATGATTGACCAATATTGTGTTGTTCACCAAATCTTACAAACGACATAGCATCTGAGGGCGGTGGCAAGGTTCAATTGAGTAATGTTTCTACTTTGCTTGAGTACATCACTATATGTAGCCCTGACAAGAGAAACGCAATATATTAATGTAAATCTCTGTCCCCTTGTTGGGCTCAGAGGTGGGTGGGGAGCACAGGTGACGAATTATTTTATATGCCTCTATGGGTAACCCAGCCAAAAACTTTAACCAACAGTGTGAGACCTGGTCTCAAAAGGACCAAGAATAATTCAACCAACGACTCGGATGAGGAAACGCGTTTAGGTCAGGAAAATTGGCGAAGATGTTTCATCATTTAATCCATTGATGAGAATTTAAAAAGCAACATAACAAAGTTGTCACCTTTTGTGATAGATAAAGCTCTTCAGGGCTTGGCTGCAGAGCCAAGAAGTGCAAAACAACTTAGTTTGGGCCAACTACTTGTAGTGTGTACCTGCCAAGCTCACTCAGACAATCTGCTTTGCTCTAATATGATTCGTGGAGATACCCATTAAGGCATTTCCACACAGATCCCTCAACTCGTCAAGAGATGTTGTACGATCTCGAGATTTTGATTGCTGCAGTGAGACTGAGGTGCTCGCAAATCTCAGCTCTCAGAACTTGATACAAGTGAAGCGAATCAAAATTCGCCGTAACGCTAGTTGATTCCCACAAACACCTATATCATCAAGTTTAAGTGCGCCACTTTGCCGACACTGATCCTGAATATTCCTGCTAACCCTTTCATCCCTAATCCTTTGCGGTGTTTTAACTGCCAGAAATATGGCCACCACAAAGATAGCTGCAAGAAGAAACCAGTCTTCCCCAGATGCGGGCCGAAGAGTCACGATGGATCGCCCTGCACAGAGAAAGTCTCTTGTTCAAACTGCCAGGAAGAGCATTTCTCGTACACCAGGGACTGCACTGAGTGAAAATTTGAGAAGGAGACCCGACGAGTGGAAGAGGAGAAAGGCATTAGCTTTCTTGTGACAAGGAAATTTGTGGAACACGGCTGGCAAAACCTATGCCAGCGCGGCTAACGTGGAGACGAAAACGTCCACATATACTGTCTGCATACAGACAGACATTACATGGCTAGAATGTCAAGCCAAATTCATAGTCTTGACTAGTAGCCATCCAAACAGACAGTGAAGCAGACAAAGCAAAGAATCAGTGTGACAGCGTATGAATTAAAAAACCTAATGCTACAAACAAGAAACCACCTGAATGCAGCCCACGAAAAGAGCAGCAAACCACTGGCCCCAGTGGACAAAGAATAAATGTAACAGAGAAGATTTCGAACTCTACTCCAGAGAAACCGGCTAAAACCAGCTCACCAAACGAGCAGCAGACCGCTGCCGCCGGTAGTTATGCATGCTCTAAACGAAACAAGGAGAGGAATTAAGAATCTACTAGACTTCCCAAAGCATCTAACGGTCCTATCAAGCTTTTCAATAAGTTTGGGAGTCTTTAGATAATAAACATTGGAGAGTCCGTTGATATCGCACCAGGGAAAGCTGCCAGAAGACCCATACTGCCACCACGTTCATAAATGTGTCTGACACAATAATACACTGGAATTGCCGATGATTAAAGGTAACTATTTTGATGATAGGAATACTCGATTATATTATAGTAACTGCTAATAGGTAACAATATTTAATACACTGTCACTAGAATGAAAAAGGTTTTTGTTGTTAGTTTATAAAACTTCACTCTAAAATGGAAAAGTCCAAACGATTTAAAAGCAATTTTAAAACAACCCCTATAAATGTACAGGAGAGACTCAAACACACACACACACCCCTCCTACTGTTCTGGACTTGTGTTCTGCCCGAAGACCTGACGAAGAAAGCATTAAACGACGGATGTATTGCTATATATTTTCATCAATATCGAGTAGCAGCCGCCGCCTCAATAGTAGTAGTAGTAGAAATAGTAGTAGTAGGAGGAGGAGTTGTTGTTGCTATTCACTCAGAGGAAACCTTTCGAACCAATACAATAATACACCAAAGGTTTTATCCATCTGTGACCACCACTATGGTGTAAAGACATATTCATGTCATAGACGTCTTCACACCATGGTGGTCATGCGTACAGATAATTGTGATCACTGATCATCTCAGCTTTACAACTTCATGTTTAAGGGATTAAAAATTAAATGTGAATGTTCTTCCTAACGCAGGTGATTGATTATGTTTTTTTGCTTATTTATAATTTTAATAGTGTAATCTACGTACATCGAGCAGACATAATTAATTACAATGTATAATATCTGCTGTGTTCATTTGAATTTATGTGGCCAAAATGCATGTTGTAATGACCAAGAAGATAACATCAACCTTACTTGGCTACATATCGTTCATATAGTGTTTTTCAACCCAACAGAAATACACAAAATAATCTAGAATTACCGAGCAGAGTACATTACCAGGTAGCACTTGCAGGACCCAATGTATCAAACATATGTTTGGTGAGTTGTATATGTGTTACGTCTAGGGGTTAGAAATTGTAACAAAAGAAAGAATGACTCAAACAAGCTTTCGCAATTTCTAAAAATAAATTTAATTTCCTAAAATATTAAATATTTCAAACAAACACAGTGAAAGAATTAAAAATAACTTACAGTTTAGAAATTCCTAAATAATCCTAAATGTCCTATTGAATTTTGATAATCCGGAAGTTAATCCAAAGTATTCCGAATGAAGTCACTAATGTGTTGATGTGCCACAAGAAACACGGTTTTAAATCCAAATGTTATTAGCCCCAGGTAAACTCCTGTGAATGTAGAATATTGTTAAGTTCCTTGAAGAATAGTACTTAATTCCAAAATGTACCATGTAGATAATAGATCTTCACCAGCTGATTTTACAAACAATAATAATCTTCCTCAATAACCTTATGATTCTGGAGAACTGCAAAGAATGCCCATTCAGTGGCTATATTGGCATTATATAGTCTCTTGCGGCGTAAAAGAGAATTTAAACTTCTAATGCTGCGACTTAGAATGAGTTATGTCAACAACCTTCTGTAACAAATCAGAAACTAGGTCGCGCATATTACTGTTTGCAGTGCCTTTGTACTGCAATTAAAATACCTTATTACAAACCAACAAGATATTGACATAGGATTCAGGTCATAAAATCTGCACGCGCTACCACGTGATTTCTTCATTGTGAGTTAAGCTGATCGACATAATTATTGATTTTCCCAAGACATAGCATGACTCATGTGAACATGTTGAAGTATATTTGTACTTTACAAATAGCGTAGGCTACTGAACTAAGGAATTATAATACAATGATTATAAACCCAAATGAAAACTATTATAATTTAAAGATTACACATAATGCCATAACATATGGAATTATTAGACAGTGTCAAAATCTTCCTTCGCAACATTGGTTTACTTTTTGTGTCGTTTTTAGTTTTCAAAGTGCATCGTGCAACAAAAAAGCATGTTTAATCGATATTTCATAGTTGCGATTAAGGTGACAAGCGTTTTCAAAGCGTTCTAAATAAAGATGTACAATAGTATAGCTGATAATAGCTGTTCAAATTTAATGTATTTACATCAACGTCCAAACCATGTTTATGCATTTCGCAGCTAACGTTTTACTTTAATGATTTCCTTTTATGGCTCTATCCCAGTTGAAAACAAACATATCTAATAAAGTTATTAGTGTATATTTCCATCCTACAACCTGCTTCTCATTTCACAAATTATTTGTATCCATTTGCAATCTTGTTATACGTGCATACATTTTAAATAATTATTATATTCTGTACAAATACATGAACAAACAGAACGTAAGAATAGGTAAAATACGAGTAGATGCGTGATGCTCTAAACCACCTGCAATATGAAATCTTCATTTTCCATCCATCTCAAATTAATCGTACTGAAGGTCAACAGAGGGTGTGTGTATGTGTGTGTGTGTGGGGAGAGAGAGAGAGAGAGAGAGAGAGAGAGAGAGAGAGAGAGAGAGAGAGAGAGAGAGAGAGAGAGTTGCCATGACTATTGGCCACTTGATGCCTACTTATCAGTCCATTTATTTTAGTCTGATAGGTATAGAAGTTTTTGATTTATTTTTAAACACTAATTGTAACTCAAAAACTTATACTGTAGACATTGGCATTTACACATTTACTCTGCATCTACATGCTAGTACCCTTCTACAGAAAAGAAAACTATCTTGCTCAGTCGCAAAACAATCATGGGAAGCTTCAGAGAAAACCAATAATTTTTATTGAATAGGATACTTTCTTAGAATCGAATCATTTTCTAATATGTAAGGGAACATTATTATGTTGTTTATCATGATTAATATTTCCTAATGAATCTTTAAGGGTACTTTGAAAACATTTGTCCATCACACCATCTGTCAACCTGTTTGTATATATGCATGCAGTTGCGTCCAGCTATCATGCCTTCTTCTCCTATATCATCATACAGAATCACACAAAGCTCGATAATATATTTTTCCACGTTCTGATATAGTACAGAGATCATGCACACACCTAAAATTTGTAAACATTTCACAATTCTCCCTCCTTCCATCCCAATATCTCTCCCCTGCCCTCCATTCCATTGGTCATTGGTGTCAAATTTGCAAATTCCCAAATAGATTTTAGCCAGTGATAGGAACACTGATGTGTGAATCTAAATGCACATTCTCTCATAATTCATTTTTAAAAAGATAAGATTAAGTTATTCATGAATAATTGTTGAAAGTTAAAAATTCTATACCACACAGAGGAGAAAATGTCTGTCACTGTATCCAACAGGAGAAAACGTGTTAATATGACGCGAATACACTTACTATATATATATACATATATATATACATATATATATATATATATATATATATATATATATATGTGTGTGTGTGTGTGTGTGTGTGTGTGTGTGTGTGTGTGTGTGTGTTAGAGAGTTATAATTTGTCGTCAACAAAGAAATAGAACTAAGAACCCAAGCCCCAAGTTATTGCATCTCTCTCTCTCTCTCTCTCTCACACACACACACACCTCTGATTCCCTTCAGTATGGTTAATTCGAGTTGGATGAAAATAATAAAATTATCATATTATAGGTGGTTTTGTGAATCACGCATCTTAATATCTTCATTTTGTTCCTACTCTTACCTGCTGTTTTGTCACCCAGGCATACATACTATATTAATAATTTAAAATATATTCATGTATAACAATATTTCGAAATCAACACAAATAATTTGTAAAATGAGAAACATGTCGTAGGGTGCAAATACGGATACCTTTGATAGATATGTTTTCCAACTGCGATAGAATCAAGGAGGGAAATACACAACAAAAATCGTTGATTGTAAACTGTCATAAACGTGCATTGAACGGTTACATGAATGCATTTAATTTTAACAGTTTTTATCGGTTAATACTGAGGTGCAATGAGGACTGGCCGGGTTAGACTAATAAGGTTAAATATAAGCTCTTCAATGTACGCTGTCTTTTTCTAACTTCAGTACAAGCTTGTCTGTGTGAGACTCAAATAATATGATTTCAGCTTTTTATGTGTGCAAACCATGGATTAGGGTAATAACTATACTTATTTCTACAAATCGTTTCATACAATGAACCTTTGAAAGACCAGTCACTCGGCAGATTTTACAAAATATAATTGGAGAAAACAACGAAATTTTGAAGCAAATGCTTACAGATAGATTATAACATTTGAGTTTCGGCTGAAGCCATATGAATTTTACAGGTCTGAAAATAAATTTGCATCATAAGAAGACTATTTGTCGATAAAGGAGGATCATGGGTAATCTAAATGTGAATCTTGATTATCGGAGATTCAATCCATCGTCCATTTGTAGCAGCTTCTATGCCAATCATGTATAATCAAACCGGACGCTTCTAATGCCCTTCATAAAAATGTGACCTCCCTCTGAAATACCGCTGTTTGTAGATTTTCTATCTCTCCGAGTTATTTGTGCTAGTAGTCTTTCATTAGAAAATGGTATGACGGAGTTTGTTTTCAGCTCACTGAAAAGCACACTCGTAATCACATACATTGATATTGTAGGAGACATGAAAGAAAAGTGAAGCCAGAAAAGTGTCAAGATAATGAACAAATATTCTATTAGAATAGTATACCTAATGGCGAATGAGCCAAGGCAGTATAAAGCAAATGACATCAGCTAAATGTTCAGAGGACCGAATGGGAATAATGAGAGTCTTTCATGTTTACAATAATTTCATTTCTTGATGATTCGTGATCTGCAAACTACTGTGAACGAGTTATTAAAAATCCATTTGTTTACGTCAATGAAGACAGTGCAGACAGTTAATCAAGTTGACATGTAAGGAGCAAGAATGCATCAGGTCATCAAATCTCAAACTTTATCAAAATGTCTGGCCTTCACAAAAATGTATGCCTGCTATAATCAATTTTGCCAATGGTTTTCTTCAGTTTCTGATGTTGGATAGTTGAAGTTGCTGAGAAAATGCCAAAATAGCCCACAAACTCTCCAAGTTTTCAAAATAGTTTTTGGAATGAAAGAAACGTGAAAACAGTAGTGGTATTGTGCGAAAAGATGGTTTCAGTTTGCAGAAGAACGCCTAAAATAATAATCGTTTACTTCTTTCCACATCGCAAATTCTTCAAATATCCCTTCTGTAGCTCGAAATATATCGCAAATTCTTCAAATATCCCTTCTTTAGCTCGAAATATATCTCTAGTTTGGAATGGTGACGTGTGTACCAAAATACATGACATAACAATCAATTAAATAAAACAGAAATCCAGAGCTTCACTTTTATCGACTCGATTCGTGTATTGTTCTGAAAAACGTTTCCTTTGGCAAACCCTACTGCTGGAATAATCTGTTATTCGTCCGCCTCTTAAAGATATACCCTAGTTTTCCTTGTACACCAGCGATTGTATTATCTGCCTCACGTCTGGTTTTTTAGAAGTCTGGTTTCTTATATCATGAAGGAAACTTGCTCGTTATTGAGATCTGATTGGCTATTTGCAGGGGCGGGCGATACGGGAGACCGCCTGGAGCGCCAAGATGGGGGAGGGGGGGCGCCGTTTCGCGGAGTTTGCGGTATTTTTTTCCGAATGGGGGCGCAAAAAGGTGACACTCGCCCGAAGCGCCGTATCGTCCAGCGAAAACTTGCGACGGCCCTGGCTAATATATACTAGAAACTACTTGACACAGTGATTGATAGATGCAGCTTAACACATTATTGACTAAGTCAATTGGCTGGGGGGGAGGAGGAGGCGGATAATTACTCTATTGTTAGCACATTATGAGGTTACCCAATAAATGCATTTTATTTTAGTTGATATTGACACCTTGCTTGATATTGTTAGGAAACTAAGTTACAATTACTCGACCAATCATAATCAACATGTAGTTAATAGTACCTATCCATTTCTAGCGACCTACCGGTTTCAAACTTCGGCTTCTATAGAGTGCTTACTAACTTGCTTTGATTTTGTTGTTCAACAAATGTCTTGAATGAGTCAACAATCAAGTACATTGACATGTCAGAATAAGCAATGTTTACGTATGCCACCCCTGTGAAAACAGGATAGGGTGTTCTTGTGTACTCCAAGACAGATAAACCCTACACGAAACAAACACACCGCAGGACAGGTTAGCATTAGACATATTTGGCATTGGATAAAATTAATTAATTGGTTCACCAAATGTGCAGGCATTTCAAACTGATTGTGTTTGTATACATCCTTATGCAAAACAGTTAGATAGATAGATAAATACTTGCCACGTTCACTCTTTTCACTATTAATTTTTTTTATTTCATCTCTTGTTTGGAAGACCCTAAACCTTTCGCTTCCTAGTAACGGTGCAGACAATGTTTTCTTTCCAGACACTATTACAACTATTTAGGAAGCTCAAGCTATTTCTGAGAGCAGAAATCCATATCCCACTTGGGCTATAATTCTTCTTTGCTAGTTCACTTGTTATGTGAAAGAATAGGTTTAAAATGAAAAGCGCAACCGGTGGCTACTATTCAGTGATATACCTCTATAATTACATAATATTTGAGAATATTGGATCGATAAATTGAATTTGAAATTGATGAATCTTGCACTAGATATTGATGATAAATGATTATTTTAACCGATGATGATTTCAATATTCATCAATAGTAGGGGAAGTGATAGAACTGTCTTATTTTACATCTAATTCTTATATTTCGCCAGAAAATATATATGCTCTAATTCTAACTCCTGAACTAATCCCTGTGTAGGTTGGAGGTAAATCTAAGTTCAGATTATATGTCATCCTTATTTTAATTGAGACTTCTAGAGGTTAGGAAAAGAAATAAACCGCTAGGATTTGGTACTATTGGATCTGATCGACTTGAAACTATTGTGAGCAATACATTTCCATAATCGACTTGGAACTATTGTGAGCAATACAATTCCATAATAGACTTGGAACTATTGTGAGCAATACATTTCCTTAATAGCATTCTAACCATTTTGAGCAATACATTTCCATAATAGACTTAGAACTATTGTGAGCAATGCATTTCCATAATAGACTTAGAACTATTGTGAGCAATGCATTTCCATAATAGACTTGGAACTATTGCGAGCAATGCATTTTCATAATCGACTTGGAACTATTGTGAGCATTACATTTCCATAATCGACTTGGAACTATTGTGAGCATTACATTTCCATAATCGACTTGGAACTATTGCGAGCAGTACATTTCCATAATCGACTTGGAACTATTGTGAGCATTACATTTCCATAATCGACTTGGAACTATTGTGAGCAATCATTTCCATAATCGACTTGGAACTACTGTGAGCAATACATTTCCGTAATCGACTTGGAACTACTGTGAGCAATACAATTCCATAATCGACTTGGAACTAATGTGAGCATTACATTTCCATAATCGACTTGGAACTATTGTGAGCATTACATTTCCATAATCGACTTGGAACTATTGCGAGCAGTACATTTCCATAATCGACTTGGAACTATTGTGAGCATTACATTTCCATAATCGACTTGGAACTATTGTGAGCAATCATTTCCATAATCGACTTGGAACTACTGTGAGCAATACATTTCCGTAATCGACTTGGAACTACTGTGAGCAATACAATTCCATAATAGACTTGGAACTACTGTGAGCAATACAATTCCATAATAGACTTGGAACTACTGTGAGCAATACATTTCCATAATAGACTTCACCTTACTTTCAGTGTAAAAGGGGAATGATTTGAAATGAGCCGAAATAACTGTTGAGATAAATTTCTAGCCATATTATATTGTCGAAATCCTCGCAATAAAAGGTCTCCCTTGTGACGGTATAAATTTCAAGTTATTGCAATATTGTGGCATTGTCGCCCAGTTTCACATATGAGGTCAAAAGCCAGAGAATGCAGGCACTACTGAGCAAAATATAAGACACTTTAGGTTGAACACAGCGGACTCACGCCTAAACATCCCATGTTTTTAATTAACTCGGATCTGGTCATGGACTGATAACAAGCCTTGTATAAAAATCTGCTATTCCACGTTAACTCAGAAACATAACTAGCATCACGTACCAATGGTAATTACAGTGCTTAATGAATGATGTTGAAGCTGATTTTTAGTTTCATTCTTCTTTGCGAAAAATATTTTTTTTAAATTTGAGGGACACATACACTAAACAATATTGTTAGAATTATGTTAATGTTTAAAAACTCATAAATTTCATGCATACAAAATGTAAAGGAGTTGTGTAATTTAGGTACATATTTCTGTAACGATTGAACACTTAGACAGAAAATTGATTAGTCGTTCTCATATCATTGTTTCTTTTTCTCTTTTTCTTTTTTGATTGTTCACTTGCACTTGTTCTGCACTGTTTGTATCACTTTTATTTTGTAAAAGAGCCCTATAGCTAAAGACAAATCAAGAATGAAATATAGACAAACTGGTTATAAATCGAATGACCTACAATTTTTATTGGCACACATACTATGTCGAAAATTAAAAGTATGAATTGCTAGATGCATTTTTGTAACGCAGTTTTATGTATATTTGGTCTGAATTTAAACAATCATTGACTGTGTAAGGTTAGAGATATTACATATATCTTATCCACAGTCATAAAATGTGTGTTAAATTTTAATGCAATGCATCATTCGTTATTTATGACAAGGTGCGAAACATAGTACAGCTCAAAAATATGGCTTAAATATATCAGCATCAAAGTAAATGCAGATCATGTGAAGGGATAGGTTTCCATATAGGCATTGTGTCATAATTCATCGTTTAATCTCTTGGTAATCATTAAAGCTATTTATCACAATTTAGTTGCTTCTAGACACAAATCAAACTTTAGTCAGTGTACCAGCTTCATTAATAGTGCGTTATAATTCATTAATTCTTTTTTGCTTTAACTAACCGAGTCATAAAAAGCCGAAAACGCAAGCAGGGTATAATTTTAAAGGCCAATACATTACAGATAATAACACTGGAACACAGAAAAATATAATGCCAATGGCCATGTACTTTTAGAATTGTTGATTTAGAGCAGTCATGTCAAACATGCGGCCTGATCGAATTATTTTGATGCCCGCGACTACATGTTTATAAAGTATCTAATTACGACTTTCCGATAGAAGTACATTCTCTTTGGTAGCTCTGAAAGCTTTCGGTTTTTGTTTGGGCGGCCCTCAGGAGGGTTTGAGTTTGACAAACCTGATTTAGAGTAATTATAGTATTTCGTAATTTTTTTTTTTTTTTTTTTTTTTGTATTATAAACAAACTTGCTTGTTTAAAGAAGAGGCTAATTACTGGCCAATTCTGCAACAAGATCTCTGTGCTCGTGTGATTCTTATCTTGAAGAAATTTAACCCTTGTGGTTTTTTGGGTTTTTTTTTTTTTTGTGGTGTGTGTGTGTGGGGGGGGGGGGGGTTGACGTGTTACAATGCTACGAACATGGGATCTTTAAGAAACTATTAGACAATTTCGTTGACCTAGGTGGCACGCATGAAAACAAACCCGTACATCTTTATGCAAAGCTAATCAGCGCGTAGCAGTGTAGAAATTCAACATTAGTACGTTTGAAGACATTCTCACTTTTCTAAAAGAATGGAAGAGGCATTGTTCTTCACCGAATAATTCAAGCTTTTTAATATTGAGGCAAATTAATAACACAACTTAGAAGAACACATCAAATGAGTTATAATTATTTAGCATTGTGTTCCTTTTGTGCACATTTCTATTATTTTATGGAGCCATGGCAGCTATGTTGGTAGAGGGTCGGAATCATAATTCAAGGGTCGCTAGTCAGATTTGTGAAAGAGTTATAAAAATTTAACCTACAGAGGTGGATTTTGATTCGTTTTAATTTAGCAATGAATGTCTTCATCAACGCCAAGTGTATCAAAAAGGCATGTTACAATATTTTCTTCTCACGTTACCTATAGTCAAGTGTACATCAAAAACATTGACTAATGCTCCCAAATAGTAATCATACGTGAAATTTCTTACATTTTGTTCCTTTTATTCTATGGAAACGATCATTTTAATTGCCTTTGATAGGCCAGTACTTAGTGAAAGTCCGGTTTAACCATTCTGCTGTCAGAAAATGTTCTTAAACGTGATTTACAGAGAAACTCAAGATATGCTAAGAAAGGTTTTGATGAGAATTAGTGGAGACATTCACTTTATAACATTTCCTTATTTTGACGTGAACTTCTTGTGCAATTAATGAACAGCGTGCTCAGCATACCGTGTTAACCATACGACAGTTAGTGGTTCTATTAAGGAAGCAAAAATGAGAGTAAACATTAACCCGTTGCAGACAACACACCTCTTTTGAGTCTATTTGCAAACATTATACTTAGCAATTCTATCATTGTAACTATCAGAGCCAACAGTCATTTTCTTTTCAGATTAAATTGTTATCTAAAATGCAAGCTTAAAATCTTTGATACTCTTTGTGCCCATTGTTCGTTTAAATTCTAAAACATTAGGAACTGTAGCAAGCAAAATATTTTCAGTAATCTTCAAACAAGAATGATTAAGAACGTTGAGACTATAGATTTTAATGATCCAAACATTTCACTTTTCTTCAATCTTGTGTTGTTTTAATACTATCAAGTGGAAACACCCTAAATGCAGATGGTTGACTCAATGACAGTCCACAGGGAATACACTTTATACATATACGTTAACAAAACAGAAGGAAATCATACATGTGTCTGAGCTTTCCCTGCCTTGTCTTTTCGTACAAAGGCTGAAAATTATTACAAAATAAAATTAAAAAAGCAGATGAAATTACTTGTAAAAGCTACTGAAATTTGTTTGATATTACGTTGGACAGGAAAAAAAATTAAATGTTAATTAAGAAGTGCTTAAAGGTGAAACATTAAAATGCCTGTATAATGGCTGCAGAAGTTAATAAAGATAATGGTTTTGTAATAATATCATAGCATTTCAACAGCAGCAACAACAAATGTACAACTCTGAATTTAATTTGTTGATCAAGGAAATCTCAGACAATGCCAGATCACAGGCCACTAGAATGAATTGGCTAATTTTTACACTCTAAGTTAGTCTCTCAATCACTTTCCCGATCCAATTAACTGGCGAGACACATAACTTCAGAAAAATGTTTCTCCTTAACTGTATTTATTCTGTGACAATATACACTATGCTACTAAAATATTCTGTATTAAGTCTCAATGTCCGGCAACATTATTCAGCAGATAAGGGGCAATAATCCAAACCAAGAAGCAATCAATACCTTTCAAATAATGACTCAAAGTTACCTATTACTTCTCAATGAATAATAAATGATTTAACGATTGACGGAAGGATCCATAGCTGTGTAACAGTATGTTTGATTATACATTTACACATCACTTTGAAGCATTAATTGAGACGATATCCTTTTCTGGTACAAGACAAGAATCAAATACATATTCTATACACGAAACGTTGAAAGTCAATGTCTGCATTTCTCTAGTGGCGGGGGGGGGGGGCAATCGCCCCAGGGCGCCGGGAAACGGGGGGGGGGGGAGGGCGCTGTCGGGAGATTATTTTGCCTTCCCCCATCCAAGCCCCCGGTTTCAGGGCTTAGATGGGGGGTGAAGGTTTGCAACTGTCATAACAACTGTTATCTCTGACAAAGTAGGGACGCCACTAAAGAACATTGCCCCCGCGTGCCTCAAACCCTTGCGCCGCCACTGCATTTCGCCCCAAACCTAACCATCGTCAATTGTATACAGCTAAGAAAAAACACCTACAGGAGACCAATTATCCACTTTACAAATGGACAAATCACCCAGCTTGGTATATCTCATCCTTGAGGTTTTCAAGTTTTGTAATTTAATTGTCTACCACGCCCACTTCAAACAGAGAATCTATTGATTATCACACAATTGATTTCTTAAAACTTTTAAGAGTTGAAAATAGGTTCTTCAAGATTGACGAGAAGAAAACAACAAATATGTTTCGGTAATGCTTTAGAATTATCCTCAATTTCAATCAATATGCGGATTACTTCTTAGAGTGTTGAGCGAGTAATGCCTCTTCCGTTATAGACCTTTCCATTATGGTTTTAATGGGTGCAGCCATATGTGTATCACGTGACATTCCGCCATTACGGTAGAGACATCGCGCAGCGCTCTCTACTATTAAAGCTGTATTCGTACACATGTAGTGTAAATATCATTTATTTGCACAAACATTTAGGTTAACAGTGCATCGCTGAGATAACAATATTTAGCGAATTGATTATCCTAAAGTTTTATTTTTTTTATACTTTCGAACATTTTCCTGCATAATTATGTATAATTGGTTCGTTTTTTATCCCGAGGTTGTGATTCATGCTATAATTCTTATTTCCCTCAGTTATATATTTCATAGTTCTAAATTTTGAATTGTTTTAACTAATTTTATCAAATTGTCTGCAGTCTGAAGCCGCTTATTAGTCTCTTGAGTCAAAGAATACGATGTGTATGTCAGTGAAAATTAAAGTCTGAAATGTAGTTCATATGCACTCATTTTGTAGCAGATGGTATAGATGTTTTAACACAAAAGATTAATTTCAGTAACAGCTTTCTCTCACTGAGTTTTTATATTGCTGACAGGAAAACTATTGTTGTCCTTTCCCATTTTACTCTTGATTTTATATAAACGTAGACGGCATTTTAGGCGAATGAGGTCTGTGTACAAATTTATGTTTTATGTTCTTGTCAAACCATGGCAATTAATTTTCTTCTCAAAACAGTACTGTCATAATTATCTTGCTGATTCAGGGGAAAAAACGTGTGTAACGAAACTAATATCTACGATATCTACTGACAAAGAGAGAGAGAGAGAGAGAGAGAGAGAGAGAGAGAGAGAGAGAGAGAGAGAGAGAGAGAGAGAACAAAGTAGAACAAAGCAGGACATTGTTTTACAGTCAATTAAAAACTCTACCTCATAATAATGTTGATGAGTATTCAATTATCATCCATGATATATATCTAACACTTTTCTCCATTCTAGTCATCGCAGGAGGCTCTATCAACAACTAAAGCAAATGTTGGTTTTGATTTATTTGCGATAGTGATAACTGGTATCGTATCCAGACACAATGGGAACAAATTCATCTCAGACGAAGGATCTTTTGGTTGATCTATACATGATATCAGCAATATGGGTTGATAAATACGCATTATTAGAAGTGGCGTAGCAAGAAATTCTGCCCCTCCCCTTAATTCTGGGTTCCCTCCCAATAAAAAAAGTTCTTTGATAGGAATTGTGGTCCCCCAGTGGACCTGCCCCCCCCCCCCGGCAGTTGCAGGGATTGCTTGGGCGGTTGCTACGCCACTGATTGTTTGTATATAGTATGTTGATCAATAGGTCTGTATTATCTTGAGTTACATTGTTATCTACTGATTTCATATTCTCATGGGAGATGATTCAATCTCACCGGAGATGCGGGAGATGCTACGGCTCTAGCGACCAAAGCACTATACTGATTATATACTGTATATACACACACACACACGTTTAAAGAAATGTTTTGTCTGTCTGTATGTACAGAGTTTAATAGTATGTCATCAGCACAATACTAGCTTTATTGTACCGATTAGGTAAGTTCTAACAATGTGAAGATTAGGAAAAAGAAAGCCTATCATTTAGAATAAAAACCGAAACGACCGTGTTTGCAATAAGATACGAAAGTGCGGTTTACAAATCGAAAATGTTTAAAAGATGTGAATCAGTTTCATCCAATTGTTTGGAATAGTGTTTTGTTGTAGTACGATCTAGATTGGCGTACAAGTCTCAAATGATCTCAGATAAACTGTAAAAATGAATTTCTGATCAATAACATCTGTGAAACTGATAGCAAGAAAAAGAAAGAGATTGCCAGGCTGCAATATTAATAAATAAACAAATATACTTACTTTTCGAAAGAAACAAATCAGCATTTATCTATGAATCCCAAAATTATGTTTAAGCTGATTCTATAGCTACCACAAGAATAGCCTGCACTTTTTAAGATGTGGATTCAGCTAAAGTGCTTACACGTAAAATCTACGAACATTCATTATTTAAATTGAAAATTAAACAGAATATGCAGCTCTATCAAGGTTTCTTTAGGCCACAATTCTATACAAAGCATGATTTAAATGCGACTTGTCTAAACGCGAGTCAAAATCCATCGAGGCTTATTCGGTGCTGCCTCAAATGGATCAAGTTGGATCAGTTTGATGTTTTTTTGCGTTGTGGACTTAGTATCGGTTTCCAGAGAGGAAGTAAGATAAATCAGCTGGAAAACCAGTCTCTGAGAAAAAAGAATATAGGAAGCCTTTAGTAAGAGCATTTGTATGATTAGTTCAAAGTAGGTGTCTAAAACATAAACTGTTTTTGTATCATTTTCGAGTTTATAGAAACATCTAGCATTCTATTTGAAATGCAATCGAAATAATAAGATGTGACTCTGCTCATCGCCGAGGAGGTCAGAGTACCTTGAAACAAGACACTAATCATGATAGATAACTATCGTCATTCTGAAATGACATTATCGAGGATCTAACTGAGATCTTAACTGATGTTAAACATGTGTATTAACCACTAACTTAACTGCTGCCAAGGCCAATACAATAAAACAAATTTTAGTGCAAACCTTGAATTCTTCCATAAGGGCTTTGAAACATACTTAACACAGAGCAATACAGATATTGGGCTTTCGTCGATTATACATGATCTACTTGCATATCCATATTAAACCTTTAAATATTTATCGAATACTCTGCTGAACTTACTTGCTCTGAGATCAAAGAGTACTTAGCATCTTTATGTCATGTATTAAAGTAATTACTACACTACATTAATATTGCTAATTAAGTTGTTGATTACATTTCAAAATCAAACCTGTGACCAACGCATTGGTGTAAACGGCGTCTTTTTTTATTTTTGTATTATGTTCATGATAGATTTAGAGGTAATATTAGAAAAAGTCATAACTCAACACTGCTTGTCCCATACACGCGGATAATTTAAAAAAAAACAAACAAGGCAAATAACGCGAAATATGTAAATTTCTACCTAAATCAGCATGAAAAGGAGGAATACGTTATCATCTTGAAGGCATTTTGAATATTTTGGTTGTAAATATGCATATTGTCAAAAGGTAATGAAACCATCATGTCCATGTGTATAGATTCTTGTCATTTATTGTTCCCTTGAATCTCGCCTTCAAATGGGCCTCATCGTCTTTAGTATTTAGTTATTTGCGCTTTTTAAGATCTGGTTATTTGGTCGGTTTGTCTCCTTCTTCCGTCTTTAATCCTCATACTGACATTTTCTAAGACTGAAATATACTTCTAAAGAGAAACAACGCATTTGTCTGAGTACAATATAAAGAATTAAATTTACCTATATCGCGTTTTAAAAAGTTACAAGAATTGGACTTAAAATATAGCAAAATTAATCAGTCTATAAGCATTTGTTCAAAATCTTATCGAAATCGGTCACACAGCCTTTCATAAAAATCGTTCAAAAATGACAATTTCAGTTAATCGTGAAGATAAAGCAAGAAAGTTTTCTCTTTGCAGAAGAAAACCAATTTTTTTTAAATTCTCAGTCACACTTATGGATAATACGTAAATATTTATTTCTTAATATTTGAGATCTTACAGTTAAACTGACAAAACAAATACCACAGTGAATGCAACTACAGAATGACAATCTCATCACAGTGTACTAGGCGTGTGCCATCAATAGGATCTTTCTTCCCCTCTCGTAAAATAGTTGCATCATACCACCGGGTGTAATTTCAATGTGCCCTATAACGATATTCAACCTTTGCATATAATATATTTGATACATCTGTGCTGTGTCTATATGATCTGCAGAAACTAAATACGGCGGAAACTAGAAACTAGTAGAAATATTTTTAAAATGGATGTGGACGACCACATCCGGCCTCGTATTCTAGAAACTTTTACGATATAAACTCCAGCTTAAAGCTATAAACTTGGATATGATCCTTAGGGTGCACCTATTTCGAGTCTAGTAGAGGGATCCAAATTAATAAAATTCTAAATGTTGTGCTATTTTAGCTTCATTCTAATTAAAGTTATTTACTGTCAACGTTTTTGGACTTTGCGCTTGAACTTAGGTTTCTTTCTCCAAAAGTTTTGAGAATACGGGGCTTGAGTAGACACGTTGCTTAAGGTACATATCATTAGGGGCGAAACGATACACCTGTGCCGCGTATCGATACGATTCACTCTACACAGCCTACGATGCGATACATTATCGATTTTCAGTTTAAAGAATAAGAAGGCAAACGACTAATAATTATTCATGACCGCTGAAGATTAAACTAACCTATATAGGGTATATATCGTTTTGTATCGATTCTTCACCTCTTGTATCGATACGTTTATCGATATGACAAAAGTATCGATGCATCGATATATCGATGAATCGTTTCACTCCTACATATAGAAAACGTATTAAACAGATATCCTTTAACCTGCTTTCTTCTGACTTAAGGAGGGAAATTACATTCGGCTACATCGAAGATATTTTTAAGATCCAAGTGCTGAACTTCAAACAGAATTGCTTTACCAAATGTGAATGTTACGAAGCAGAAATACGTGATCTTAAACACTTCCATCGAGTTTTACTTAAAATAACATCACAGTGTCCCTTGCAACCAACAATGAGCGCAATTTTAGTTGTAAAAAACACAAGCACGAAGCAATGGCATTGCAGAAATTACATGGTTAGCATTAAAGAGTCTTAGAATATTCATCTGCCAACTTTGTGATGCAATCATTGACGAATAGGAAAATCATCTAAATTCTTCAAAATATGCATTGTATTTTGTTTTACGTGGCTATTTTAACAACAGACACATAAATTAGAATGAAAATTATTGAGCTTTTCAGTAGTTAAAAATACACTGTTTGGCAGGTGAACGTCGGTTTCATAATAAAAAACGTAAAATTAGACTTTATTATAAATGCAGAGTGTCAACATATAGCTGCAATTGTCGACATATAGCTGCAATTGTCGACATATAGCTGCATTGCTGCAATAGTGATTGGGATCCTGAATGTCAATTGTTTCTCATAACTTTCTGAACAGAGCTATTTACACCTTAAGCTTCATACAAGCTACTGAACTTAGCAACCTTTCTATGGAATAAGAACTTCATATCAAAGTAAGGAAATGCTAAGACAATGATCGCGTCAGGCGCTTTTAATGAAAACCTTTGTTTTTGTAGCTTGTGTTTCTCTTAAAAGCAAGTGTCAGAAGTGCTTCCACAGCAGAGTCCTAGTCTGTCTTTCACTGATTACCGATCAGTCATAGTTAATTACAAAAAGGGTGTGCCTAACATATAAGGAAGGAAATGTAGGAGTTAATGCACAACATAATTGATGTATGACTAACGTTTATGAGAATTTATCATGCTTTAGTACAGACAAAATGAATAGATATTATGAAGAGGAATTTTATATAACATGTGATTCTATCAAGACAGTTATTACAATATGGACAACGAACATGAATAAACATATTATCCTTATAAATCATTCTTCAATCCTTCAGGTATGGCTATAAATATCCAGATTTTACAATCACACTTCTGCTGATTCATGACATTTTATTGACTTTTACAAGTATGTGTTTTTTAAGTTCTTGTCTATACAATCCACAGCATGTAATTATTTTGGTTTCAAGCCCATGTCTATACAATTCACAGCATATCATTATTTTGGTTTCAAGCCCTTGTCTATACAATCCACAGCATATAATTATTTTGGTTTCAAGCCCATGTCTATACAATTCACAGTATATTATTATTTTTTGTTTCAAGCCCTTGTCAATACAATCCACAGTATATCATTATTTTTGTTTCAATCCCTTGTCTATACAATCCACAGCATGTAATTATTTGGGTTTCAAGCCCTTGTCTATACAATCCACAGCATGTAATTATTTGGGTTTCAAGCCCTTGTCTATACAATTACACAGCATATAATTATTTTGGTTTCAAGCCCTTGTCTATACAGCATATCATTATTTTTGTTTTTGTTTGGCAAAGATTAGTTGTTAATGTAGACATTTTTAAGTAGAATAAACGCCTTTCATACGTAAAAGCTATGGATTACTCAAAACTACTAAAATCCGTTGTCTCAATTTTCATTTTCGATCACATTTTATTTTGGCACAACTTTTAATTTGTTACCTAACAAATCTGATTACTTTATCCTGTAGTTTTGCCTCAAATGATATATTTGAAGCCTTGGTTGTGATAATGCACGCGCTAAATGACATTAAATTAGATACAATCTTTTTTCTCACATAAATAGAATAGGGCTTTATAGAAAAATACAACTATGTAATTTTGACTCATCCATTGTATGTTTCTTAGAATCTTGGTGTTTTTCTTCCCCAAATCTTTAAAGACTTGAGTAATGCTCTTGAGAACAATACCCATTTCTCCTTGAATAAATGGCAATGTTTCCCACATCAGTGGATGAGCTTTTCTTTATATGTATCACGTAGATCAATGTTGTTTTCAATTACCATCGTCGTACAGGTCCTGTGTTCCTAATATTACGTAAGATGTTCAAAATCTAAGTCCGATTTCCTTACCTTTAGAACGGTATGATTCGAGACGTCTTGCGGATAAAACTGGCCAGTTCTTGAAAATAGCAACTTCATGAATGAATGGAATACAAATATAATAAAATATCATTACCAGTAAAATTCATCGATGTCGTGAGTAAAAAGACATATTGATGGCAGCATACTTTTTTGTATTCAGTGTTTGTATTCTCTGGAATGTATTTGGCCTGAAACTATTACCTGAGCTTTTTTTTTTTTTTTTGTGGTCTTATATGGAATTTTCTTGATCAAAGACAAAAGAGTTAATATATTATAACACACATTAATGATGCTCATACACTTTGCAAAATTTCATTTGTTTTCAGGAGAGCTTCAACGATGATTTTTAATTTCATAGATTGAAGAAAAGTAAGTCAATTGAGCGGGACTAAAATATATTTACGTGGACGGACAACGTCATAAGATTTGCACCTATACAACTCTAATATCACTCAGCTAGTACAGGTCCATCATTTTATATATGTACCATGTTTCAATTGTTTTTGTTAAATCACAATATATATTTGTATTTCGAAATCGTTGGTGTGTTAATTGAATTACTGAGAAGTCAATTATTATTGGAATTTACACAACTAAATAGAGTACATAACTACTAAAAGCATATTAAAGTAATTCACACTATCAATTCGGACATAAAAGCAATTCACACTATCAATTCGGACATAAAATTAATTCACACTATCAATTCGGACATAAAAGTAATTCACATTATCAACTCGGACATAAAAGTAATTCACACTATCAATTCGGACATAAAAGTAATTCACACTATCAATTCGGACATAAAAGTAATTCACACCATCAATTCGGACATAAAAGTAATTCACACTATCAATTCGGACATAAAAGTAATTCACACTATCAATTCGGACATAAAAGTAATTCACACTATCAATTCGGACGTAAAAGTAATTCACACTATCAATTCGGACATAAAAGTAATTCACACTATCAATTCGGACATAAAGTGTGTAAAAAAAGTTATAATAGTATCAACAGTTTAATATATCTTTAGCACTATTGTTACCTTGGGAATAAAAATAGTTCGACGGTTTATGATTGTTACTAAATCTTAAATTAAATCTAGATTTAAGACACTTTGATTGGTCAGTTTTAAGTCAGATTTAATTTCAACCAATCAGATAACTGGATTCTAGACTTAAATTTAAGCCAGTTTCAAATTCAATCAAAATCCTAAGTTTTCAGACAAAGTTTGGGTTTGGTTAAGGACGTCAGTGCCTGTTCAGATCGGTCCTTCACCTTTACAAACGGAGTCGATGTGACTAAACCAAACAAGCTGTTCTTTGCCAACGAACTGGCAAAGAAAAATACTCAGTCGAGGAAATTGAAACATTAAATTTAAACACAGTTGTACTATCTCTAGTGATTGCATCATATTCGTGTTGTCCCAATGATTCTACCACTTTAATCATGGAGACGTCTGCTATACTTCCTTATCTAATAGTCGCAAAAGATCACAATGATATTTGTGTTTCACTTTGGCGCACGAAATGAGATGAAGTCAACGATTCACATTTTTTTCTCACAATGCTGCTAATTCGATTCGATCCAGTTACTTCGCACCAATAATTAAATGATAATGTTAGTTCCGGGAGTCTAGCTGAACCACAGAATTAAATGGATATTCAATTTAGAATTACCTTTTATCCGCACTTTGGTTCACTGGAAAGCTAGGACAAGTGTATTCCTCACAGACCCTTACAACTGAGCCTGAAACAGCAGTAGTACTAGCTTTTTCCCATTCCTTGGTAAATTTCGAGAATGCAAACGGTTTTATTAAATGTTTGAAGTTATTCATCAGTTTCAAGTGCGTTATAAATCGATCTAAAATACTCAATAATAAGTATGTGTATTGTGTAATTTATCAGGTGACATCATGCATCGCGGCTATCGCTTTTATTAATCATGTCGACTTCATTCATGTCACCAAATGAGCTATCTAATACATATATAGTCGTGCAAAACTGTCGTGTAAGTTGAGATATGCGACATTGATTTGTAATCACAGAGACAGCATGACCGTAAAAAATGACATATGCTCGAAAAAAAAAATTATCGTCATATTTGAATGCAAAATTTGTTCTGGATTTTCTTATGAATGATTTCATAGTTCATGTATTCAAATATCAGAGAAAACAACTTGTCACCGACTTACTTGAGATTTTAAACTCGTTGTAGGATTTCCCAACCTCTTTTATATAAAGAATGTTCTCTACTGTGTATTTAATAATATATCTAGAATTGAATGCAGATTATTCTGTCAATCTCCAAAATCGTCTCTTTTAGTCCCAGTTCTTTCCATCCATATATCGATTCATGTATTCTTTTCGCGAAATCTACAGCTATCTCTAACACGTGAATTTTTTATGTTTTGCGTTATATAATGACTGTTTTATTTTGTTTGTTGTTTTTATTTGTATGGTATATTGGTGTACTACGGAACCTCTAATATTTCAAGTGTAAGTACATATTTATATAGAATGTACGTCATAACTGTATATGACTATGATACCCTTCCAGAATATAAAAATAAAATATTAAATATTGTATGATTTGCAAAGATGTAGTGTACATTACCTTGATTAAGAAAACAAAATTAACGAGATACCAAAGCGAGTAATGATTATATGGCTTGATTATTACATCAAACGGTACAAATGTTAGACGTCGAGTAAGGACAATAACATTGATAACAGGTCTATAAAAATAGCAAAATGGAAATAGTTGTAATGCCTTGGAAACTTATTACACACTTCATAAAGCTAATTGATAAACTATATGACTAATTCGTTCCATGTCACGGAATATTGATATGGATTCGTTGACAGAAATAATGGCATTCAAAGAACTCTTTACTAGCAGTCTCCGGAACATGAAGCCATACGGAATGAATATATCCTAAAAGAATACAATAATCCTGCCACTCCCAGACAACTTTCCGGATATTTGGATGCTGTCGTTCATTTACTACCGCAGGGGCTCTTACGTCAGTTGCTTTACTACTCATAACAATCCTTCCGCAGTTATTTTACCGTATATACTCGCGTATAATTCAGGTCCAAATGCAAACAACATACACCTTGATCTGCCGTACAAGTAATAATTGCACACAAAAAAATCACAATAAATTCATCTTTTCATATTTCCCTCTTAAACGTCTTGAAAATGAAAATATCTTGAAAAAATAGATATTTATCTTCAGAGAGGTAAGAAAATAGATTGTGATACACAAGTACATTATTGACCAAATGATACGATAGACTATGATACACAAGTACATTATTGACCAAACGATACAATATACTATGATACACAAGTACATTATTGACCAAATGATACGATAGGCTGTGATACACAAGTACATTATTGACCAAATGATACGATAGACTATGATACACAAGTACATTATTGACCAAACGATACAATAGACTATGATACACAAGTAAACTATTGACCAAATGATATGATAGACTATGATACACAAGTACATTATTGACCCAATGATACTATAGCACAATATTTCAATCAGGAACCAGCCAATGTTTTCCTAGGACAGAGGGACATTACCTTTTAACACCACACAAAAAGATATATCCGTATTCATGAATATTTGTTATTAATAAAAAGCCCCATTTTAATTATTTTTCAAAAATTTTGAATCTATTTAACAAATTTCCTAGTTACATTTCTTTACAGATGGACATACTCTGAATGTGCTTTTGAAGATTGTCTAATATTAGCATTTTTGTTAAACATTAATGCATGTTGCTTCTTCCTTAAAAATAAAAAAACAGCTACACCATGGCTGGCAAACGAAAACAACTTAGCTTGCATTTCCCTCAAAGTGGTAAAACTCTTTCTGCCGTTTATAGTGGACTTGTACGTATCATTATTCGAAGTACAAAATAATGAAATTACTAAATAATAAATAATTAAATGACTAAATACTAAATAATGAAATGACAGGTAATTCATTATTCGAAGAACTAAATACTGAAATGACAGAGTACTAAAATAAAAAGTAACAGAGAAAGATTAGTAAAAATGAAAAATATATTTTTAATTCATAAAGCGCAATATTTTATGCGTTGACCACCCTCGTGACCGTTGCGGAAAATGGTTCCAATTAGATGAAAAATCAATATTTTATACCAGTCAGTTTGTCCAAAAGCCTGATATTAACAATTCAACCGATTTGTCAATCGGATAGCGTGATTCTATAAATTATTTAGCAATTCTAACCAGCGCACTGATGTGTAGTGGATGCCCGCTGCTAGTAATACGTGATAGCTTGAGTTGCCCTTGACACAAAAAGTGTAACTACCATGTCTTTCTAGCGCTCTGGGTTGCAGATTCAGTGTCGATGAAGAGGATTTCCAAGAAATGTTGTAAGCTGTACGCTGTAGGATTTTAAGACTTCATACAGTAAAGGTAATGAAAATGAGCACTTTAACTTTCACAAAATTATTTTTGAACCATTTTTAGAGCCTTTAAAAGCCCTAGATGATCGGTCCATTGCTAGGTGATGGTAGAAACTATTAAACCGACAGTGTCTTGAAAAGTAACGATATGCGTGAAATATGTTTTATTGTTTTCAGAAATACACGTGTAATTGTGTTTAAGTAGCAGTGTAACCCATATGTATCAGTTTTATAGTTTTATACGACCAATATCAGCTTTGTTTCTAATTGCAACCTTGCCTGCGTTAACACTCCAGGTTTCAGAATGACAATCTGATGCCTTGCGCTGAGTAATTTTAACTAATTTAACTAATACATTTTCATATGAAGGTATGTGACTTATTTAGTGAATTACTTATTAGAGTTTGTGGCTTTTTGGGGAGGGGGGATATTTATATCTGTCCAAGGCTGGTCATGGGTCTGATAACCATCATCCCATGACAGCCATACAAAAAACTAAGAGATATAAGTCACAAATGATGTGTCATATACATAAATACATGATAAATATTAAATATAATATATATTTTCTACATGGATGAAGAGAGAGAGAGAGACAGAGAGACAGAGAGAGACAGAGAGACAGAGAGAGAGAGAGAGAGGGACAGAGAGAGAGAGAGATAGAGAGAGAGAGACAGAGAGAGAGGGGGGAGGGAGGGAGAGAGAGAGCTACTGTATACAAGAAATGTACTAAAATACTGAAAACACAGCCTAGCTAAAAAAAAATGGATACGATACTCTATTTAAGTGCAAATTGTATCTTCATTGAATTTATCCCACTTGCAGTTTGAAAGCCGTATATTATTCTGTTTTATAAATCGAAGATATCCAAAGTTTCCAATAAGGAATATATGAATGATGTTAGTTTATTTTACACCTAAATAATTATTGTTTTGCACACAAGAAAATAAAATTCAAAGTCAAGTCTGCTGTTCTCGAATATAATATTCCAAATAGTATTCCTTTACATGTCTGTCCACCGAAAAATATCTTTCCAAAATGAGATCACAACTGAAAAAAGTCAAATAGATGCGTGAAGTTTTCAGGATCTGTTTGAAAACAAGAACACTTTTTTCTTTCAGAGATATAAATTTTAATTAGAAATGAATTTGTCGACAGACATCCGTGTAAAAGTCTACTTTGAAACCATTGAATGTGTGTAGGCATGGTAAGCATAAATGTTAATCTAATGGCAGTGTCTAGTTTTTCATATCCATAAAATTCATTTTCCCATTTTCTTTTTGAAGAGGGAAATTCTTTATTGTCTACCAACAATAAATAAATATATGTCTACAACATCTATTTTCCGAAAGATGATATTTAAACGTGATTGATATATATGGATTTATATAACATTTCTCTATGAGTTTGTAATTGAAGTGTTCTAACATTTCTCTATGAGTTTGTAATTGAAGTGTTCTAACATTTTTCTATCAGTCGGTGGATACGTAGGTACGTGGATACGTAGGTACGTGGATGGATCTATTTCCCCTTTCAAAATAAACAGAGAAGCAACCTAAATCGTCTGTCAAATATCCTTCTGGGAGTAGAGCATTACTCAACTCTCGTTACGTCAGATATCGTCCTATCGGAATTCAAACAGATACCAAAGACTATCAGGTCAGGCCAAGTTGGACAGACCATAAACAAACCTAGTTTCAGAAGATTAATGTACTTTCTAACGGCTATTTCATCACATTAACATCACACGAGACATAACAGTTTCAGTTCACGTCCTAATTATACAAATGAATCAACGAAATTCACCTCACCACTCAACTACATTAGTGGTTCGCATGTATTCACTATTCTCCCAAGTCATATTAAATAAAGTAATGCATGTAATTCTTAGAATACATGATTTCTATATCAATCAAGACAACAAATTCAAACAATTCGTCAAACTCATATAAAGAAGATTATTGTACTAATTCAGACACATGAACTCAAACAAATAGTTCTACTCATATCAAGAAAATTAATCTACGAATTTAAACAAATAAATTCGTGCAAATATGAACAAATAAATTCAAGCAAATAATTATATTGGTATCAACGAATTACATGAGATTGATGCAAATACCTTGTGCTTTCAAGACTCGCTCGCTTCTACCGCCAGAATTGTTTCCGTCAACTTTTTAGACATCTGTCCCTTGAATAATTGTTTTCACGAGAGAACTTCTTCTAAATTCAATCTCGGAGTCAAAAATATCTTCGTCTTGCAGGAATTTAGACTGATTAAATGTTGCGATGGGGTATATTAAAACTATGAAATGTCGTGGCAAACACGCCCCTTATTTAGCGTCGCCAATCAGATTAAACGGATCTACCGCCTTATATAAATATGCGACAATTCGGTCACCGTAACCTTCTAGATTTTTAAACAACCGATTCTGGAGAATTTCAAAAAGATAATTCTACTTCCACTAGCTTACAAATGGTTTCTGTACCCTCTCAACTTTGACATTTTTGATCTCTAGACCTCCAAATAACCTTTGTACCGTTAGGGCTACAATGAAGGCTTAATTAAGAATCAGTTTCGCCCACCCCACCCCCACCCCCACCCCCCAACATTAAAACCATTGCAGTCTAGCGATTTAATACGTTATCTTTCCTCATAAATATAATTAATTGTTCTCTGTCAAAACTAATGTGCTCCTTATAGATCGACAGAAATTTGCACCCTTACAATAGTTGTATAATTCTTCACGAAACTTCTGCGTTTTCTCGACTCTATCCTCTTTTCTGGATATAACTGTGCAATCATCCAGGATTAATTTGGGAATTATTTTACTTACAAAGTATCTATTGTCTTAATTACGGAAGTAATGACTGGACATTTTACTTTCTTCCATCCATCTTGCGCGCGTTCTTACCTTGATACGGTCAATTGTTTCCTGTCTGTTTGTCAACAACTCTTTTTACTTTTTGCAGATATTTGATCACTACTTACGTCAAAATTATGACGTAGTTCACTTATTTCTTGTGTCAACAGTTCTTATCTTCTATCCCGTACCTTTTTATTATAAATGGCATAGGAAATATTTTGCCCCTTCTTTCCATCAGCAAAGTTTCAAAATAATAATTGGTTTTGACATTAAATTGAAGTTCAGAATATAAAATTTCTCTATGCTAAATTGATCTATTATATAGTACTTTTTTATCACACGTTCTAAAGTATCTTTAACAAGATGAACACAATTCAAATTATTTAAAAGCGAATTATTAAATTTTCAAAACAATTTACCTTTTAAAAGAGAAGAATTTAATTTTTCCAAACTATTTATCTTTTAAAAGAGAAATATAAAATTGTCATAACGATTTACGTTTTAAAAGACAATTTTTAAAGTTTAAAAACTATTTTCCTTTAAAAAGACAATTATTCAATTTTCAAAAGGATTTACCTTTTTAAAGAGAATTATTCAATTTTCAAAACGATTTACCTTTTAAAAGAGAATTATTAATTTTTCAAAACGATTTACCTTGTGAATGCTTTTCAGTATTTACCTATGTGATAATCATTCTAGTTTATTATGTAAATTATTTTTACCTTAGATACGTCATAAAGCGTCTCGATTTCTATGTACACCTTAGAGTGCTTATGTTTTTATATCTATAATTATTTACTATTGACCACCTTTAGGTCAGCCATTTAGTTACACAATACAACAGTAGAAAGTCAGTAAGTGGTTTGTAATCAATTGGTAATTACTACAGCCACTTACAGGTCGAGTTTAACTTGCAGTCAATTCAACCTGTGCTCAGATTAAACTGCTGTAACTTCCTAATTTGCTTGAATGCAATCAAAATATGCCCGTACATAAGAATGAAACAAGTTTGATCTTTTTTCACATTGCAGAGCAAGTTTTCTTTAAGCCCGAAAGAAGCTGCATTTATATGTTCAAATAATTATAAAATTATTGAATTTTTAATAAATAATACTAAATAGGGTCGCTTGCTGTTATCGTTGTCGGTCTCGTTATATGTCAATATGTCAGTCTCGTTGTATGTCAGTACGTCAGTCTCGTTGTATGTCAATACGTCAGTCTCGTCGTATGTCAATGCGTCAGTCTCGTTGTATGTCAATACGTCAGTCTCGTCGTATGTCAATACCTTACCTAAGATGATTGATATAATTTTCATGTCAAGAAACTAGCATACTCTTTAGAAATGGTCAATGATAAAATTATTTTACTTTTTTTTAGTAACTGTCAAATTATTATAAACTTAGTTAATAGTTATATAAATAGTATCATCATGACGTATTTCGAAAACAAGTAGCTGTTTAAAAATTTGACTGCAGACAAGTCCAAACCGTATAATTTGGGTGTGCACCTATTTTCCTTCAGAAGAGCTACACTTTTTCCAACACATTTACATTCGTAGAAATTATTGTTCTGCTGATATGTATGGGACAGATACCCAAAATATTCAGGTTGACGCCAAGAAACAAATAAAGTAAATTTCAGTCGATGACACGGATTTACATTTTTTTCGGGGGTGTGGGTGGGGGGTAGGCAGAGCGTTTGATAGAAGTTCGCAAATAGTAAAGATAAGGATACTAATGAATATGCTATTTAAAATGATCAGGGTTAGACGCACTACTGTAGAGACTAATGAAAACCGATCGAAATAAAGTTCTGTATTCTTTCATTCGTTTATATTTATCTTTTTTTTCTCCGACTATTTCTATATCTATTAAATATCAACCTTTGAAGGATACGCTTGCGACTTTGTTCAATGAAAGAGCTTATTTTTAGCTTCAAAACATCTCTAAAATTAATGATATTAACCTATTTTTCTTCCACAAATAATTTGTATTACATAAAATCCACGAAAAAATACATATATTGAGGTTTTATTCATCTAAGAGACCTCAAAGGACATGTGTGATCCTTGTACCGTAATTACTATGTGTCGCTACATTATTACAATTATCTGCCCTGTTCATTGATTAATAGTTTATATTAATTTATTTCTGCCTTTAATTTACAAATAATAAGATCTAAGTTTGGGTAATTTAGTGTCTAATAATACAGTTCATACTTGAGTGGAGTCTAATTATATATAGTATCGGGGGATTCCTCGACAGCAATCAAGAGTGTTTGTCAACTGGGTCGGGATGAAATAAAGCTTGGGTTTTTTTAAATTTCCGATTGCATGACCCCACTTCTCCCATAAATAAATATTAGCTACCATAAACATCAGACGCCTAAGCTCTATCTCTTGGCACGTACAATTTTGTTGTCAAATATTTTGTTGACAAGTGTTTTGTATTGTCACTGGGTTATCTATACAGCATAACAAGCTATGTTTCCTTTTTCCTTGAAAAGAAATGCAGTAGAACATTTTTTAACCGAACATCTCGAGTTTAAAAAAAACAAACATTTGTATAAACGAAAGTTTGGGTGAACGAGTATTGTTCATATCAGATCTTTGCTATTATCGAACATGATTGTGGTTGCATATACCTATCCGGTATTTTGGCTTTACTTATGCCTTTTCCAGGGCGATGCGCACTCTTTTAAAACTCCAAGACCTTCTCAGTTGTAACTTTGCATCCATTAGTCGGGAATATTCTACATCCTCGAGCCCTCAGGGGGACAAATCAAAACAAAAGAAAATGAAATAGTCTATTCGTCAATTAAGGGGTACTATTATATTGTACTCTGGTAACCATTTAAAAATAACTTACGGACGAATAACTTCATTTCATGTATTGAAATCGTGAATCACATCCTCTCTAAGGAACATATTGTTGACTTGAAAATAGAGTGAAATAAAACAAGAGGAATGAGTGTTGCTTTATATTTAATTTATATTTGTAACTACGTTACCCATTAATACGGGGGATACAAAATCCTTCAAAACAGTTTGGTATTGGCTGCCTCGGATGAAAAGGTTGTCGATTTCCTAGCATTTCATTTTTGTTTGTTGTCATGATAAGACGTTGACCAGATGTCAGTGGTATTGAAGAAGACAAGCCTTCATCTTCAACCTGGATTATCATAAAAGTATTTCGGGGAAATAGTATTCAACAGACATATTCAACATATCCAAAAGTGTCTTGCGTGTCAATCATTTTCAGAAATAAAAGTTTTAGTTGTCGCATGTAGGCGACAAGATTTTTATAAACAATTTTTTTTTCAATCGGAAGCGACTTGAGGCGATGCTTTTATTGTAAAATCGGTCACTCGCTCCATAATTCAAACAATAATTTTTTTCTCATCCTTTAAGACTATCCATCTGATTCATTAAACATGTATTTCGTGCATATTGTTGAATTCATTATACATGTATTTCGTGCATATTGTTGAATTCATTATATATGTATTTCGTGCATATTGTTGAATTCATTATACATGTATTTCGTGCATATTGTTGACGCCCAGATACATTACTCAAAAACGAGTGAACTTGTATTAGCTTTTTTTAAACTCCCGGTAATGGCTTTTTGTATGATTGTGTTTGAAGTGATAACTGTACCTGTCTTTTATGCAATGGTAAGGTTGGTTTGGTGTGTTATGGCACAGAAATCCACTTTGGTTATTTAGTGCCAAGACAATTGGACTAAAGTACCTGGGCTGATCTGATGGTAGGAGCTGACCCCTCGCCGTTTCGGTCGCGAGTCAATCACCCTCACGACTGAGTCACCGTGACTCTTCGTAATGGCAAGAAATGACTCTTTGTAATGGCAAGAAACGACTCTTTGTAATGACAAAAAATGTATATGAAATTTCCATGATTATTGTTGGTGAAAGCAATCATGGAAAGACTCTTTAAAACACTTTCAAGCCGAGGTGGCTGCAATTGAATATCTGTCTTGGTTCATAGGGGAGACTAAGGTAAAACAAGTAATATCAGCTTTTATATGACCCATCATGAATGCATTATACTGGTACCTTGAGGGCTCTACTAGTTATATAAATGAGACCTGGACTGCACTTCATAAAAGTTAAAGTTGAAAGATAAGTCCTTCAGGGTAGAGCCATTTTACTATGTTAAATTTTGTTGTCGTGCAAGATACTATCAACTGTTCGTTAGGACGCAAGGTAGAATGTGTAAACCTACTCTTCAGCGTGTTATTTCTTTACGCACAATCACTTCCGCCAAATTAAATAGCCGCGCATGCGCGGTTTTATCGACATGAGATGGACAAACCGTATCATATCCCCGAAATTAAATTGTTGCGAACTCGTTTGACATCCGGAAAAGCTAATTTAGTATGCATGACAAAAAAGAACATTTATCAAGAAATATTCCACAAACATACTGTGTTTTCTTTCTCTTTTGTCCGCGCATTAATGGAATAAAATGTTGCTGCCTTATTCATTTTCTTATTCACATCAACTAACGAGTACGTGCTGAACATAAGGTTTAAGTTGGAACTGATTGTTATAAAACAATTATTTAGGGAAATTGTAGAAACTGATGTGTGGACGGGGGAGAAAAGAAGACACATTTTTTTCTGGACTATTCACTGAGAAGCTCAGATAAAAGGTCCAAATATGTGCCAGTTCATTGAAATCTGGGGTACAATTTATTGGTCAGCGTGGAGAAAATCATGCTTTCTTCTAAGATACCATGAAGACAAAAATTAATACACGATCGGTATGACAGTCTCCAATGTATGGGCTGTGTGTAAATATGTTCAAATATTTTAAGTAAAGTGAGTGGGAAACTGCCTTACATTCACGCTATTAGGTTGGAAACTGCCTTACATTCACTATGTTAGGTGGGAAACTGCCTTACATTCACTCTATTAAGGATGTTGTCCGAGTTTATTAAACGTTATTTATTTTAGTCGTTGATTCAATCAGTTCTGTCGATCAGAACAAATTTGCGATACGGATGTATATCGAGGACTCTATGGCCCCGTGGGATCCAATCAAAATTACGCATTAGCTCTGACGAACGTGGTTATTTGCATCTCCTTTACACATTTAATAAGTGCTGCATACTTCCGCTTTTTCAAATCTCGTTCTGTATGTGTCATTAATACAAAGTCTAATTTCAAATCTCCTTCTATATGTGTCGTAAATACAAAGTCTAATTTCTGGAGGCGTCCAGAATTGAATACAAAGGATGAAATACTTCAGACTAGATACGTTTGTGCCTAGTATAGATTGAGCACATAATACGATATAAAAAAAATTTAATATTTGGGTTTTTTTTATTTAATTTTATTTTTGTTAAAGCGGATAGGTCTAACAAGTTTAAATGGATCCGGAATTTTGCAATTCGATCTGTCACTCATGTGAATAGCACCAATCAGTGATAATGAAGACAATTATTTTGTTATTTTAAATTCATCACCAATCTTGTATATTTTGGTCTGGCGATCCAATATATTCCAGGCAGGTGTAAATGAACTAATATTTGTGTTTATTTTTACAAAAAGCGCATGATTATCAGTCATTAGCTGGCCATCTTAAATCTATGCCTCCATTCAAGAAATTAAATATCAAGGTAAAAGAAATGGGTTTCTTGAAGTAAAAAGGTACACACATATTCGTTTGATACTTTAATGAATTATAATTCAATACTTGCTATCTTAAGTACGTATATACTCGCTTACAGGGAGAGTCTAACTGTAAACTGCACAGACCTAGATCTGCAGTCGCATAATGTGCCGGCAGATCTGGGTTTATGTAGTTTGTTAGGAATAATCAGTAGAACAAGCAACATAGACCCTATGGACATCCGAATTACATTTTAGTTGGTACTTAAACTAGGGTGTTTGCGTCTCACATCGAATTCATAGCGGATACGTTTTGATGTTTGGCACTCAAACTCGTGGTTTATGGCAATCACTAAATCCACAAAAATTGATACCACACGAAATAAAGACAATACCTTATAACTTTTCTATATTGTTCATCGAATGTACATTAAATCCCGTTTTATTAATTATGATATAAGCTGAAAGATTTGATGAACAAGACATTTCGAGCTATTCAGGTCATTCAGTAATCTGAACACGGTGCAGAACCAAGTTCATAATCCGCTGAAAGCACGCGCAAAAATAATCCTGCAAAAAGTGATTATCTTTTTTACGCTATTCTATTAAAAAGTGACTTATTATCTGAAACTATTGAACACGAATTACTGACTGTATTTTATGGTCGTAATAAGACACCTACTTTCAGCTTTCCTCTAATTGTCTTTGCGAGGAAAGCTCTTAAATAAAATATATAAAAATAAAAGCTGAAGACAGCTAAGGTGGTAACGTTTGCGTTTGTCATATTTGAAATAAAATACGTTTTATCATTACTCATGGATATTGACTATGTATGAGTACATGCTAAATGAAAAGCTGTCATTTTTCTCTGTAGAATTTGTCAGAATACATTTTTTTTTTTTTTTTTTTTTTTTTTTTTTTTTTGCTTAAATATTTGCGGCCCTGATCACGTAACAGGCTCTTACATACTAATGTTCGGAAACTATGTTTGTGATTTCCTAAAATTATATCTAACGGTAGGGGATCAATTTTCACGTTTGTATAAAATCATTTCGTTAGCAGAGGCGACATTTTATATACACATACTGTGGTCAACATCTGTATCACTATCCATCAATAAATAAAGCTCTAATAACAGAATATCATTCAATAGTTTGGATCAGTACCTCGGGGAGTTAATACATTCATTGCTAGTATTGTTTTCTTCATTATCAGCAACTTCAGAGCTACAACCCTCATTAGCATCGGTTATGCTGTATGGATGCTGGTTTATAGCTTTGCTATTATCAATATGCTTGTTTTATACTCGCAGAATGTGAGATAACAAGGATCGTAATTATATGGGCCATTCTAAAATGCATATACGGGTTGGGCAGCTTTGATCTGAATCTATTTCGTGCTTAGATAGGACTCTAGTTTTACCTATTGCAGGGTTTACGAGTTTCAGCCTTCCTCATAAATCTGGATCTATCTATGTAACACTGGCAATGTGGGGTTTTTCGTGTCTAATCATATGATAATAACGATGTCCTGGACATTGTGTTATCAGTTGCATCTCTCTCTCTCTCTCTCTCTCTCTCTCTCTATATATATATATATATATATATATATATATATATATATATATATAAATAAAGAGACGCAAATTTATATTATTCTGATGAAAGGTTGAAATGTGTTCATGTTATTCATTGTCAATATAATTAAAACGATAACCACGTAAGAAGCAACGGAATCATAACGATGATATGCGTTATTAAAAGCCTAGGGACAAAGGGAACGCTAGCAGCATAAATCCCATCGATACATTATTTAGTTTCGTTTATATTGAGGTTTATCAAAAACCTCACAAATGAAACATCCTGTTTATCTCATTTTTAACTTTCGCGCATTAAATCGATACTACCCATGTCCTGACAAAAATTAATTCTAAATGCAAAGTTGTATAGCTTCTTTTCGAGACAAAATATCCAACATAAAAGCTTCGAAAATGTTATTAAGTTTTGGATTCACAAGATCATAATGAATTATTCATATGTGCATTTATTACCGACAAAATCAATAACTTCAATAATTGCTAAATGTAACTGCGTCTGTTTCTATATTTTGTATTTAATCTACATATGTTACTTGTCTTTTCTCGCTACTTGCTGTTACCTGTTCTCTCTTACAAATAAGAATTTATATTATACTCGCTCATAAGTTAATATATTTAATGAGTTTCTGTCAAGGACAAATAGTAATAGTTTCTAAATACCAATAAAGCTGTGTCCACGATTTGAAACATAAGTTATGGCTGAATGTCTTTGTTGGTGTTGTAATGATTTGTTACAGTCAGAAAATCTGTATTAAACCTTGATGTATAATTTCTGTATCGTCCAATCATGTTCCTAAGCTAGCTATGCCGACAGGTTTAGATATAGTACCCTTTCAAAAGGGCATCACCACGCAAAGTTTCTACCGACAAAATCAACATTTACGAAATTGTATTTATTATGCATGGATGCATATTATTGCTAAGGTATCAATTTGGTGTGCTACACGTTTACCTGGAAAACTACAGTAGTTTAGCAATCCATAAAAACATTACCAATGTTGCTCTCTCTCTCTCTCTCTCTCTCTCTCTCTCTCTCTTTCTCTCTCTCTCTCTCTCTCTCTCTCTCTCTCTCTCTCTCTCTCTCTCTCTATTGTTCTCTCTCTCTCTTGTTTCGAAAGTCTAACTGTTCTTAAATTATATCAAAAATTGCACCATGAAGATATTCCACCTAATTGGTTGGATGTGCAATCTATTTTCAGCGAAATACCCATATATTTTCTTTTTGTATGACGATGTCATTATGCATCAATAATTCTCCCATACTTGCTTACATTTCGGTAGGTCAAATGCGCAAGAAAAGATAAATCCAATTTTAACTTTTATTAGATTCACGCACCGCAATTGTTCACCTTTACAGTCTAATATGTTTTAACTTTTTCAAGTGACTGAACACTCAGGTTTGTTTTTAAAATCTATGTGTACCGCTGTGACCAGCAACGCCTTTATTTATACTGTCTCTGGTTGTGGACATTCTTTAGATTATCTTGAAGAGGTGTGACCACTCAATTCCTTAATCCCTCATACAAATACATTTTACGAATTGAGTACAAATAAAGTGCTGTATTTTGCTATTCAGCTAATAGACAAAGTTAAGAGTTATTTTCATATATCACATTAGATAGACCTACTCTGGTCGTTGTCAACCTGTTGTGTACAGAACCACCTGTTTTCTCAAGATAGTAAGTAACTGAGACATTGTATTGGCTTCCTCATAAAATGTATGTCCTTCCAAGATGCATCTAATCCAAGGAGTAAGGATTCCTGATATATTATTTCCTTTGAAAATGTGGGGTTTTTTAATCAGTATTTCTATTTTCCATTTCAAGCTTTGTCTTCATTTCAGTGAGATGCTAGAAGAAAAAGGTTCCTTTTCAACAAGATTCATCTTGCGCATTCTCTGAAGAACAAGACTCCAAGTCAACGGAAATTCAACAAGTGAGTTAAATATTGTCAACTTTATTGAAATAGACCAAAGGTATTGTCAACTTTTATAGTAGATAGACTAAAGGTATTGTCAACTTTTATAGTAGACAAACCAAAGGTATTGTCAACTTTTATAGTAGACAAACCAAAGGTATTGTCAACTTTTATAGTAGATAGACCAAAGGTATTATCAACTTTTATAGTAGATAGATCAAAGGTATTGTCAACTTTTATAGTAGATAGACCAAAGGCACGCTTCTTAATTGTAATTATTTTTGATGATGCAGACTAATGCATTCAGTGCATGTCCAAAGTCTTATTTATGTATTCATTTTCATGATGTCCGATGAGCAGAAATATTTATTTTTGTTGTTGCTGATTATTTCTCTCTCTCCTCTCAGTAAAGTTCATGTCCCACTTCTCCTTGTGTGTTTGTGTAAGAGAATTGTACACATTTCCTTGTGTATTTGTGTAAGAGAATTGTACATATTTCCTGTGTCTACGTGTAAGAGAATCGTACACATTTCCTGGTGTCTTTGTGTAAGAGAATTTTACACATTTCACGGTAGATGTAATAAATACCATTCTAACCGAACATTTTATGTAAAGAAACATGTTTCTAGGGGGGATGGAGGGGGCGCATGTGTGTGTATTTGTGTGTGTGTGTGTGGGGGGGGTCCCTTTATGAATCATCAATTCTCCCTAGTGGCGCTGAATTTAAAAAACAAATATAAAAAACCACTATTTTTTCTGTTCAATAAAAGAAAGAAAGGAAAGTATATGGCAGCACATATTACGTAAATAAAAACTTTGTTGTTACAATCTTCATTATGTTCGCCATACCACAGGATACGTGAATTTCACAAAATTTTACCACTAAAAGCGGAGAAATTATACAAGCTAATCATGATGAAGAGTTCTGGGTTTCTTCAAGGAAATATGAAAATTATATGATTATTTCTATATGACTGACTTTGTTAAGTCGAAATAATTGATAAGATGGAGCAAACTGTTTACCAAGATTTCTTGATTATTAGCTCTGATACAAACGTCAGTGGGAGAAATTAGAATGTCAATACGCACCGACGTGAAAACATTTATTGACGCAAAGACCTTGCCATTATTAGCATCCCCCTTTCCGTTGAAGCCTTTGCTGTGATACGGTTATTAATTTGAGCTTGGAGGTTCGTAACGATAGGACGGGAGTTAGTCGCCAAGATTAAAAAGAATTTAACTACCGTATATACTCGCGTATAATCATACACCAACTGCAAACTGCAGAGACCCAGATCTGCCGTCGCATAATGCGCCGGCAGATATGGGTCTATGCAGTTTGTAAGGAGTAATCAGTAGAACAAAGATCATAGACCCTGACCTGCCGGCGCATTATGAGACGGCAGATCAGGGTTTATGCAGTTTGCAGTTGATATGTGATTATACGTGAGTATATACGGTAGTTAAATTCTTTTTAATCTTGGCGACTAACTCCCGTCCTATCGTTACGAACCTCCAAGCTCAAATTAATAACCGTTGTGACTACACACATACAATTTATTTGACTACACACATACACTTTATTTGACTAGACACGTACACTTTATTTGACTACACACATACACTTTATTTGACTGTACAATACACTTTTTAAATTGTACGTTTCTTTATAATATAGCTTTTATAAGGGAAGTCGTTAGTAATATTATGGTCCAAAAACCATTCACTGTTGCAATTTTGCTTCGGTTCCTAAGAATTTATACGGATTTAATTCGAAAATGATCTTTGTAAACCATTCCAGTACACACCAGAAATGAAAGGTGTTGTGATATTTACGAAGATACACACGGTATCGTTCTTTAAACAAGTGTTTCTTTAAAATAGAAACCAGCCGTTTCAATGTTTTTGAAGCATCTACCAGCGATCATTTGCAACGTATCTCAAGTACATTGGACACAATAGTTCACTCAGAGGTTAAAATCATTGAATAATCCTACTTTTCAAATGTCAAAGTAAATATGTTACAATATACATACAGGAGGAACGGTAGCATATATTTTGAAATAAGTTTATTTTACAAAACAATACCAATCGAATGCCATGGCTTTCATTTATCGTAAGTCATTGATTTAACAACATTACAGCGCTATGATTTCAACCATTTAATGAAATTAATGAATGTATTGGATCATCTACAATTCATCCCCTCCATATTAACGCTTGATAACTAGTCTCTTCAAAGCTTGAAAAAGCAAAATTGCTTAAAAATTATTTTTGTTTGATCGTCTCTATTGATGATCACAAGAGAGAGTTGTCTTTCTTGGAGATTAAAACCCGACTCACACCGAATCGACTCGAGTTCACTGAAAGCGATATTATAAGAATAATTACCACACTGCAGAATAATAAAGCTTCTGGTTAAAATGACATCAGCACCTTCTTACTTAAGAAATAGAGGATATTTGCCTGCATCAGCGAATAACGAATATATTTCATCGAGTGGCTGAAAAACTCAGTATTTTCATGAGTGGCGAAGCAACACAGCAGAACATAGTGAAAATAATAGAGTTTTTCACCACGAGATGAAATATATCCGTTATTCACTCGGAACGATAAAAGTTTCTTTTTAGTTTACACTTAAAGCTGTTGGCTAGCTAAAGTTTATAAGAGATTGAAGTAGCAGGTATCTTACGGTAATGTCAGCTGTTTACCGTTTATGTTCTGTTGTGTTTTGTGTACATTCGCACAGAAAATATGAGCAGTAAAATAATTTTCTTTCCTATATCAAGGTAACAAGGCACATACTTAAAGAAAAAAGAAATGAAGAAAAACGTATGTTCATTGTGGGATCTGAACGTGGTTCTCTTGCGTCACATGTCGACATGCTAAGACTTCACCAATCGATTGGCAACACGATGGATGAAATTCGTTGGTCTTAATGTTATCGATGTCTAATAAAACTGAATGCAAAATGAAACTGATATCTCACTCCAAATTATTTCTCTTGGAAAATCCACTAATTCACGGAGTAGCATAAAAGAAAACGAAATTTTTTATTTGCAAACCCCTAATACTACTTTTTAATAAGTCAATAAAGTTACACCAATTTTAAAATCAATCGAAAATGGCCAATGTGGTGCCAATATTCAAGAAAGATGACAAATTGATTCCATCCAACTATATACCCCATATCCGTTTTGAATAACATCAGCAAACATTTCGAGAGTGGTTTTTAAAATTATGTATAATTATTTCTATTAATATAGTTTTCTTTACAAAAATCAAGTTGATTTTATACCTGACATTCAACCACGCATCAGCTCACAGATATCTATCAAAACATCAGTAATGCAGCGGGTGGAAGTGAAATTTACTCCATTATATTCTGTGACATACCCAAAGCCTTTGATAGAGTGTGGCGTAGGGAATTAATACTAAAATTGAAAAGTCATGGAATTAACGAACATCTATTGGCATGGATCGATGATTACTTAGCTAAAAGGACTGGTAGAGTTATGGTAGGAAACGAATACATTGATAAATATTATCGGAAAAGACCAAATATGATTGAGTTAGCAGAGTTGATTAATTCTACAAATGTTAACACCATTAAGAAATTGTCAAGCTCCATATCAAATGCATTTACAATTTGAAATCATAAAATGTTTGCAGTATAATAAATGTCCTGTATATATTAGACTGTTTAATAACGCAAGAAATGTGCTTTTTCAGACAGAATCATTATTGCACATTATTATTGATTCTAATACTTTTATCTGGCAACGAACTTTGCACAGCAGAACAAAACATTTTGTCACAAAAGGTAATGCAGAAATTTGTAATTAACACAAAAAGATTCACAAACATATGATTACTTCTTGTTCCCTTATGTCTACAGTTACAATTGTACCGACTGGACAACACGAAACACTATCCCTCCGCTCTTCTTTTTCCTTCTCCTCGTTATTTCTTTCACCACTCTCATTTCATTATATGCATGTACGTCACCTATCTTGACTTTTTCCCACAGATCTTACCTGCGTGCTCATTGATTAATTAATAAAATAAATTTATAATGGAGAGGTACTTGTGAGCTGAAAAACTTGTTTCCAGTCCTTTTGCCTTGTATACATATGTGTGATCTTCTTGGCAATAAAATATGTTCAAACTAAACTTCAACAAGCAATGTTATTTAAGCAAATTCATGGGTGACTCAAGATTCTTAACATGCAACATATTTTATGAAAGACAGATAAACAGGCTGAACACTGCGAAATACCAGACAATTGCAATGACAATGTGAGAGAATCGATCAGAACGTCAAAAAAAGTCATCGCAGGTCTTTCATTTTTTAGTTGACTATTCATAATGGATTGGATTTTTTATGTTTTTGTTCTTTTACAAATAAGTTTTTAAAGCACCCATTAAATACAGAAGTAACTAGGTACATAAATTGCTGGCTTTTTGGCCTGCCACTTCATTGATTCAATAAAATTCAAAGTGTCAAAGAAAATCGACATAAAACACGAAATAACTGTTGTAGTCTATACCTTTCCTATATAGGAACTTATGTTGTTTGTCTGGTTCACTATTTATTTAATCCTTTCGTTTTCATATTTACCAATATCGGGCGTAATTATTTATTGCGCTTCAGTAGTGTGTGTTTATGTATTTAATTCAATTTCAGAAAATATCTGAGAAAAATTAGATTTATAAAATATGTTTCAGCATCAAGATGCATTTAAAAGTTTACCTCAAAGGGACAGCGACCCTTAACAAGGAGATATTGAATATGTCATGATGAGTAATCTATTTCACATTCGTACTTTGCGTTATATTAAAGAAATAATGTGTAAAGATTTATTAAAATATTACATTTTTCTGGAATAATATATATTTGCTTCAAAATGTCCAAAATTTTTTTTTTTTTTTTTTTTTTTTTTGTAAATTTCCCGCTGGTTAGCCCCTTCGGCACTAATTATTTTCGCACTTTGTTGATTTCTTCCTGGCAGTTTCCTGTTTTCCCGGCAGTCTGCAGCATGAAATATTCTGTATCTAATTGACTTTGTGCCTTTATGACCAATCCTATGTTCCTATTGTACTTCAACATTATCAACATTGTTTTTGCCTGACATTCACAGTTAGACATCTTTCGTACGTAACCTAATTTTTGGCACATTTGATCAAAGTTTGGAATTTGATTGGTTTGGTTTTTTAAGGCATATCAACACAAATAGGTTTTTAATATAGAGGCAACTGGAATAAAGTTGTTTGGACTAGTGGACAAACAGATATTTCTGATTTTATTAAGATACTGTTTTTAATATATGTAAGGGGGCAGGGATATTTGTTTTGTTTTGTTTCTTTTTTTCTTTTTTTTTTTTTTCTTTTTTTTTTGGGGGGGGGGATATACAGAGGAAGATGGTTCGACGAAATTCAAAGCAATCTATATTGCATTTGGTTCGCAACTTCTGAAAGCTGTAGAATATTAATTTAAAAATCCAGGGTCTTCTTATAATAATGTTTAAAACTACTTTGCGTTCTCCATAATGTTTAATGAGAAATGTACCATATACGGTCATTCTCAACTAGATTTGGACTGGGTTTTGACAAGGCATACTAGACGATATTAGGACTAGGTTATGTTTATTTATCGGTTATTTTTTGTCGTAGCCTTTCGGAGACACATTATTATATTTCAAGTTGTGTTATCTTGTTTATATCTCACTTTCAATCTAAGCTTCTTGGGCATCACAGAATTATGTATATTAAACTAGTAGGCGTTTCAAAAACAGTAAATGATATATATCCCAATCTAACAGTTCTGTATGTGATTAGAGACCACATTTTGGTATTTACTCTGATTTACCTATTCGTTTCTATATAAACTAGATTGATTGCGTTGTTGAAATATTTAACATTACATTCAAAAATCAAGTTTGATGAGATTTTCTTAGCTCCCTTTCGGATCTTAAGAGTTAAGGAAGACTCAGCCTTTCTATTCTCGTCGAATCCCTATAGCGTCTAGACACTGATTACATCATTGTCGTGAAATAGATAAAACGGATAACAAATTAACGCCTATACTCATCCTAAACTGATATTCGAACCTTTATCTTAATTTTCTCCAACCTCGAGCAAAAACGATTACAAGCGTGTATTGTTCCCTGCACTGTTCGCCTCAGCTGCTGAGTTTGCCTTTACTGTATTCATTTTCAAACCTGATACTCATTGATTTGTGTTTCTGTATTCAGTGACACGACCCCCTTCCACTATTAATCTGTCCAGTGGAACTTTGCATATCCATTAAAATCATTTGACTGTCTCTGTCTGTCTGTCTGTCTGTCTCTGTCTGTCTGTCGGTCTGTCTCTCTCTCTCCTATGCAATACTTTTCTGGGTCTATGCAGTTTGCAGTTGGTATAGGATATACGCGAGTATAGACGGTATACTCCCGTCGAAAAAGATTCCGATGTCTATACCTAAAGAGTGTTCATTTGCTGATCATAAAATGAAACCTAATATAATTTTTTGGACCGATATCTGAACTTGCTGCCCTGCGTCATAAAGTCAATAAACTGTAGATTCTCTAGTTTTATCACATGCTTTAAAATTGCTTCTAGCATTGTTTTCTTTTCAATTCCTCTAATATAATTTATGTTCTCCTCTCTGTGTGTGTGTGTGTGTGTGTGTGTTACATGGTTGGACCGAGCATTAATAGATTAGTGATGAATTAAAGGTCAGCTGTCAAGGAAACAACTTTATTTACGAAAAGAAAAACAAATGTACAAAAAATCTACGACATCATGACAGTTCTCTGACACTCTATATAATTGTGATAAACTGCACACTGGTTGAATCTTAATAGATTATAATATCATTGTTGCCCAAATGTCTCCTTCTTAGATCTAAAATGTATGACTTAAGAAAGATTAAACACTTTCTTTGTCGAGGATATGGCCTATTTTCCACACAATTAACTAGTTGATTATTACTCAGACAAAAGAAAAAATGAAGTTTTCGTTTTAGGATGATAAGTTGAATAATCATTTACACGAATATCCCCTTTTCAGACAATGTATTTCAGAAATTGTTCTATTTAAATAATGGGTTGCAGAAAAAAGGTGATATAAAAAAATGGGATACCGTAAATGTCAGATTCAAACAAAATGTTGCAGAAAATGCCCTATTCAAATAATGGGTTGAAGAAATGCCCTATTCAAATAATGGGTTGCAGAAAATGCCCCATTCAAATAATGGGTTGCAGAAACGGTCCTATTCAAATAATGGGTTGCAGAAAAGGTCCTATTCAAATAATGGGTTGCAGAAAATGCCCTATTGAAATAATCGGTTGCAGAAACGGTCCTATTCAAATAATGGGTTGCAGAAAATGCCCTATTCAAATAATGGGTTGCAGAAAAGGTCCTATTCAAATAATGGGTTGCAGAAAATGCCCTATTGAAATAATGGGTTGCAGAAAATGCCCTATTCAAATAATGGGTTGCAGAAAAGGTTCTATTCAAATAATGGGTTGCAGAAAATGCCCTATTGAAATAATGGGTTGCAGAAAATGCTCTATTCAAATAATGGGTTGCAGAAAAGACCCTATTCAAATAATGGGTTGCAGAAAATTACCTATTCTGATAACGTCAAATTGACACCGCTATGCGGGCAGGATTTCTTCCTGTCTCCCAATCGCACGCGGACGGAGGCCGTGGCTACATCGAAGTCTCGGTTAATGGAGTGCTTGCATCAAACTACAGCAACGCTGAACTATGATAAACATGACCTTGAACTCGTTTGGTTCAACATTAGTTGTACCATTCCCGATTAGCTCAAACTGTACTGAACCGATCGCACACGTACATAAGATGTAAATATACGTGTGCATACATAAGAAATGTTCCAAGTATATACATTGAAATCTATCCACGATAAGAAGCATTATATGGAATTACATAATATTGAAACCATTTTTATTATTACTTTATATAAAAGTCATAGCTTATACCAACGTGACAACGAATAAACAAGATTATCGCTCGAACAGTAAACACTATCTAATCAACATACCATGATGCTGTGTTATAATATGACGGACATAACGACAAACTTATAATAATCACCTATCAAGCAACCAAATGAATATACTCTACTCACCAAACATGGATGATAGAAATAAAATAGAAGCTTACGTCTTTTCAGCTGGATATAGGATATGGCTATCAACAAGATGTCTCCGACTGGGTAAATAGAATTCTTGTGTCTACACTTAAAACAACAATTTTTTTATATTCGTAATAACTACAACTATGAATGAGATAGATACAGTAAGCGTGATGAGATAGACACAGTAAGCGTGATGAGATACACACAGTAAGCGTGATGAGATAGACACAGTAAGCGTGATGAGATAGACACAGTAAGCGTGATGAGATAGACACGGTAAGCGTGATGAGATAGACACAGTAAGCGTGAAATCATAATACAGTGAGTAAGGCAGCACGCGTTAATTAGTCCACTAGGAGTCGTATCAAGAACCAAGACAAATACAATGGATAATGCTGTCAACGTAATAAAACTACAGCCAACCAGAATGCATACTGTATTTGCACAAAATTATAATAGAAACATAAACAAACAGCTAATCACTCCTTAGCCATATGCTCAACCTTATTTCCTGACAGGACATAAAAGTTTCCAATATTCCTAAGGACGTCTGACCGATCTTCACAGAATCTCATTCCGCCATGTTCACATATAGCAGGGTTCTGGACTTGCTGATGCCCTCGACCTGACGAGGATCCCAACGTAGCTAGGTCTTTTGTCACTTTCTAGGTGTGCAGAAGAAACAGTGAATCCGAACGCATTGGTGTTGTTTTAAGTGCACAGACAAATAAACAGATCAAAATACCTTAATTCAAGCAATTTTCCCCAGTAGAAAGGGTAAGTAAATATAAAATAAACTCCTAAGGCTTGCTTTTATGCCTTCAAAAGGCTTTACTTGCATTTGACCATTCCTTTATTAATGGCACAAAAACAAGTAAGATAGTGTTCATTCATATCCTATCCTTTTTTAAGATTTTCATTCTTTAAGATTTCATATTCAAAAATAAATAGTATCCTCCTTTCTTGAAAATATCGATGGCATATAATTAAAAATAGCTTCAGTGCTCATTAAACTTTTTGTTCGGAAAAATGTTCTAAGCTTATGGACTTATTACTTTGTTTGATTAAAGCCATTCTTAATTCGCCACTAATATAAAATTAATATACAGAGCAAAATAAGTTCGTGGCGGACACGGAGACTGACTTGGTACCAAATGCCTTTCCTATGTCATGGCATTGTATCTGGGCCTGATATTTACTCTAAAAGTGAAAAACTTAGGGCTAATTACAAAAGTTATTCAACCTCCAAGGTTGTTAGTATTTATTATTTTAGACACATATCCGCCCCATGTGTCGCTTGACATTCATTAAGAGAAATTAATTGACAGTAATTTGCATAAACATGTTAACTGATTAGAGCCTTCCTTGACAAGTGTCTTAGAAATCATTATAACTAGATCTCTGTCGTTCGAACAATCAAGATATAAAGGCAGATTTTTTCACTCAAATATCAAACATTAAGTTACAATCTGAATTTTGGTCCATTCTCAGACTGCTGTGTATAAATCATCCTCTCATGCACTCTTTAATCATTCCAAACTGAATTAAATGCGTTTTAAGAATACATCTCCTCCACCATTTTTGTTTTCCACTAATAAATCTTCTTTAAACTTTTGAATCCTTATTGACTTTATCTTTAGCTGTGTCATCTTTTCTGGTGACTGTGTCATTGATGGTGTTTATTTACCGTTTTGTTCCCGATTATACGACTCCATATATTGTAGGTACAATTTACAGAGGAAAGTTTCTTGTTTTGGTACATTCTGATTCATCAATAAGCCGAAGCCGTGACAATTAAAAAAGGTAAGACAACTCAAGACATATTGTTCAGATCGGTGTCACGCCTGTTGATATAAGGCATTGTCCCAGATTCACTCAAAATCAAATAATGTTGTCACAAAATGAGATTTTGTTTTTTTTTTCAAATAATATACTCCTTACAATGACAAAACGTTTGTCATATATGAAAAGAAATTAGGTTAATAATTATGTTCATGTCATTATATCTTTCATGGCTTATTTATTCATTAGAAAAGTAATAAATTCATCTAATTGGATATAACCATGGTCAGTTATGTTGAGTCGAGAAGCTTGTCTAGACAATAATAATACATCCAAAATTGTAGATGCTTGGTATATCTATACACTTTACGTCCAGTATATCGATGAATATTATACACCTTCGTAATTCTTTTTAGCAATCAAGACATTGGGATCTGTTTCCATCTGTTTATGCAAACCTTTTAAGTCCACGAACAAAACTGAGCATACTGAAAACCATGAAAATCAGGAATTTCCTGTTGTATACATTTGGTTTGAGATTAAAATTGTCAGTTTGTATATTAATCGTGAATCACGGTTTGACGATATCTTCTGGAATTCCAGTTGATGTTCAATCAGTCTACAAATCACGAGAAGATTTGTCTTGAAGTTTTAGCTTGTCCTTAGTGTGACTGGAAATAGTCATTGGTTTTTGCCAGAGTACTTTTCCTTGGCTTTCGCAATATTGAAAACAATGCCCCAAGACTTGTATTTTCCATACAAGTTTTAAGGTGAGAATTACAATATTTGTATTGGGTCTCTGAAGGTTGCTATATTTTCAAACCGCTTTATATAGTTAAATAAATTGGAAGAAAAAATATCGTTCCATTGGGTTTCGGTAATAGGATGAAAACTAAAAGATAGTAACTGTAAAATGGGGATTTATGCGATCAATTTATATTGAAAATCTTTCTTGGATTTAAGCGATCAATTTATATTGAAAATCTTACTTGGATTTAAGCAATCAATTTATATTGAAAATCTTACTTGGATTTAAGCGATCAATTTATATTGAAAATCTTACTTGGATTTAAGAGATCAATATGTATTGAAAATCTTACTTGGATTTAAGCGATCAATTTATATTGAAAATCTTACTTGGATTTAAGCAATCAATTTATATTGAAAATCTTGCTTCTATATATTCTGACTAATTTTGTTCGAATTATTTCAGTGAAACAGATAGTGATAGGAAATTTATGAAGACACCTTAAAGGTAAAATAAATCCTTTTCAAACTTGATTCATGCTGGATTGAAATGTTTATTGGCGAAAACCAACTACTTTAAATTAACCATCAATCTATAATGTTGTACAAGATTATGACAATGTAATATATTTCAGAAATTGTGAATAGAAGAATTTTAACAACAGGAATAAATTTAAGATAATGATTAAACACCTCTGGGAGGTTTTTGCATCACTTTTTACGTAGCAGCTAAGATGAACCAACTTGTTAGTATTTTCTCTGTACAGAGGTTAACATTGTAACACGAACAGATAATTTAAGTTTAATATTAGTCACTAACTTATAATTTTCCTATGATTGATTCAGGATTAGAAGAAGAGAAAAATTAAAATTGATAAAGTTGCTTTGGTAATAAATTTAAATGGGCATAATTTTTTTAAATATATAATTTCCAGATAGTTTTGTTTTTTATATGTCCTCTTTGAATCTTTCAATCCAAGCATACAACTGAGAGTATTCTATTTGTTTTTTTTTTAAATCAAGGTAGATTAACAATATAGCCTGTCATCTTTATTATAAGTTTATAACAGAACTTCTGCACTTACGTTAACCATTTTAATGTACCGTATATACTCGCATATAATCTGATACCAACTGCAAACTGCATAGACCCAGATATGCCATCGCATAATGCGCTGGCAGATCTGGGTCTATGCAGTTTGTAAGGACTAATTAGTAGAACAAACAACGTAGACCCTGATCTGTTGGCGCATTATGCGACTAGAGATCAAGGTCTATGTTGTTTGCATGTGGACTAAGTTTATACGCGAGTATATTGGGTATACACAATGCAGTGGTTTGATTCTCAGAATTTCTTTAAAATAGCTGACAAGAAGGTGCAGAAAAAGGCTTGATCTCATTAATTGTCTTTCTGCAAGAGTGTTTATATGTCAAGATAAATGGCTTACCTGGATTACTTGTCCCGCTGAGAATTAGACGTGACCACACTGTCAAAAGAAAAATGTGGCTGTTATAATTTTTAATTCGGATATAAGAAGTTGTTTTGTAATGTACAACATTTACCCAAATTATTTATAACAATAAACATAACATATTCAATTAAACTGGATATTGGACCGTTGTAACTACACGTATATTTAAAAGAAAAAGAAAAAATGGGGAGGGTGGAACCCCTAACTTTTTTCCTCACACTATGTGCATCATTGCAATATAACCCTCTCGATTGGTTTATATATTGGATTCGACGGCTTTTCGCCTTAAGCGAGAGGTTTTTACAACATATATTTCGTACATTCAGGATTTTAAAATATTTTGCAGATACACCTTTCACGATATAAGGTTCTGAAAACGACATAAAATAAAATACGACACAGTGTTCGAAATAAGCGTACAGCAACATCCTTTACGCGGAATGCGAATCAAAGTCATTAAAAGCAATGAGTACCAAGACACAGGTAGGAACATTTTCTTAATTTTGTCAGGTACATGTGACCCAACTAGTCGTTTTTAAAAGAATGAATCAGTTTAGTAAACAAGGTACAACTTGCACGAATTCTATTTTGTAGAGAAAGCTTTTGTATCAAAATGAAATATTAGTCTGAAAGCTACAATCACCTTAGACTATTTTACGGCAAGTCGTAAAATGACTTGCCAAATATAAAATACACACTTTGTAAGATTAATACTCAATATTTGCTTTGCGTGTTATTATTTTATTATTATTATTATTTTATTATTATTATTATTTTATTATTGTTATTATTTTATTATTATTATTATTTTATTTCAACAATCTGAAGTTCAAAAAGTGTTTTTATTTCCACTGTATTCATGTCAGAACACATGCCGTAAACTGGTCGGTAATTCATACGTATTCCTTAAGTGCGAACAAGTCTATAGGCAATTTCATTTCCATTGCTATAGGAAAATTATGATTATTCCACCTTGGATTAGTTGAGAAGAGGAAATCAATTTATATTTATCCTATACAGCATGGCGTTTAGCTTTCGGTCATAGCAATAATTCAGCATGTGTTGTTGGCTTCAAATACTGATAAAGAAGTATGCAAATCAACGACTAGTTGGTATTTCCTGTGTTCATTTCAATTTATTTGAACAAACGTATAGAGTCCAGGTTTTAGTCAGCTTGATCCCGAATCAAGAATTAAGTTGCTTACTATCAAACTTTACTTGTTGGTGCTTAAGACTTAAATGCAACTTGCCACGATAGATACGAACAATACGAAGGGACTATTTGTGTTTATTTGAGGATAAAGTATTGACATCACTTCAATGCATTTAACAAAATTTGATCTTCTCTCTTCGCCAAGGAAATCACAAAATCAGAATTGTCAGAGAAAACAAAAATGCTGCTTGCAATTGTTCAAATAAAAAAATTAACGGCTAGTTATATCTCACATTAGCTACATGTAAAAATCTTGATGTCTGAATGATTTAGGTTTTCAATTGAAATTCCATGTAGTGATCTGAATTTGCAAAAATCCTTAACCTAAGTTCAAAATCTTCAAAAATATTAAACAAGCAAACTCAATGTTGTCATTCCTCTAATCTGAATTTCCTAGCGTTTCCAAGACTTGTATTATTTTGCAACATTATTTTCTTTTTAGAAAAGCTCTTGTGAATAATTGGAAAACAAATGCTAATGAGAAAGCAAAACATTACGTGTCAATTATGATACAATGTATATTAAGTACAATAGGACTACCATATCATAGGATGCTTATTCAGCTATTTAAGCAAGATATACTTAAATTATCTTAGTTTTTGTGTCATCAGTTACTTGCCCATCCCTTTGTGCAAGCAGTTATGTTTTTGTAAGAAAGAATATATTTTTCCTACAAGACGCTTTGAAAATCCTACTTAGGATTCTTGAGTAAAGGGAAAATTAGAAACGGATAAAGTCATAAGTGTTGCTTCTAACGGCTAGCGTGGCAATTAAATATAATTTACATGCTTCCAAAAGATGTATAACATACCATTCGACTGTAATTAACCTATATACTGGTTTTCAGATCAAACGAATGCGATGCTTACACAAAATACACTTTAGATTATATGTTATCTTGGAGAATAATACTAAAAGATTTTATATTTTTCTCAAAATTACTGGAAAAGATCTGACATTATATTATTTATGACTGTGGCTATAAACTGAGGTTGTTAGGTAGTTATCTCGAGTGAATCAGACATTTATCTCAATAAAAGTTGGATTCCTTTCGACCAGTGGTTCTTCTTTTCTATTTATCTTGACTATTTCGTCAGTTTTTTAAAAATATTTTATCTGTACATACAAACGCGCATAAACCACTACAACTACATAGACAGATGCAGATAACGCCTCTATAATGCACACGTACTCAAGATATGAGGACATCCGGCCTATTTCTACAAAACTGACATAGGGTCCCATGTTTAGTATGATATGGTGAAATAGACCTTCCTGCTTTACTGTAGATCGTTTCCGATGTAATCAAAATTCACCAAGAAAGGCTTTCAAACTACTACATTACGTACACAGCGACACATTTCAGCAAGAGAGCTATCAGAACTCACCGAGATTTCTAAACATTTTTTTCGGTGACATTTAAACGAGCCTGATCTTTTCTTAAGAGCCAAAGGGGCCAAAATAATTTTAACTCAAATACTGTTGACGAATGCCTTTCGTCGTGTACTTGATAACTCATTTTTGATGCATGAAATATTCCCTGCTACATCTGCATTTAACAGTTATTTCTTCCGCCCTTGTTTTCCTCCTATTGCCATCTTTTCGAAGAAATAAGCTGTGTCTTTAGGTAAAATTTAACACATCGATTAGGACGGATATAAGCCAACACACACAAAAAACAAACAATAAACATAAACATTTAGATCCATGTTCGTAAGTATTGCAAAGAGAAAACCTGTAGTCGCTTAAAGAGATGAGTTTTATCTGCATCATAGTCCAACTATACATAACACGACAGTTCGAAGAAACAAGCATCAAACAGCCATAAATTAAAAAAATTAAATTTCGTGTCATTGTCTCTGACGACAACTGTAGCTAGAATGGCAAGAATGACTCAACTATCTGCTTCAGCTCAAGAAACTTTCTTTAGTTTTCATCAAGAACATCAAGTTCAGATTGTTGCTTGCAGATATATAGCGGACAACAGAGGCAAATGCAGCACTACCTTGATATTTAGACGTGTTTACTTTATTGTTATTGCTATCAAGACGTTGTCTACTCGAAATCTTGTTCCCATGAATAGATTCTGAACTCGAGACAGGAATTTTAGCTTCATTTATTCTTAATACCTTTACTACTGCATAACAAGAAATAAGATATAAAGAGTGCTATTGTGTATTTATATTGGAAGTTATTTGCTTTTCTCAATTTTTGTCTTTGAGAAGTAGACTCGATAACACAGTTGCAAGAAAACTTTGTACTGTGCATGTGATTTAAAATAGTGTACTGCTGCAGTTGTGGTTCTGAATACAGCGTTTGTTTTGTTTGTTTTATTGTTTTTGTTGTTTTTTTGTTGCTGTTTTCTGTTTTCTTTTTTCAGAAGAAGATATCGGTTGATATTAATACTATGTAGTCGGACATTTATCTAAGTTGTTTCACTTCAATTTCGGCAAGAAAGCTACTAATGATTGACAATTACGTGATACGCTGCAAATATGGAATTGTTATCTCTGCATCACGAGATCCTACTTTCCTGAATAAGGTGGATGTTACTAAGTTGCCATGGTTTCGTGTTTTATACGTCTTGGATTCAAAGACGTTACATTTTTTCAGAAAGGGTGTAATATTTCAAAATGAATTTTTGGTAAGACTCAGAAATTCTTTTAAATTAAAAAACAAACCAAAAATCAGATACGAAAAAGGGCATAATTTTAAGCCTCTACTAAAATATGGTCCAAAGCAAAACTTTTTAATACTGTTGAAGCACCGCCCCGAACTATGCTTTTCTAAAACTCCATCGAATGCGAAACACTCTTTTGATAATGTTGACATCCGTTGTTGAAACACCATATCCTGAAGAAATTCAGCTTTAACATCGCAAGGCACATAAAGAATGAATGACATTAAGTTCAATCCCATGAAAATATTTTCACTCATACATTATTGAATTTTCATCATATTGCCCCTACTCCTCTTACCGCCGCCATTTTTATCGAGTTTAATAATGTTTTAATGTGCTTGTAATATCTCACAGGACAATTTCAAACGTTCTAGTTTTGTTTAAAAAAAACTACCATAAATCACAGCTTGCCTTGAAAAATTATAATAGGATTGATAAATATTACTTGATATGTGAAACACCACCTGATGGTTCGGGAGTTCTGCGCCATTTTTGGTTCAATAATAGTTTCCACCACTATTTTACCATGCAGACTTGCAAATTGATTAAACGCTTATCATTTATAGTGCAATAACTAAGATTTTCATGTACTATGAACAGTATCTTATACTTATATCATGACATGCGATAGTTACTTTTTTACATCAAGCGTTTGAACATTAACTGATATTATGTATTGAAAACCCTATTTGTCCTTCGAGACAATAAAGAACATTAAATATGCCCTTTGTAGCAAAGGATTTGGGTATGATGGACATGCTTGCTGTGAAAGCACTTACGTGTCAAAGACTGGATTTGTATCAATTTATAAAAAAATATCCTCTTTGTTCATATAAGTAAATTCGCACTCCTTTGCATGGCGGTGTAATATTTCATCACAATATACGGAAATTTGAGACAAACATATCTGCATTTTACAACAGTCGAATAGCATGATACACAAAGGTCTTTGGATGAAATCTTGTATTATCTAATATTAACGATGTCATTTTGAGTAGAATATAAAATGTTTCCAAGAATAGCAAAATTTCTGTGGCCAATGCCCTTTTATGAATTGCCATCTTCGATATTCTTAGTTGGAGGGACTATACATATTTCTGATTAACTCTCTCTCTCTCTCTCTCTCTCTCTCTCTCTCTCTCTCTCTCTTCCCGTTGGTCAGTTAACATAAATTTATAGCTGTTGATTCCAAACAAAGAGTACCGTATAAATCCAAAAAAGAGTACATGTTTCTTGCTCTATGTTCAATAGCTGAATATTCGAGTCATTTCTATAATGGAATTTAATTAAAACTTTGGTTGCCTCGCAAATTTACTATTCTATCGCATGGTCAATATCAATAGCTTTTCTCGACAAGCGCTGTTCATGAAACTGAACTTGCTGATTTAAAAAAGGTTTAAACCCTTATATTATTAGGCGCGGTCAAGCAATCTTATTAGGGAAAGACCAATATCCTCTACTAAAACAAAAGTGTTGTAGGAAAGCATAAGACACGCCTATTGTAACTGGATGAAACCGGGTTGGATTCTATCAGCAGATATGATTCATATATGGATGTATCAACAGATATGATCAGTGTATGGAATTATCAACAAATATGATCAGTGTATGGAATTATCAAGAAAAATGATCAATATATGGAATTATCAACAAATATGATCAATATATAGAATTATCAACAAATATGATCAATATATGGAATTATCAAGAAAAATGATAAATGACATATTCATTAGCAGGCATGATGCTGCTGTATTACATTTATTGTCACACATATAATGGCATTGACTTTTAGGTTAAAAACCTAATATATATATATATATATATATATATATATATATATATATATATATATATATATATATATATATATATATATATAAAATGATGTCTATCTCGTGAAATCCAGATGATTATCACGAGACATTTCCGATCCACAGCTCCCGACAAATGGTTAAGGAACTACCTCGTGTGGTCCGCTCCTCCAAGCCTGCCGAAGAATCCCTCAATAACCTCTCTATCCCGCAGATTCGTTAGCTCGGAACCTTTGGCCCCTCACACTGATTTAACCAGTATCGTCCTTCGAACCAACGTCACCATTGTCCCCAGTATTCCGGGTTACACAACCCCATAGACTTCGACGACTCCTCGTAACAGCTAAAAATACATTAACTGAGCCGTGTACTACATGATACACGTTTTAGTGCGAATAGTGTGATATACATGACGCAAGCATGCACACGATCTGACTTGGTTACACATTAAATTCTTTCGTAAGAACGACTGTACGAGATTAATATTATAATAACCACGTTCATGCATGAATCTGTTTCCGACAAGAATAATCGCACTGCATTATAAAAACTCGAACGTTTCTCATTATTTAATGTGTACAACATATAATTGAATTCAGCTTGTCTGTTCAGTTATGAAATGTCTAACTTGGAACAGACCATGTTCTATCCGATGGCCTGGCGTTATGTGACATAGGTCTGCCTTAGTAGAAACGTAGAATAAATTCTGAAACATTCAATATATTAAACAATTTCAACACATGTAATGGATAGCAAGAAAGAATAAAGTATTACATTTCACATGCTTCTAACAGTATGCTGACATGACTCATCTGTATTGTGACGATACAGGGAGAATTAGCACTTAAAGTACTATCATCATGGTCAAAGTAACGGCCAGGGAACTAGAAATAAACGCCCCCATCACCACCCCCGCCCCCACTGCCTGTGCTTTGTGAATGCTGTAGCTAGTGAACAAAAGTGAGTATTTGGAAATTGCCAAGGTTCAAATTAAACACCACCTGGTAACGTTGTACGCTGCAACGAAAGCCAACTACATTTTCGTGCATATATAATATAAATTTTTCTTGCACACAATTCCATGACACCTATCATGTGCTCCAATAATTTATAACTCATTTTAAAAAGAAACTACTTTTTAAGAAAGGAGTTTGGCATAATTGATACGAAAAGATGGTACATCTATTTTTGTATTAGGTTCAGCGCTGTTATAAATTTTAACTTTTCCCGTGTAGTCCTGACGCTACGACTTTTCAATTCACCAGTGAATTCTTTCTTGATATCTCTGTTCAGGAGAATCTCCAATATACTCATACACAAATGATAATAACTGAAGTTTTCCAAACTGCATCGTAATAACTTTAGAATCTAAACAAAAATAAGTAAATTTACTTTAGCCATTTATCTACCAATCTATATATCTGTCGGTCTGCATATATACGCATATACAGTACGCACAAAGTGTATTGGCCATATTTCAGTCGTGCTAGTGCACGGTGCTGTTGAGTGTAGTTCAGTGGACTGTTCCTTGCACGTGTCTTGTCGGTAGCTATACTTTCCTCACCAGGTGTAATTTTCACTCAACTTCACTTAGTGGATTTTACCCGGCCAGTGTGTGGATTACCTCTATATCCCTGAATAACATACTGCAGGTGGTATCATCATAGGTCATAAATCAATTAAGTATGTATGTTGTTGGGTGTACTATAGTGAATATTACACTGACGTGAGTGGACAGTTGTCAACACAGTATGTATGTATGTATGTATGTATGTATGTATGTATGTATGTATGTATGTATGTATGTATGTATGTATGTATGCATGCATGCATGCATGCATGCATGCATGCATGTATGTATGTATGTATGTATGTATGTATGTATGTATGTATGTATGTATGTATGTATGTATGTATGTATGTATGTATGTATGTATGTCCATCAATCTGTCTGTCATTTATTTCTCTTGAACACAGTATTTTCAATTAATTGCTTAGAAATATTTATAACACCAGTCACTTGTTTGTCTGTCTATCCTTTTTACTTTAAAGAATCCATTTCCTAAATGAACTTCCTTGATACAGTTTATTCATTGTAAGGAAAGAAGTTTTATGTTGAGATACTATACTTTTGGAAAGTAATGTTAACTCTACCCTGAAAAAAAGTTTTCCCTTGATTTCATGAGAATGTGGAGTTTTCATTGATTATTTGCATACAAATAATTTGGTAAATAAAACGTGACCAAGATATTACCTGGAAATGACTTAAAACTGGGGTTTGGGGAGGGGGTGGGATTCCTTGACGAGTTTCACGTCAACATAGGCGAAAATGCTAAATAATAGTGATGCGTTAAAATACACGATCTGCGATCTCTGTATCTTATGTTTATGACCTACATACTTACGTACGATGTTATTAAGATGTCAAGGTTTCATTTTTATAGGCCTTGGATTCGTAAGAGTTACATTCTTGTCACAAAGGATGTACTTTTTCAACATGATTTATTGTACGATTCAGTGCAACAAAGAATCGGATAAGGAAAAGGCCATAATTAGCTGCTGTAGTGGATAAAAAATCGCAATAAAGTATATTTTACAGGCATTTGTACATGCCTTTTTTCATGAAAAGGATGTAAAAAGAACCCCTATATTATCAAATTCACGTTTCTTTTCTTTTCTTTTTTTTTCGTAAACAAGTTAAAAATATGTTCAGACTTTTCAGTTTTTCAAATTAACATCTATGATTGCTTGATACGTCTTCCATAGCGGTAACTGACTTTTCTAAGTTTTTTATAAGATTCTTGGAAAAGTCCCAAAATGGTTTATTTGCGATTGTGGCTTTTGAACCGACAAATGGCGATACTATCATAAGTAAGACATTAAAGAATCCCAAACGGCTGTGGAATCATTCTAACGATAGATATGTCTTCTCTCTTTATCTGCGGTATATAATCAACAGTTTTCTCTCTCTCTCTCTTTCTCTTGAGCACTAAAACACACTGTCTACTGAGTTTATTTTTAAATCTGGACAAAATTCAAAGTGAGTCCCAGTTTCAGTAGGAAGAAAAATGTCAGATAATCAAAAACTCGCTGATTTAATTACATATAGGCGCTAACTATCCATTGTCACTAAGACCGACTGCACCGGTAACTAAATCTAATGTGCTAAAACAGTAAAACGTTCACAGATCGAACCCAACAGAAAGCTTGCATTTCAAATAGACTAAACCCAACAGAAATCTTGCATTTCAAACAGATCGAATCCAACAGAAAGCTTGCATTTCAAGCAGATCGAACCCAACATAAAGCTTGCATTTCAAATAGACTAAACCCAACAGAAAGCTTGCATTTCAAGCAGATCGAATCCAACAGAAAATTTGCATTTCACACAGATGAAACCCAACATAAAGCTTGCATTTCAAACAGATGAAACCCAACATAAAGCTTGCATTTCAAACAGATGAAACCCAACATAAAGCTTGCATTTCAAACAGATGAAACCCAACATAAAGCTTGCATTTCAAACACATGAAACCCAACATAAAGCTTGCATTTCAAACAGATGAAACCCAACATAAAGCTTGCATTTCAAACAGATGAAACCTAACATAAAGCTTGCATTTCAAACAGATGAAACCCAACATAAAGCTTGCATTTCAAACAGATGAAACCCAACATAAAGCTTGCATTTCACACAGATGAAACCCAACATAAAGCTTGCATTTCAAACAGATGAAACCCAACATAAAGCTTGCATTTCAAACAGATGAAACCCAACATAAAGCTTGCATTTCAAACAGATGAAACCCAACATAAAGCTTGCATTTCAAACAGATGAAACCCAACATAAAGCTTGCATTTCAAACAGATGAAACCCAACATAAAGCTTGCATTTCACACAGATGAAACCCAACATAAAGCTTGCATTTCAAACAGATGAAACCCAACATAAAGCTTGCATTTCACACAGATGAAACCCAACATAAAGCTTGCATTTCACACAGATGAAACCCAACATAAAGCTTGCATTTCACACAGATGAAACCCAACATAAAGCTTGCATTTCAAACAGATGAAACCCAACATAAAGCTTGCATTTCAAACAGATGAAACCCAACATAAAGCTTGCATTTCAAACAGATGAAACCCAACATAAAGCTTGCATTTCACACAGATGAAACCCAACATAAAGCTTGCATTTCACACAGATGAAACCCAACATAAAGCTTGCATTTCAAACAGATGAAACCCAACATAAAGCTTGCATTTCAAACAGATGAAACCCAACATTAAGCTTGCATTTCAAACAGATGAAACCCAACATAAAGCTTGCATTTCAAACAGATTTTGGATCGACTGAGAAAACCGAGTGACAACATCCTCTTGTACGTCTGGTGTAGTTATTGCGTTATTGTTAGGAAACTTTATTATTTACCCAACAAACAGAAGGCTAAAGTCGCATATCGCTTTTTGAAATTCCTTTTCAGATTTATATCGGCAGAAGTAGTTTTTGAGTGACCCCTCCCCACCCCCACCCCCCCGCAACAAAAAATGTAAATCAATTATAAGCCCAGGTTTTTTTGTTTTTTTTTTAACCAAATATTGCTGCCACTTCTTTTATTGACATCTAAAAGTTTGATTTATTTTATCATTCATATCTAATCATTATCTATCATAAGGGATTCAAAGTGATGTGCTTGTGCATACGTTTTATGATGTTGTTTAAAGTTATTATAAATCACCAATTGCGTTGAATAGAAAGATTAATGTAACTTTAGTGACCTCACCGCTCACAGCTGAACGCGCAGGAGTTTTACACAAATTGTGGCTAACTATGAATAGTAGTTTGCTATAGCAGGCTGCCATTAAGCCTGTGAACCTCTACTTCATTAAAAAACGTAATTTATCAGCATTAAGCACCATATAAGTAAATTTTCATTTATATTTTATGATTAGTATCTTATCAATACATGACGACAAGCCAGTAACATTTATAGGAAGAGAGTACACTTTTACATGTACTGACATTATGGAATAAAACTCCCACTTGTCCAACCAAACGGAACAAAACACAATGATCAACTGAAGATGGGTGTTTAAAATTGTAGTAGTAATAGTAGTAGATGAAGTGGCTATGGCGTACATGTTTGGAAGACTGGATTTAGATCAACCCATAACAAATATATTCTTTGTATGTGTCAGAAAATTTGCACTTGGTTGCTGAATATTCTCTCAAAATGTATAGAAATTGTGGAAAACGTATTTATTATATCTGAACAGTTCGATAGCCAATAAGCATGACACCTAAAATGTATATTATAGTTAGACGTGAAAAAATATATTTTCTAATAAAACATGAAGTGATTCTAGAAATGTAGATTTTTTTAGGGGGAGTGTTATATAAATGCCATTTTTTACATTTGCAGTTGTTATTTCTAATCAAAACAACTTATTGAGAAGAAAAGATCATGTCATCATCTCTCAGCGTACGAGATACATTGGCCTGAAAACTATCACAATACTAGATAGAAGCAGTGTTAGTGAGATGATTGAACAACTTGGCTCTTGGCTGCAAGTCATTGGAAACAAGGAGAACAGTTTATAACCTTGTACACATCCCAGGACCTGAATTCCTCATCGCTGCATTATCCACGACAAGATCATGTCATTCTCTAAAATTCAGAAATTTTAACATTGAACCTCTACGTATGTCTTTAAATACAGGTTTTTCCTATGTAAATTCCTGTTTGGATCTCTCGATCAGCTTTAGTAGCTTCGACTCCCGACTTTGTATCTTTCAAGCGGGAGCTCTCCGCTCTGAAGATTTATGAACACGTTAAGGACAAATTGCGAGTAAGATCTGATGATGTCTAGAGCTTAGTTTTGTTGTTCATGGGCCACTTTGGGAACCCGATTATCTAGACGAAGGAACCGAAGATGTTATTTGAATCTTCCTTTCTCTTATATCTTGTCTTTCCTTATTAATTCATGATATTTAAGTTTTTATTTTGTCAGCTTTGCTTATTTGCTTTTATCTTCTCTGACATCTCTGTGCCAACGACATGTAACAGTCAAGTGTGACTTTAGCTTCGCAAGAGGTAGATGTAGAAATGTGGCAGGCACCTTTTCCGCTATCTTGCTACTGTCGGACTGACGATAAACCATGGTCATACGACCAAGATCAAGGTTGCTAAAACAGTGGAACAAAGACCATGGCAAATGTGTTCATGATCAGGACACCGCCAAAAGACGTTCGAGAATGAAGACAATGGACTCGTCCGCTTCACCTTTAACCCGGTCATCGTTATATTGTTAGAAAGTACCGATGCCTCGTGACATTGACAATAACATATTAAAAAGAAATAAGTTATAACTCACGGGAGATCTGCAATAACAAACACAGCGGGGTCGAGTTCAAGTTGCATGTAAAGAAGGAGCATGCCATCAAGAAACGAATAGCATGGATTTCAGCTAATTACTGAGAGGTTTCTCCTCGCTGCAGAGTTGTGATCAAAAGAGATAGGTGAGACGTCTGGTTTTCTACATCTACAATAAATATTAATGTATTAATTATTTTTTACTTAGTATATAATAAATACAACCTGCTCTCGCTACGGTTGGATCATACCAGTTTGTGTATATGATATTAGTTACAAAAACACATTGCAGATTTATCTCAGTCGACATATAATGCTAAACACTATCGCCTATACTTTGATATTCGATGCTGATTTTCACGCAAATTTGCTAATTTTTGTACCACTTAGTATAAAACAAGTGGTCACGCGTAACTAGATTATAACTGATCTTGTACATACATACATACATACATACATACATACATACATACATACATACATACATACATACATACATACATACATACATACATACATACAGACAGACAGATATACACAGTTTTGTGTCTGTTAAAAGAAGACCACGGCATACTGATTCACAATATGTTCACCCAACCGTCTGAAACATAATTATGAATTCTCGTTGCAGTTTGCAGTGAGCGTCTCGTTTAAAAGCAATAAATAATAAATAAACGCTCAGTTTGTGTTCTGAACAAATGCATTCGTTAACGTTATTCGCAATACTAGTGGACAAAAAATCCGTTTTGTTACATTCTATTAATCTGAATTTACAGCATTCTACAAACAAAGTATTTTTCAAGGAAATAAAGCTGATTATAGGACTTGAATGTTGGTACAGGGTAATTATTATCTACTTTAAGATACAGTTATAATAATCAACCATATGGATATGGAGTCCAAATCCGTCTTAATCATTCAGGATACACATTAAGTTACCTTCCAAAGATTCGCCTGTTTTATAGTGTTCTCGTTTTATCATATAGTGAGCCATCATTCTCGAGTATACTTCATTTTGTGTCAAATTATGAATATATTGGTTAGATGGAGATATTGAAGTAATAAGGAACAACAAAGTAGTTCAAATTTGTTGTGGAGTTGGTTTTTGCCTCTATAGCCCTAACCGTTATGTAGCAATTTTCTAATGCTTGATGTTGTCCAAGCACCTGAATTATAAATTATGTCATATGCAGCTTGCGTTATTATCAGAACGACTAGGATTCCATCGCATATCCTCAAATCAGGATATATAATTTTGGCATTTTGACAACAAGAGGGTATATTTTTCAATGTTGTAGATTATACATAAATTGTCTATAACAGGCAACAAAAAACAGCAATATAAGGATGCATAGTGGTTTAAAGAGGTACAGTCTTTCTACATTTTGAAGAGGTTTTTCTTAATAATTTTGAATATGTAGCTAAATGCAATATTATAAGCATATGATATTCTTTATTAATGCAAAAAATATCTTAAAAAATTAGTATAATTCAGAAATGAATCTCACCCATATGTGAACCCTTAACAAATTGATCGCAAAAAATTCGAAACTACATCTTTACTTCCCCTGTTATCTAACGTCTTTGTTCGACAAATAAATTAAACTATACAACTGTTACATTCATTTAACTCTGAGAACTTTTATTCCATTAGTCTCAAGTTCTCGCTATTTCTCTCCTCTCTCCTGGATTTCGTTTTCTCTGTCTGTCTGCTTGCCAGTCTTTCTGTCTGTCTGTTTGTGTGTCTGTGTGTAATTTAAATTACGTACTTGATTATCACAAAACATCAGAGACTTGAAGAAAGAATCTCTATCGAAATATGATTTATAAATGTTCTTTCTTTTCCAACCAAGGATTGCATTTTGGTGGATATTTTTGTTTTTATATTCAACTTACGTGCACATTTGGGTTGCTTGTTGCTATATTCATACACCATAGCCTGCTCGGGTAAAACGTAAATTACCTGATTAAGTATTTTGGTAAATGTTTATTTGCTTAGAGTCATTTAAAAACAAAAAGACACCAGCATTCAGATTTATGTTTGTTTACGTGCTAAACGGTCAATATTTAGTCCCCTAAAGAGATGACCTCTACCTATGTTTCTTCACAAAAGCTCAAACTTTAGAGAGATTTCAATCAAACAGAATTAGATTGATAGGTCAACAGATCCGAATTGACGCGAGCGAATCTATTGTCTAGCAAGGCGGCTGCAACTTGATCCAGTGCGTAAAGCCAATCTCATGCGCTAAAACATATTTTAGCATTCACCGCTCAACCTGCGCAGAAAGCTTTTATTTCAAACTTAATTCTTGGTCGACTGACAGGTTGGGGATTGACTTCAGAACCTACTTATAATGAGAAGTTCGAGCGTTTGTTGTAATGAACACGCACTTCTAATGAAAGCCTATTTTATGCTTCAAAAACAGGAAGCTCAAGTCGTGTGTCACTGTATGGATTTCCTCTGCATATTTATTTCGGCAGGAGCAGTTTTCTAGGAACAGCAACGAGATATTTCGCACTATTAATTCTATTTTCGTTGACTTCTGTTTAACACAAAAGCCTTAATTAGTTGTTGCTGTTCACTTGATAACCTCTCTACTTTAAGTGAATTGGGGAGAGATTTAAGTACTCGTTCATGAATTTCAATTCCAATTAATTTTCCTTAAAATAAGTTCTTTGCGATCCAAACGATAACAAAGCTGATTAGGGTGAGTATTCAATGGAAATCACCATTTTGAGTGAAACGTACACACAGTGTTATTCATCGATTGTGTAGAATTAGGCACTTACAAAGGCCTTAAAATTAGTCACAGAGAGGTATATCGAATTATATTCTACAAGCAGCATATTGATCTTCGGATCATTATACGATTGTTTGGCTTATTTTCGCGCCCGATTGCAGCATTTCCTTCTTGATGACTGTTGAGGAACAGAGCTGAACTATAAATTGAAAATGTTTGCTTCTTATGTCATTAGTTTGGATTTGTATACGGCGACAATTCGAGGCAGGTAAGATGAGCAATCATTTTAATTCTATTTTTGAAAATCAAATTTTGGGATAAAATTTTAGTGAGTAGTAGTTTTCATGTAAAAAGTATCGTGTTCTTGCTTACCATTTAACTTATCTGAATGTTACATATGAAATTTGTAAAAAGATTATTTTTCTCAGTTCTTTTAAGGTAACAGACATGTATTGCTTTACTTAAATATTTGGTCCTTTGTACACCTGTACATGTTATAAGTGCGTGTATGGGTATATAGTAGACTTCTGTGCCAAATTGTGCGCTAGAAATTTTGTTGCTTTATCATATTATACAATGAATATACATTTGTGATGATCATGAAATATACCTTTATACTTTTGTTGATATCCGATATTATAGTTTTTCGGCTATAACCGTTTCTTAAGCAACTGAGTGCAGTTGGTATTTTTTAAAATCCTTGTAGAAGTTAGACTTCATAAATCTTACAGGAAATATTCCAGTGGTTGTATATCATATATAAATATCGAGCTATTATGGAGCTATGCAGCTACAGTTTGAAATCCTGCTTCAACTGGGGAAACCTCACACCTTCTTTAAGAAGAAAATGACGAATGGAAATTAAAAAGAAAAGAAACAATGAATTTCTGTGCTGTATTAATCATAAAATTGTTTTCATTTGGATGCCACATCTTTTATTGACGTCCATAATTTTCATTTATTTATGGTTAATAGTGATTGTTTAATACATTTTTCTTCAATGTAACTCAGAGGAGACAAAGAATTGCCTTTTGTGAAAATTTTAGTCGTTATTTAATTTATATAGATAAAGATGAAAAAAAAATATGTAAGTAATGTGTAAAAAAAACCCAATGCGTTTATTTATTATTTATTGCTTTTAAACGAGACGCTGGATTGTGAAAACGTATACTATCTTTCTTCCCCTATACAAGGCAAAATTCTAACTGAATTTAACTGGATGATTGTAGCTTTCTTGTACTATGTTTCGTATTTACTTGACGAGTCATTTATGATCTTTACCTAGATGGCATAATAAAGTAGGGTATATTAAAAAATCAATAATTCTTTGACGAAGTCTTACAATGCTGAAACCTTCGTATTTGATATTATGTTACTAAATATATGACAACCTACCCCTATTTTTTTTTCCTATATTTTTTTTTCTTTAATTGTGATTTTACATCACTACTTTGTATTTTACCAACCATAACGGTAGCGTTGTGGCGTAACGCTACCAAAACAAAAACACCTAACTTGTCAGGGTCTGGATAGTGCACACTCTCTTCGCACATCTGTGAACCCGGGGTCTATTCCAAGTTCCAACATTTGAGAAAGTAATGTAGTGCCCATCTTTGGTCAATAATTTTCATCGAGCTTGCCGATTTTCTCCATGACAAAAAACGGTACACTAAACCAGCATGTAAGCCTCCTAGAGTACTTACTAAACGTTGTGATAATTTGCACCGCAATCATCGTAAAATAAATAATGTATAAAGCTCTATTGTATCTGAATAATCTAATATGCTTTTCTCAACTTTTCGTCTCCAGAAAACTTGTGGATAATTAAAAAATTTCCGTCAACATATTTTCCCCGATAATTGAAACATACACTACAACAATGTCTCTTCTTCTCAGTCGATTTGGGCATTCTCGTTAATGTATCCATACCTGCGGTATTGCTCACCGGAAATAGGGATTGTAAATTTGCGGTTTCTGTATTGAAGAGCTCTTCAATTGGAGCATATTTTCTGGGGCGGTAACAACCGTTATCGAACAGGCCTATAGTTGTATTCTGCCCAGAAAATACGTGAACCTGCGCGCGCAGTGTCGAGGCTGGTAATGTATTTTTTTTAATTGTGTTATTTTTTATTTTTTAAATTTAAATAAAAAATCTTTAGTCATCGAATCTCAGCTGGGAAAAGGAATAGTAATATGTATACAACTGGTTATCTTTAAAGGTAGACCTGAGACCCCATTTCACTTACCTTTAAATTATTTATGTAATATCTGAAAATGTCGACTCAATGCGATCAACCGTTAGCGAAATATTTAAGTTTAAATGTACATGCCAAAATATTCCCCCTAGACCATATACAACTTCTGCAGCTTCCGCGACTCGAGTCCGTTTGACGTCACAAGATAAACCCCGCATTGAGAATCACAATTGTTCTACCATTATCGAGTGTGAAGTTGTATTGACTATTTTCTGATTGCGTCATGGGAAGGAGCGGGGGGGGGGGGGTCATTTGCAGATGTAGCAGTAGGAGTATGTCTTCGCCTTCTTAACATCACAAAAATAGAATATAATCAATTAGAAATTTCTTTATCAATCAAACGTCCAATGAAATTGAAGTGTATCAAATGGTGATTATAAACAAAACAATAGAATTTATCTCAGATAAGTACTAGAGCTTCATCTTCGCTGTAAGGTCTTGAGAGAAACCAGCAGGTGAGGTGTTTTGAGCCTTGTTCCTACACGAATGACTAATTTTTGACTTTTATAGTACTTAGAATAAAATAATACAACTTTCTCTACCTTAAGTTGTATCATATCAGCTTGTGTTTACAATCATGGTTGCATAAACATGTTGCATATTTATCTCAGTCAACCTGTAACATCGATTTGATATACCAATTGTGGTTTAAGTCCAGTTTGCAATGTACGAGATTATAGGCACAGTATATATATATATATATATATATATATATATGTATGTATATATATATATATATATATATATATATATATATATATATATATATGTATGTATCGAAAGTATTACTCTAATCCGCTATCCCCCGGTTATTAATTTTCCGGCAGATCACTAAAACCCAGCCATCACTAATCCGTTGGAGCAGTGAAAATTACCGCCGGTCGCTATCATAACAGTTAAGAAGTAGTCGTGGGTCCGTTGACCTTTAATAGTTAATTGATCTGTTTATTGTGTTAATTGAGTACCTACCTAAATTTTGCACTTGACGAGTTACAAAAATGCTCGTGGCGCAAATGCACAGGTGTTATACCACTCATCCATTCTTCAAGTAAATTACTGTGATTATTGTCAAAACAGTCTTCGCGGACGTTGAACTAGCATGGTTGAGTGAGCTGATGCACTGATTTCATTACTGATGATAACAAAAGGTACAGGGTAACCGGCTAGTATTGAACAATCGAAAAAGGTCGCGTTCGCGGACTCAACGAATAATATCGAACAATGTGTTTTAATATTTTTATCGTTGTTGATGAACATTCAATACATTGTGTGGTGACAATTGTAAATATATGGAAGTATTTGTAAGGTATGCAGCTGCCACCAAAACGGCAGAAATCAGAGGATGACAAGAGATTCAAGTGCGATCGCAAATATTATCAAGAGAAGAGGCTGCGAAAATACCAGAAATGCTGAGACAGTGAACATAAATGGCTGAAGTATGACCCAGGAGATGCTGTGATGTTGTGAACTTTCTGCATTGTTTATTCGGAGAAATACTAAAGTGCGCTGGCTACTTCATTGGTGAATCTTGTTGGTGAAATACATTTGTTGTTGTTTTGAGTTGATGTTAATGAATAATAAATGTTGAATTAGAAACTGAACTGGCTTCTGTTTGATATTAACAGGATAAGTGAAATTTACGCAGGATCAGTAAATATTTTATTTTGGTGATCCTGTAGAATCGTGAAAACAAAATCCTAATTTGGAGCCATATATATTTATATGCACGTAGGTAAATTCATGTAATAATAATAATAATAATAATAATAATAATAATAATAATAATATTATTATTATTATTATTATTATTATTATTATTATTACAAAGATAACAGCAAAACAATAATTTAATTAGTACGTGCAGTATTAAGGCTTAAACATAGAAGTAATACCAGAAAACGGATTATTTTAATTGTTATGTATTGATGCTTTCTGTTACGTAGTCACTATTTTAATTTTGCTGATATTTTCCCTGTTTCAACTCTCTGTATAAGAACTTCGTCCATTTTTACTTTCAACCTTTAGCTTCTTATACATTTTCATTAATCTGATCTGAAATAGTCTTTTAAAACTGTTAAATTCCTTGAAATTGCGTATAAATTTAATTTCAGGCAGACTTGTAAAAACATTAAAAATAAAACGCACACTGACTCTTCAAAATACTACTACAACATAATAATCAACCAACAAAAAAAAAAAAAAAAAATAACAAAACAGAAGAACATAATACCAATCGCTTATACCTATGGGCTATCAATTAGAAAGATAAAAGCTCTAGTCGCCCGAAAACTGTTCTTCTTAATCTTCAAAACATTGTTAAAAAATAATATTTTGAATGGCGGATCATAGTCTAAGGCATCGTTTTACGATACGCCGAAGATTACACTCTTTAAGATGAGAGCATGGCTTTCTAAATGTCAGACACAGTAAAAATAAAATCATACACTTTGTGCCAAGAAGTGGAAAAATTTAGTTCCTCTTCTGCGAAAAGAACTGGCCGATTGAGTCTTAACTTTACCCAGATACTTGTCTGAAGATTGAATGTCTGATAAACACTCTGCCACTTATTCTCAAGTGTTTCTCATATGCAAGCGGTCATGTGCAGCTGGTGCTGACTTGACGCCAAAGCATTAGTCACTCGTTTGTCTAGGAATTCAATCGAAGAATTCAGTATCGTATCAAAGTCTTTCAAAGAGAAATGCAGATGACACTGATTTAATATTCGGACTCTGTTAAACACAGCCAAGATGTTTTGTCCTTGAAAGAAAAATTACCGTTTTCAGATCTTTGATACGATACATATTACAATTGTGTAATTAAAAGAAGGTTTGTAACTTTTTTTAGACCTATGTAAACCTAACATTTTTTTCATCGAACAGTCCATCAAAAATCATTACAAATACGTACACAGTCCATTTAAGTAATTATGATTGATTGATTGATTGATTGACGACATGTCAACTCATGAAAGTTTAAATGGTGCTGAGGCAACTGGTGCAAAGTGTTCTTCTCAAAGACACACCAAGGCGGCTGACCCGTCCTGGCAGGATTTTAACCCAAAACGTATTATAGATATATATATATATATATATATATATATATATATATATATATATATATATATATATATATATATATATATATATATATATATATATGTAGTTTGCACTTAACCCACCAGTTTTAACCATAGGTAAAAAAAAATGTTAAAAAGTATCAGTGGTCATTCTTATATAAGCCATTTTGAAATTGTATTAAAAACTATCTAGCTTAAAAACTTGAATTGAAACTGCTTTATAACGATTAAACAATAGGTTAGAGTTGTAGATCTACACTGAGTTTAGAATTTAAAATTATGACTTAATTAAATCAAGTTGAAAATGCTTTTAAATTTCCACTTGCACCATTAGGAAACATACAATATAATATACATTAAAATATTTGTATGCAGTTTTTGTAGATTAGTCACGCATTCAAATGCCGCATACCTTGCGTTGGTAAATGTTTTCAAATCAAAAGAAATTCTTTGCAAAAATTGCATCTTGAAAAGCTCATTCATACAGGTTCAACATGTTTTTTGGTTCTATTTTGTCTTTTAGAGGCTCGGTAGCTAAGTGGTTACTCCAACCAAACCAGAAATGTTGTTGTGTGACTCTGATGCACACCAATCATTTTTTATATTCACCACAAATTCGTATTTTGTCATGCGATAGATTCATCAGATCATACGTTGTACATTACATTTGTTGCACCGGGGAAAATGATAAGATTAATATATATACCTGTAAGGTAAGGCCTTGATGATACGTAGGGCTATGATAGCTGAGTGATTAAGGCATTGGACCTGACATCCAATGGGCATTGTCCTTGCAGGTTCCAAACCCTGCTTAAAACCATATACAAATAATCTCATGTGCGATCTAATATTACGTCAGAGCAAAAATTTTCAGCCGTATTCACTGAGTGGAAACAAGATGTGCACCAGTTCTTGTCTTTTAAACAACTAAGTGTAAAAGAGAAAAAAGATACGAAGAATTGTAGTTAAAAATTGGTAGCTGTTCATTTGTAAAACAGTTGCCCAATAATTCGAACTAATCAAGCTCTTTCTCAGATGATAAGAAACAAACTACAAAAACAATTCAAGCACGTAACGAAAAGGCCGGCTGATAGCCTGAACTATTTACATCTTTGAATGACAGGGAAAATCTACAGAAAAAGAGTAAAATAATGGAAATGTCAGATGAAAAACCGTACCAAAATGTGCAAATTGTACACACACACACACACACACACACACACACACACACACACACACACAGATATGAGAGAGAGAGAGGGGGGAGAGAGAGAAAGAGGTTTGTTTATGTGTTGTTTTGTTTTTAACAATACTTATAATGATTCTGTTGCTAACTGTACTTATTAATGTGCTAACTGTACTGATTACTTTGCTAACTACTTATTAATTTGCTAACTGTACTTATTAATTTGCTAACTGTACTGATTAAGTTGCTAACTGTACTTATTAATTTGCTTTCGCGTGAGAAGCTGTGTTTTATTTCTGGAAATCCTGCAGCGATATGAATATTTCTTGTTCATTTTTTTTCGGAAGTAGCGGGCACCATTGACTTGTACTGATTCAGTTTACCAGGAATTTGTACCATTGCATTATATTTAGAATATTTCGTAAACAGTGGCTAAGAGGGTCCGGACTATAAAGTTTTCCGAAAGATCGTCGTGCCTTAAACATCTTATCGAACATATACAAAAAAGGATTTACATTCACAACCATCGTACAATTTAATAGTATTTTACTTTAAAAGATATCATTCTATTTTTCGTTGTAAATTATTGCTTCCTAATGACCATTTTTAACTTATTTAATTATTGTTTATAATAAAATGTAGAGCAAAATCACGGAGTAAAAATTAGATATTTATCAATCAGTCAATCAAACTTTATACAGAACCTATAACGGGATAACTATAACTTTGGTTCAATTATATTAAATGATATCTGCTCTAATAATAAGGTATCCCTTTCGTCAGTATTAGTCAAAGGATGGTCTTCTTGTTGTACATTTTCGAATCCAGAACCAACCAAAGTTTTCTTTGCTTCTTTGTAGCGATATGCCATTTCGTGCTCTTTCGTCCTAAAGCTGCTGTGTTTATTGCATTTCGTGCTCTTTCGTCCTAAAGCTGTTGTATTTATTGCAATTCGCGCTCTTTCGTCCTAAAGCTGTTGTGTTTATTGCATTTCGTGCTCTTTCGTCCTAAAGCTGTTGTGTTTATTGCATTTCGTGCTCTTTTGTCCTAAAGCTGTTGTATTTATTGCAATTCGCGCTCTTTCGTCCTAAAGCTGTTGTATTTATTGCAATGCGTGCTCTTTGGTCCTAAAGCTGTTGTGTTTATTGGATTTCGTGCTTTTTCGTCCTAAAGCTGTTGTATTTATTGCATTTCGTGCTCTTTCGTCCTAAAGCTGTTGTATTTATTCCAATTCGTGCTCTTTCGTCCTAAAGCTGTTGTGTTTATTGGATTTCGTGCTTTTTCGTCCTAAAGCTGTTGTATTTATTGCTTTTCGTGCTTTTTCGTCCTTAAGCTGTTGTATTTATTGCAATTCGCGCTCTTTCGTCTTAAAGCTGTTGTGTTTATTGCATTTCGTGCTCTTTCGTCCTAAAGCTGTTGTGTTTATTGCATTTCGTGCTCTTTTGTCCTAAAGCTGTTGTATTTATTGCAATTCGCGCTCTTTCGTCCTAAAGCTGTTGTATTTATTGCAATGCGTGCTCTTTGGTCCTAAAGCTGTTGTGTTTATTGGATTTCGTGCTTTTTCGTCCTAAAGCTGTTGTATTTATTGCATTTCGTGCTCTTTCGTCCTAAAGCTGTTGTATTTATTGCAATTCGTGCTCTTTGGTCCTAAAGATGTTGTGTTTATTGGATTTCGTGCTTTTTCGTCCTAAAGCTGTTGTATTTATTGCTTTTCGTGCTTTTTCGTCCTTAAGCTGTTGTATTTATTGCAATTCGCGCTCTTTCGTCTTAAAGCTGTTGTGTTTATTGCATTTCGTGCTCTTTCGTCCTAAAGCTGTTGTGTTTATTGCATTTCGTGCTCTTTTGTCCTAAAGCTGTTGTATTTATTGCAATTCGCGCTCTTTCGTCCTAAAGCTGTTGTATTTATTGCAATGCGTGCTCTTTGGTCCTAAAGCTGTTGTGTTTATTGGATTTCGTGCTTTTTCGTCCTAAAGCTGTTGTATTTATTGCATTTCGTGCTCTTTCGTCCTAAAGCTGTTGTATTTATTGTAATGCGTGCTCTTTGGTCCTAAAGCTGTTGTGTTTATTGGATTTCGTGCTTTTTCGTCCTAAAGCTGTTGTATTTATTGCTTTTCGTGCTCTTTCGTCCTAAAGCTGTTGTATTTATTGCAATTCGTGCTCTTTCGTCCTAAAGCTGTTGTGTTTATTGCATTTCGTGCTTTTTCGTCCTAAAGCTGTTGTATTTATTGCTTTTCGTGCTTTTTCGTCCTGAAGCTGTTGTATTTATTGCAATTCGCGCTCTTTCGTCCTAAAGCTGTTGTGTTTATTGCATTTCGTGCTCTTTCGTCCTAAAGCTGTTGTGTTTATTGCATTTCGTGCTCTTTTGTCCTAAAGCTGTTGTATTTATTGCAATTCGCGCTCTTTCGTCCTAAAGCTGTTGTATTTATTGCAATGCGTGCTCTTTGGTCCTAAAGCTGTTGTGTTTATTGGATTTCGTGCTTTTTCGTCCTAAAGCTGTTGTATTTATTGCATTTCGTGCTCTTTCGTCCTAAAGCTGTTGTATTTATTGCAATTCGTGCTCTTTCGTCCTAAAGCTGTTGTGTTTATTGGATTTCGTGCTTTTTCGTCCTAAAGCTGTTGTATTTATTGCTTTTCGTGCTTTTTCGTCCTTAAGCTGTTGTATTTATTGCAATTCGTGCTCTTTCGTCCTAAAGCTGCTGTGTTTATTGCATTTCGTGCTCTTTCGTCCTAAAGCTGTTGTATTTATTGCATTTCGTGCTCTTTCGTCCTAAAGCTGTTGTGTTTATTGCATTTCGTTCTCTTTCGTCCTAAAGCTGTTGTGTTTATTACATTTCGTGCTCTTTCGTCCTAAAGCTGTTGCGTTTATTGCATTTCGTGCTCTTTTGTCCTAAAGCTGTTGTATTTATTGCAATTCGTGCTCTTTCGTCCTAAAGCTGTTGTGTTTATTGCAATGCGTGCTCTTTGGTCCTAAAGCTGTTGTATTTATTGCATTTCGTGCTCTTTCGTCCTTAAGCTGTTGTGTTTATTGCATTTCGTGTTCTTTCGTCCTAAAGCTGTTGTGTTTATTGCAATACAGGACTTACCAATGTTGGTATGATTTTGATTTGGTTTTTGGTGTTTTAGGTTGTTTAGTGTAGAGACAATTGGAGTAAAGTGCCTTGCCCAAGGACACACCACGGTAGCTGACTCAGGCTGGTCTGATGATATAATTCGAACCAGTACCCTTTAGTTCGTGAGTCCTTCACGCTAAGCACTGAGCCACCGTGGCTCCCCAATGTTGATATACAGTTCGACCGTCCAAAGATATACTGTATACTCTAATTTGTGCGCACTTGGTTCTTCTGTAGCCACCCATCCCCACCCCACTCGAAAGCAAAAATTAACATGCTCACCCTTCTACTATTTCTTGTCTTTGACTTAGGGTCCCCCCCCCCCCAAAAAAAAAAAAAAAAAAAAAAAAATTTAATAAAAAATACAACCCTAACAAGAGCTGAATCATTAATTTCTTGCGCTTTTGTAAAAAGGCTTCGGGTAAATGGACTTTGGTAACAATTTTTTTATCGTTGAACCACAATTTAGCCTGAATCGTCCGTGTTGGACTATAGAACCACAATTTAGCCTGAATCGTTCATGTTGAACTATTGCACCAAAATTTAGCCTGAATCGTCCATGTTGGACTATAGCACCGGGAGCAAAGAAGGCACTACAAATCACATATTACTGACAAATCTCTCGCGGTAAATTTCACAGACTAATTCGATTTTCTGAATTTGGAGACAAATTTCGTTGCTTGAATGATTTCTGCAGTAAGTTTTTCCCCCACGATTTAGCAAACACCTGAGGTAATCAAATGTGTGTTCAATTCCTGACACTACAATTCATGTAGATCACCGAAACTTCCGACGGTCACTGCCGAATAGTTGGGGCTATTGCCGCTACTAATAAATGTCCTTTATCTCGCAAAACACGCAACGAAAATTGATTGTATTCTTTGCAATTTTACATCTTAAAAAAAATCTTGTGTACAGGTTCAACATATTATTGGGGTTATATTCAATCGTAATATTCACTACAAATTCATATATTGTCATGCAAAAGACATCAGCTATTCACATTTGTTGCACCTGGAAAAATGATAAGAGTAATGTATGTACCGGTAAGGTATGGGGTTTGTAAGGTATGGAGTTTGTAAGGTATGGAGTTTGTAAGGTATGTGGTTTGTACGGTATGGGGTTTATAAGGTATGGAGTTTGTAAGGTATGGAGTTTGTAAGGTATGTGGTTTGTAAGGTATGGAGTTTGTAAGGTATGTGGTTTATAAGGTATGGGGTTTATAAGGTATGTGGTTTGTAAGGTATGGAGTTTGTAAGGTATGGAGTTTGTAAGGTATGTGGTGTGTAAGGTATGGAGTTTGTAAGGTATGGGGTCTGTAAGGTATGGAGTTTGTAAAGTATGGAGTTTGTAAGGTATGTGGTTTGTAAGGTATGTGGTTTTTAAGGTATGGAGTTTGTAAGATATGGAGTTTGTAAGGTATGGAGTTTGTAAGGTAAGTGGTTTGTAAGGTATGTGGTTTGTAAGGTATGGAGTTTGTAAGGTATGTGGTTTGTAAGGTATGGAGTTTGTAAGGTATGGAGTTTGTAAGGTAAGTGGTTTGTAAGATATTTGGTTTGTAAGTTATGGAGTTTGTAAGGTATGGGGTTTGTAAGGTATGGGGTTTGTAAGGTATGGAGTTTGTAAGGTATGGGGTTTGTAAGGTATGGAGTTTGTAAGGTATGGAGTTTGTAAAGTATGTGGTTTGTAAGGTATGGGGTTTATAAGGTATGGAGTTTGTAAGGTGTAAGGTATGGAGTTTGTAAGGTAAGTGGTTTGTAAGATACATGGTTTGTAAGGTATGGAGTTTGTAAGGTATGTGGTTTGTAAGGTACGGAGTTTGTAAGGTATGGAGTTTGTAAGGTATGTGGTTTGTAAGATATTTGGTTTGTAAGATATGGAGTTTGTAAGGTATGGACTTTGTAAATTATGGAGTTTGTAAGGTAAGTGGTTTGTAAACTATGTGGTTTGTAAAGTATGGAGTTTGTAAGGTATGGAGTTTGTAAGGTATGGAGTTTGGAAGGTAAGTGGTTTGTAAAGTATGTGGTTTGTAAGGTATGGAGTTTGTAAGGTATGTGGTTTGTAAGGTATGGATTGTAGAGCTATGATGGCCGAGTGGTTAAGGCGTTGGACTTGAAATCCAATGGGCATTGCCCGTGCAGGTTAGAATCCTGCTTACAGCGTAATAAGTTTTAATACCATATACTACAATCTCATGTCCGATGTAATGTTACGTGAAAGGAAAATATGCACAAAATGGGAACTTGATGTGTAAGTGTTTTCAACAAGCGTGAAAGATAGTGAGAATTGTAATTAAAAAGCGGTATAGGTAAAATATTCACACACGCAAAAATTGTCCAGTTCTCCGTTAGCAATATTTATGATGATACTATTTCTAACTGTACTTGTTAATTTGCTTTCGCGTGGGAAACCACATGTGTTATATCTGAAAATCTTGCATCAATAAATGCGAATGTAGCATGTAACGAAATAGTTTTGACAGGCTGGTGGTGCTTTAGGATAGCAGGCAATTAACGCACACACATCAGGGTTATGCTTTTGGCATAATTATTCGTCCTTGACATTTGAATGCGTTAAATGATCACGAGAAATCATAATTCGTACGTATAGAGGTGACAAATATCCTTTGGAGAAATTCACTATTCACTATGTTATTTAATTATTATCTTAGATAAACACTAGAGGTCTCCAGATTGAACTCTGCTCTGAAGTTGGAACTCTACCAGCCTCTATGGTATTATAGACCCTTCCTGTACCAGCCCCTATTGTAGTATAGCCCCTTCCTCTACAAAATCATTTTTAGGGATGTCAAGGAAATGATCATGATCAGAGTCTCAAGTTAGTTTTTGTGATACAAACATAATCAAGGAGGACAAGTCTCAATGTACCGTAACCCGTATCTCGATAGATAGATAGATATCTCGATAGATAGATAGATAGATAGATAGATAGACAGATAGATAGATAGATAGATGAATGGATGGATTGATATATACAAACATAATCAAGTAGTATGATTTGACTTTGTGGTGTTTAACGCAATATTCGATAACATGATAGGCTGTACATGGCGGCTAGTATATTTGGTGGAGGAAGAACCCGGGAAGAACCATCGACCCAAGGGAAGCTGCTGGCAAGCTTTCTCACATAACTACGTTGATCGAGCCGAAACTCGAACTAACGCGGACAGAGGTGAGATGTACGAGTGATCTGTAAAGGCGATCACCTTAGACCACTCGGCCACCACCTCAATTAGTATGAGTCTCAATTTACTATATCCCTTATCTCGATTCATCGAATGGATGAATGGATGGACGGACTGATGGACAGACGGACGGATGGATCGACAGGCAGGCAGGCATACAGGCAAACAGACATACAGATAGATCGATATAGATAGGTGGACAGGGTGGGGATAAATAGATAGATACAAATGAGTGCATGTGGGTGGGATAGATAGATATATCAATGGATAGATAAGATAGATAAATCGGTCTTAAGTACCCCAAAACCCACACAAACAAGTGCTTGTTTCATAGAGCTAAATATCAACAATACGTTTTTTCACCGGACCTTGACAAGCTGGCTGTTTAAGACACGTAATTGCTTGACACACGTGACCGTTAAGTAAGGTTTCACTGTACATACATACATAAAACATAATAAAACTTTTGCACATTTTCTTTTCTTCATATATATCTACAAGTTATTCTTTTATTCAAGTCTTTTTTTAAATATGCGAGACATAGCAATATGATCTCTTTGTTGGCGGTGTCAAGTCAAGTCTTTGTATAAGCCCATAACTCACCTGTAGTAACCAACACAAATGCGAGATATATTGTTCTGTACAACCCTTGTGTTAGAATGTAATTATTTAAATGTAATTTATTCTCGTAGCAAATCACTCGAAGCATTTTGCCCTTATTCTTAAGAATCGAGGGCCAGCTTTTATTAGCCTTCGGGGAATTTTTTCCTTCTTTCGCCTTAAATTCCCAAAATCTGATCTCTTCAATGTCAATATTTCTTTCACTTTGTCCTATCATCATTCACGTACTTCTATTGAGTGTCGATAGCACTCTTTAATTATTTCAGCCTGCTATTGGCTCTATAGGCTCTATCTTTTAGTTATTGGTACTTTTTTACCCTCTTTCTTCCAGATGGTAATCTAAGGAAAGATATCAACAAAAAAAAAAAAAGAATAAAAAAAGATGAAATCATAGGAATTTAATCTCGGCAAGCTTAATTAAAAGTTTTCCCAACAAAGGTCCGGTTTTGGTGGAAAAAACATTTCACCAAATAAGTGTGAAGTACAGTAATATGCCACACTGGTTCGTCAATTAAATATAGTACCACAGGCCGTCTTTTATGTGGCGCTTTATGGCGTTGTCCTTGGTGGTGACAAACGGTCAACATTTGCTAGTTAGAATAGTTAGGTTTATGAGAAGGAATTCCAAGAAGGGAAAAAACATGTCTTTTTGTGGAAATTCCGGAATGAGCTACGGCTTGTTTCTTCTCTATTCTGGTGTTTCTTTGGGACTTATTGTGACTGTCCCTCCTAAATATATCAAAATGTTAAATATATTTCCTCTCAGCACAGTCGGCTTTTACATATGCTCGGTTCCATGCTTCTGATTTAGATTCTCTGATCATCATATAATACAAGCTGATACTTGTTATTATTGCTTTGTAGAGTTTTCAATTAATAACCCTTTCGAAAGTTTGAAGTTTTGGGCGTTTAGCTGATTACACATGTCTAGTGTTTCATTTGTATAGAAATCAAGCAGAGACTAATGTCAGATAGAGGTGTCGACCAAACGCAATTGTATACTGAAGATCGCTGTCCAATCATTACCGTCTACTCGCATCTATGTTGGGTCCAAATGCAAACAACATAGACCCAGATATGCCGTCGCATAATGCGCCAGCAGATCAGGGTCTATGTTGTTTGTTCTACTGATTAGTCCTTACAAGCTGCATACACCCAGATCTGTCGGCGCATAATGCGACGGCAGATCTGGTTCTACGCAGTTTGCATTGGCTTATACGGGAGTATATACGGTATGTTCAAATTTTGTCAGTGTGTAGTGGGTCTTGTTTAAAATTTCAACTTTCCTTCTTGGTGTTATTTCTTTATTTCGATAGATGTCAATGCCTGGGCGAATCTTGCAAACATTTTTCTCGATGAGACGACTTTTTCAATGCTCAGGTATTCGTGATCATTGGAAGTTTAGACTGGTGTCAGAATTAGAAATCATTCCGTTCATTCTCTGAGTAGGCGTGCAGAAGATCATAATGGAGATAACTTTACCTAAGTTGCGTGAAGTGACGGTGTAGATTTATAGTGCGTGGGAATAGTTGTTGACAATTATTCCCCAGTGCTTAAAAGTATATAGCTGAAGTAATTCCCTTAGATTTTTTTAGTAAGAAAATGGGTGTGAAAATGGTGATGTCTCCTTTCAATTTATGTCGATTCATCGTTCTTCTAATTCTTATATCACAACAAAAATGGAAATACTTACCTTTGCTCTTCAAAAGAGCATAGAACAGTCCAAAAATAAACACAGAAGAATCCAGAAATCAACTTTCATTGTCCAGACAAATTATTGGAACTTTTTCTAAAACAAAATCCCAAATAAACCAACAAACATTTTTGTTGTATCCATGGGCTGAGATGTATACCCCAATTTTATGATTTGCACACGTTCCTACTAAAGAAACAGAATTAATATAATGATGACGGCTGGTTTCGTCAGACAACAAATCGTCGGCTATGAAAGACACTCAAGTAAATTTCTTTGTTCAGGAACTTTGGGGATTCTTTCTGTACACAAAACATTTTACTTATCTGTTTCTACGTTTTTTTGTACTTTTTGTACGTTTTAAATGAGTCCTTCAGAAAAGAAAAAGTGAAGAATGACACAATATCAATATGGGCTAATGAACGTTTAAATTATATATATATATATATATATATATATATATATATATATATATATATATAGAGAGAGAGAGAGAGAGAGAGAGAGAGAGAGAGAGAGAGAAAGAGAGATTCAAAGAAAGCTGGAACAACGAGTTCTGATTCTTAGTGAGTTCAATGCCAATTTCGCTCTAATCGTAAAAAATCATTAATATTGTTGATGACAGAAGTAGGTCATCAGGTCATTACGATGATGAAGTCCGGTTTATTCCCTATAATAGAACCTAACCTTTACCTAATGATAATGGAATTATAATCTGATAAATTTTTCACCACGCATGTAATTTTTCGGAAGGTTAGGAAGAATAGCTCTAGTTATAGCAGACCCTTCATTCCACCAACAAGTCGTTCTCCATCATCATTCCACCAACATGTCGTTCTCCATCATCATTCCACCAACAAGTCATTCTCCATTATATCTTATTATTTTCTGACATTACTCGCCGTCCAAATAATTAAATTAGTTTCTAGATGCCTGAAATATAGAATTTCTGCGGGAAAACCGTCATCAATTGAATTTGACCTCCTCCACGGCCAGTAAACTCTAAAAGAAAAGTCCCGAGATCAACCTTTTATAAAATATCATAAAGATTTGCAAACTATATATTCATTCATAATTCCTATTTCGTCATGCGTTACATTCAGAAACAGGTACGTTTAATATTGATATTTGCACCACCTGGAAAAATGATAGAGTTATTTCTACCTGTAAGGCGTGGTTTGTCGCAGTATATCAAGCTGCGATGGCCGAGTAGTTAAGGCGTTGGACTTGAAATCCAATGGGCATTGTCAACGCAGGTTCGAATCCTGTTCGAAGCGGTATTTTTTTAAATGCATCTGGGAATATTATTAATTCTTCGGCCGTATACACTAGATGTGCACAAGTACTTGTCTTTTGAACTCGGAACACATTAAAGAAATATAACTCGAATGGAATTTCATAGGTGTTTCCAGTGGGGAAACAAGACAGGGAAACACGATCGTGTGAGGGAGTCGCGCGACATTCTGTGTGCTAACCATTAACACTGTTACTTTTATGAGGCATAATAATATGGTATGTCAGTATCTTTCCCTGTATTCGTACGCTTTTAAATATTTCGCAATTATTTATGTCTAGTTATCATAATATATGTGCATCTGAATAATTTAAATAATGCTATAATCGCAAATAATGCCAATTAATCTGAAACTATTATTGAATGAATCCATGTATTAGTACCAGTTTTTAATAATATCTAGCATTCTGTACGTTACTCAGAAGCGAAGGCAACATATCGATACTGAAATATTGAAGTTACTGTTAAATAAATGTCGATATTCCGGAGTTACAGATAAAGATAAATAAATCCCAGATCGATTCTAAGTAGCAATTGTCATTGTTATGTGACTGCTTATGACATGGATACTTTGAGACCTGAAATTCTTTTTGGTTTGGTTTCATTTTGAGTTTAGTGGCACATCAACACGTGAGAGGTTATTCAGTGCCGATTCAACGTGAGGATTCTTTAAACCGTTAGCATTCCTATGTAAATGATTTTTATCAATGGGATGTAATTAATATTTCAGCTACTGCTGCTTTCTGAATTTTTTTATCAAAAAAAATGAATCAACTCATACTGCAGCTTAATCAAACATTTATTCTTTTACTAAATATTCATCCTAATCAACGTATCTCTAAAGCCCATTGTTGTGTCTCAAATAAGGACCTTCTTACCATTGTTAAAGCTCGTATATGGAACAAAATATATTTGTATTCAAATACCACTGTTTCTTACGAGCCACTTTTGGCTTGTCTCAGACTTTGAATAAATTTGTTTGAATAATCTGAAAATGCAAAGACAATACAGGATGTATAGTATTTGGTAAATACAGAAGTGATTGGTCGTCACATTTAGTAAGAATACAATAACTGTCTGTAGAAAAACAATACAGAAATACAGACACTAAAATAATCGTTAAAACTACGATTATGTACATTGCTATACATCAAGGATATTCTCCAAAAGAAACATTTATCTATAAAAACTATAACAAAAATATCAAATCTATCATTTATACCCTGTGTGTATTTTTTCCTTTCTCTTGCTATCGTGCCCCTATTTTCTTTATCGCCCTTGTCCACTACTTCTTCTCTGACATCAAATCTTACATGGAATATGCATGGATGAAACATGAAGACTTTGTTTTCCGAAGTTTAGTTTGTATTGCAAGTAAATATCCAGGGAAGAGTTTTTCAATATGACAAAGACGTGAAATTAGTTCCAACAGCTAAGGCTATGATGTGCTCTGTTCTTTTCTATTCTTTTGCTTAGCACTTTTTTGTTTCTAATGACGATTCAACAATTGATTCAATCTGAAAAATCACGAAATAGCGGTCTTCTAAAGTGTAAAACTCTGTGGCTACTGGAGTAAAAAGTACCCCTGCAAACACCGGCTTTGATGGAAAACCATTTCACTGATAAGGTATGAAACTACTACTACTACTACTACCAATAATAATAATAATAATAATAATAATACATTTATTTAGGTAGGATCAGCAAATAAAACAAGTAGTAATACATATTGCAAATATAAATAAGTCACATAACATAAACACAGTACGTGCATACAAACATAAAAACAGTTGTAATACAAACTTAAAAATACATGATCCAGCATAGATGACCCATAAAAGTGTATAAAAACTTATTTCCAACGGGATCCTGAAGGATGAAGATGTTGGGGCAGGGTACATTTTGCAAAATAAAAATTATATATTCGACTAAACCCCAAAAAATTAAACTTAAGTAATAAAAACATAAAAACTGATTTCAGAATGAAAAATATCGCCAAAAAAGTAGGATTGAGCTTTGTTCTCTTGATCTGATTTGTTTTAGAAACGATGACTTAGAAGCACAAATTCTTGAAATGATCTATATTTGAAATGATATATATCTGATATATATATTTGAAATGTTCTTGATAAAACTGGGTAATACGTTCCAATCATTTATGGTCTTATAAAAGAAAGTCGTCGAAGCTACCCTCCTAACACATTGTGTAATAAAATTAAATTTACTACTCCTAGCGACAAAATGGTCAAGAACACTACTTTTCACAAATATTTTGTTCATGTAACATGAACATTTCTTATAAAAGAACATTTAAGAGCATGATTTAGTCTTAATTGTTTTTAAATATATCGTCCACTTTGAGCATTCTCTCACTTTCAAGTTCATACTGTTTGATACTTGATCTGGGTTCAAGGTTACTTATAAATCTTACAATTTTATTCTCTGCCATTTGGAGTTTCTCTTTGAGTAGTTTTTTATACCAATTCCGGCTTTCCAAGAAGAACAGGAGTAATCAAAATTACACTATATATTACAGCAGAACATAACGCTTTTCTAGTTCCCAGTAATAAACATTGACCGTGTCTAAAGAGAAACTTAAACCTGGAATTTATATTTTTTTTAGTATACAATTGACTTTGTATTCACCCGAAAGAAAGTTACATTTATTACACTTTTGAGAACTGATTATGTGGCCATTACAGGTTATTTTGAATTCTCGAATTATTTAGTTTTACTTTTAGCTTCGAACCAAATAGGATGCATTAACTCTTACCCTATTGTAGTGATAGTTCGTTATCAGTGAGCCAAAGATTGCAGGATTAGAGTTCTTTCACAATTTTTTAAAAATGTAATCGGAATTTTGATGTGAAAATATGAAAACACTGTCATCTGCATAGAATAAAAGCTTAGAATCAGAGCGTATGCCGGTTGCCATATTATTTACATATCACAAAAGAAAAGAAGAGGTCATAAAATACTACATTGATATACACCAGATGATATTATCAAAGGTCTGGATTATGTATTGCCGTACCGCTGACAATATGTTATCTGTTGTGTTTTAGATATGATTCAAAGCATTGACGGATGTTACTCCTTATCCTAACAATGATAGGTAGTCGATTCAGAGAGGGATCTCTAATAAACAGTACGTATTTTGAAAGATTTGATGCAACGGATAGAAAATGAATTTGAAGTCGCCGTCCAGGTTCAAATAATTAAATTAGTTGCTAGCTGCCTGAAAAGCAGAATTTCTACGGGCGGATAGTCCTCCACTAAATTTGCCGCTGTACGGTTGTCCTCCGCCATAGCCAGTAATGTCTGAAAGAAAAACGGAGGAAAACAACCTTTCATACTATAGTATAAAGATTTGCAAATTGTATAGGAAGTGTCAAATTGATGGTACACTTTATCTTTTCCGACAACATACGCTTTCCCACAAACAGACATAATGCACTATTCTTGCGTTGTTCTTTTAAAAATGATTTTCAATATTCTAAGTTTAAAAGGGCTGTATATTCATTCATAATTCATATTCCGTCATGCGTTAGATTCAGCAGCTGGTGGGTTTATATTGATATGTGCACCACCTGGACAAATGATAAAATAATTTCTACCTGTAAGTATTAACAGTATGTTTCTATCTGTAAGTGTTGTTAGCATGTCAAGCTGCAATGTCCGAGTGGTTAAGGCGTTGGACTTGAAATCCAATGGGCATTGCCCGCACAGGTTCGAATCCTGTTCGCAGCGGATTTTTTAAAAGTTGACCGTATGGATATCGCTTCTACTAATGTCATATCATCATTCATGTGCTTCTATTGATCGTTAGATAGCGCCCTTGTATATTTTTAGTCTTAATATCAAAGATAGACACGTGATATTATCTTCTTTATTCGGTTACGTTTTGTCAATACTTTAATTATATATGAAAATGAATGCATTATTGAAGGTCTAAAGATGCTTGCTTTTATTGTAAAAGGGCTCTTGTCATCTTTGGTTTATTTCTTTGCATGATTATCTCATAGTACTGAGGTGGTGACATCTATGTTATTGGTAGTTTTAATTTATACACGTAATCACCACAACGTTATGTATAGGATACATCATAGCTGGAGTGTTTTATTTTTTTATAAAACACATCAAACTATGTCATATGGTATGTATCGCTTGGTAATGTACAGTTTGGTTGCAAAAGCTATCTTTGTACATGTTAAATATTGAATTCGTTTTGATCACGCATTTATTTTTATTTTTTTATCCCTTTGCATACATTTTTCCCAGTTTCGGGGCGAGGGGGGGGGGGTCGGAGGTAGAGGGCAATTGCCCATAGGCTTCGGGTGGTGAGCGCCGTTGGGAGCTCCTTTTTTTTCTCCCGCCCCCCACCCCATCCTCCCCAAGCCTTCAGGCAGCTAAGATCTTGATGGAGTTATCTGTTCCGTGATATAAAAAATGTTTTTTGCATCAGTGCTACCTGGATCAGGAGAGAGGTCCAGGACAAAACTAGATCCGTGTTTGCTAATATTCAAGGAAACATCATTTCCTTTCCCCCAGAAAATATCCTGAGTACACATACTGTCTATCCTCGCTTATAATTCGGGTCCAAATGCAAACAGCATAGACCCAGATCTGCCGACGCATAATGAGCCGGCAGATCATGGTCTATATTATTAGTTCTACTGATTAGTCCATACAAACTGCACAGACCCAGGTCTGCAAGCGCATTATGCGACGGCAGATCTGGGTCTATGCAGTTTGCAGTTGATATTGGCTTCTACACGAGTATATACGGGTACTGACAAATAACTCCCATATTCAGATCCATATCTAGCAAATCAAACTAATGTCAAGTTCTGAAAAGTCACAAATTGGCTTAGAGATCCTTCCATCATGGTTCTCAGTTTTAGAATGATAGGAACCCTGAGCATTAGGTTCAGATCCCGTGATCCTGGTCATGACCCAAAGGGTTACTTGCTATCAGTAAGGAAGTATTGATGATGGGTGATAAACATTCTTATCCCCAAGTGGCACATTTTAACATCCGGCGTATGCAGAAGTTATATTTGTGTTATCAAGTGGGTATTATCCGATAATATACATGATACGACTAAAGTATGGGAAAGGAAAGAAGTATAGACAGAAGTAGAAAGGCATAAATAGAAGGCCAGTGTTATCGTATTACCTATTCAAATACATGTACGTTTGATCATCCTGAAACTTTAACTCATTATATTCTTTTCTGTAACAAGTATACTTCATTGGGGAATTATTACAATTGATACAATAGATCATAATGCTAATTTTGCACTATTATTGTGATTCAATTCCCTACTGTCCAAAGAGGAAAACACAAACATATTTCAAGCATTCCACTGATTTATATATCGCAGCAAGCGGTTATCAGTTTAATCAAATAGTCGATGACAAAATTTGTATTCCGATATCTTCTTTGGCATCAAGTATAAACTTGCACGCTTTTCGATTGTATTCATTTAAAGTAGTTCTCTAGTCATGCATATCGTTTTGTCTTTATCCAACACTCAATTTCAATTATGTTATATGTATACATTTTCTATTGCGGACAATTACATGTACTTATACAAGGGAATGTTCTGGTTGCTAGATTGTCAATGATAAGTGGACTAATTCTTTGAATTTTATATTGAATGTTTTTGTTGGAATAAATATTGTTTAACCGGATACTCGGATAAATTCTCCATTCGGAAACCTTTTGGTTTCTTTCCGTTCACAATCATGTTATCTTTCTACCTCTTATTTTCCTGCATTTCAAATGAACCTTTGGGAAATCAAAAATTTAGAAATATTCAATATCAAAAAGTCACAGTGAAATCTTAATTGATATTTATATAAGAGGAAGCTAGATCAACGCGAACTTATTCAGAGTAAGTTCAAAACCAATTTCGTTCTGCTAAAATATATTAATATATTCTTTTCTCATAAATATTTTTTCATAGTCGAAATAGTAATCAGGTCAGTGAGATGGTGCGGAACGATTTTATCCTATATAAGCAAAGAAACTGAAACTGACCAATAAATGAAAAATATTGTATGCAAAGTGATATAATCGATATAAATGAAAATATTGTATGCAAAGTGATATAATCGATATAAATGAAAAATATTGTATGACAACCATAATATTGAAGATAAAATATCATAAAGATTTTCAAACTATATATTCATTCATAATTCCTATTTCGTCATGCGTTACATTCAGAAACTGGTACGTTTAATATTGATATTTGCATGACATGGAAAGATGAAAGAGTTATTTCTACCTATCAAGCTGCGATGGCCGAGTGGTTAAGGCGTTGGACTTTAAATCCATTGGGCATTGCCAACGCAGGTTCGAATCCTGTTCGCAGCGGTATTTTTTTAAATGAATCTGGGAATATTATTAATTCTTCGACCGTATACACTAGATGTGCACAAGTACTTGTCTTTTGAACTCGGAACACATTAAAGAGATATAACTCGAATGGAATTTCATAGGTGTTTCCAGTGGGGAAACAAGACAGGGAAACACGATCGTGTGAGGGAGTCGCGCGACATTCTGTGTGCTAATCATTAACACTGTTACTTTTATGAGGCATAATAATATGGCATGTCAGTATCTTTCCCTGTATTCGTACGCTTTTAAATATTTCGCAATTATTTATGTCTAGTTATCATAATATATGTGCATCTGAATAATTTAAATAATGCTATAATCGCAAATAATGCCAATTAATCTGAAACTATTATTGAATGAATCCATGTATTAGTACCAGTTTTTAATAATATCTAGCATTCTGTACGTTACTCAGAAGCGAAGGCAACATATCGATACTGAAATATTGAAGTTACTGTTAAATAAATGTCGATATTCCGGAGTTACAGATAAAGATAAATAAATCCCAGATCGATTCTAAGTAGCAATTGTCATTGTTATGTGACTGCTTATGACATGGATACTTTGAGACCTGAAATTCTTTTTGGTTTGGTTTCATTTTGAGTTTAGTGGCACATCAACAAGTGAGAGGTTATTCAGTGCCGATTCAACTTGAGGACTCTTTAAACCGTTAGCTTTCCTATGTAAATGATTTTGATCAAAGGGATGTAATTAATATTTCAGCTACTGCTGCTTACAGACGAAAAACAAAAACAAAAAAAAGGAAACAAAATGAATCAACTCATACTGCAGCTTAATCAAACATTTATTCTCTTACTAAATCTTCATCCTAATCAAAGTTTCTCTAAAGCCCATTTTTGTGTCTCAAATACGGACCTTCTTACTATCGTTAAAGCTTGTATATGGAACAAAATATATTTGTATTCAAATACCACTGTTTCTTACAAGCAACTTTTGACTTGTCTCAGACTTTGAATAAATTTGATTGAATAATCTGAAAATGCAAAGACAATACAGGATGTATAGTATTTGGTAAATACAGAAGTGATTGGTCGTCACATTTAGTAAGAATACAATAACTGTCTGTAGAAATAAAATACAGAAATACAGACGCTCAAATAATCGTTCAGACTACGATTATATACATTGTTATACATCATGGATATTCTCCAAAAGAAACATTTATGAATAAGAACTATAACAAAAATATCAAATCTATCATTTATACCCTGTGTATTTTTTCCTTTCTCTTGCTATCATGCCCCTATTTTCTTTATCGCCCTTGTCCACTACTTCTTCTCTGACATGAAATCTTACATGGGAATATGCATGGATGAAACATGAAGACTTTGTTTTCCGAAGTTTAGTTTGTATTGCAAGTAAATATCCAAGGAAAAGTTTTTCTACACGACAAAGACGCGAAATTAGTTCCAACAGCTAAGGCTATGATGTGCTCTGTTCTTTTCTTTTCTTTTGCTTAGCCCTCTTTTTTCTAATGACGATTCAACAATTGATTCAATCTGAAAAATCACGAAATAGCGGTCTTCTAAATTTCAAAACTCTGTGGCAACTGGAGTATAAAGTACCCCCGAAAAAAACCGGCTTTGATGGAAAACCATTTCACCGACAAGGTATGATATTACTACTACTACTACTAATAATAATAATAATACATTTATTTAGGTAGAATCAGCAAATAAAACAAGTAGTAATACATATTGCAAATATAAATAAGTCACATAACATAAACACAGTACGTGCATACAAACATAAAAACAGTTGTAATACAAACTTAAAAATACATGACCCATAAAAGTGTATACAAACTTATTTCCAAAGGGATCCTGAGGGATGAAGATTTTGGGGCAGGGTACATTTTACAAAATAAAAATTATATACTCGACTAAACCCGAGAAATTAAAATTAAGTATTAGAAACATAAAAACTGATTTCAGAATGAAAAATATCGCCAAAAAAGTAGGATTGAGCTTTGTTCTCTTGATCTGATTTGTTTTAGAAACGATGACTTAGAAGCACAAATTCTTGAAATGATCTATATTTGAAATGATCTATATCTGATATATATTTGAAATGTTCTTGATAAAACTGGGTAATACGTTCCAATCATTTATGGTCTTATAAAAGAAAGTCGTCGAAACTACCCTCCTAACACATTGTGTAATAAAATTAAATTTACTACTCCTAGCGACTAAATGGTCAAGAACACTACTTTTCACAAATATTTTGTTCATGTAACATGAACATTTCTTATAAAAGAACATTTAAGAGCATGATTTAGTCTTAATTGTTTTTAAATATATCGTCCACTTTGAGCATTCTCTCACTTTCAAGTTCATACTGTTTGATACTTGATCTGGGTTCAAGGTTACTTATAAATCTTACAATTTTATTCTCTGCCATTTGGAGTTTCTCTTTGAGTAGTTTTTTATACCAATTCCGGCTTTCCAAGAGGAACAGGAGTAATCAAAATTACACTATATATTACAGCAGAAGATAACGCTTTTCTAGTTCCCAGTAATAAACATTGACCGTGTCTAAAGAGAAACTTAAACCTGGAATTTATATTTTTTTTAGTATACAATTGACTTTGTATTCACCCGAAAGAAAGTTACATTTATTACACTTTTGAGAACTGATTATGTGGCCATTACAGGTTATTTTGAATTCTCGAATTATTTAGTTTTACTTTTAGCTTCGAACCAAATAGGATGCATTAACTCTTACCCTATTGTAGTGATAGTTCGTTATCAGTGAGCCAAAGATTGCAGGATTAGAGTTCTTTCACAATTTTTTAAAAATGTAATCGGAATTTTGATGTGAAAATATGAAAACACTGTCATCTGCATAGAATAAAAGCTTAGAATCAGAGCGTATGCCGGTTGCCATATTATTTACATATCACAAAAGAAAAGAAGAGGTCATAAAATACTACATTGATATACACCAGATGATATTATCAAAGGTCTGGATTATGTATTGCCGTACCGCTGACAATATGTTATCTGTTGTGTTTTAGATATGATTCAAAGCATTGACGGATGTTACTCCTTATCCTAACAATGATAGGTAGTCGATTCAGAGAGGGATCTCTAATAAACAGTACTTATTTTGAAAGATTTGATGCAACGGATAGAAAATGAATTTGAAGTCGCCGTCCAGGTTCAAATAATTAAATTAGTTGCTAGATGCCTGAAAAGAAGAATTTCTACGGGCGGATAGTCCTCCACTAAATTTGCCGCTGTACGGTTGTCCTCCGCCATAGCCAGTAATGTCTGAAAGAAAAACGGAGGAAAACAACCTTTCATACTATAGTATAAAGATTTGCAAATTGTATAGGAAGTGTCAAATTGATGGTACACTTTATCTTTTCCGACAACATACGCTTTCCCACAAACAGACATAATGCACTATTCTTGCGTTGTTCTTTTAAAAATGATTTTCAATATTCTAAGTTTAAAAGGGCTGTATATTCATTCATAATTCATATTCCGTCATGCGTTAGATTCAGCAGCTGGTGGGTTTATATTGATATGTGCACCACCTGGACAAATGATAAAATAATTTCTACCTGTAAGTATTAACAGTATGTTTCTATCTGTAAGTGTTGTTAGCATGTCAAGCTGCGATGGCCGAGTGGTTAAGGCGTTGGACTTGAAATCCAATGGGCATTGCCCGCACAGGTTCGAATCCTGTTCGCAGCGGATTTTTTAAAAGTTGACCGTATGGATATCGCTTCTACTAATGTCATATCATCATTCATGTGCTTCTATTGATCGTTAGATAGCGCCCTTGTATATTTTTAGTCCTAATATCAAAGATAGACACGTGATATTATCTTCTTTATTCGGTTACGTTTTGTCAATACTTTAATTATATATGAAAATGAATGCATTATTGAAGGTCTAAAGATGCTTGCTTTTATTGTAAAAGGGCTCTTGTCATCTTTGGTTTATTTCTTTGCATGATTATCTCATAGTACTGAGGTGGTGACATCTATGTTATTGGTAGTTTTAATTTATACACGTAATCACCACAACGTTATGTATAGGATACATCATAGCTGGAGTGTTTTATTTTTTTATAAAACACATCAAACTATGTCATATGGTATGTATCGCTTGGTAATGTACAGTTTGGTTGCAAAAGCTATCTTTGTACATGTTAAATATTGAATTCGTTTTCATCACGCATTTGTTGTTTTTTTTTTATCCCTTTGCATACATTTTTCCCAGTTTCGGGGCGAGGGGGGGGGGGGGTCGGAGGTAGAGGGCAATTGCCCATAGGCTTCGGGTGGTGAGCGCCGTTGGGAGCTCCTTTTTTTTCTCCCGCCCCCCACCCCATCCTCCCCAAGCCTTCAGGCAGCTAAGATCTTGATGGAGTTATCTGTTCCGTGATATGAAAAATGTTTTTTGCATCAGTGCTACCTGGATCAGGAGAGAGGTCCAGGACAAAACTAGATCCGTGTTTGCTAATATTCAAGGAAACATCATTTCCTTTCCCCCAGAAAATATCCTGAGTACACATACTGTCTATCCTCGCTTATAATTCGGGTCCAAATGCAAACAGCATAGACCCAGATCTGCCGACGCATAATGAGCCGGCAGATCATGGTCTATATTATTAGTTCTACTGATTAGTCCATACAAACTGCACAGACCCAGGTCTGCAAGCGCATTATGCGACGGCAGATCTGGGTCTATGCAGTTTGCAGTTGATATTGGCTTCTACACGAGTATATACGGGTACTGACAAATAACTCCCATATTCAGATCCATATCTAGCAAATCAAACTAATGTCAAGTTCTGAAAAGTCACAAATTGGCTTAGAGATCCTTCCATCATGGTTCTCAGTTTTAGAATGATAGGAACCCTGAGCATTAGGTTCAGATCCCGTGATCCTGGTCATGACCCAAAGGGTTACTTGCTATCAGTAAGGAAGTATTGATGATGGGTGATAAACATTCTTATCCCCAAGTGGCACATTTTAACATCCGGCGTACGCAGAAGTTATATTTGTGTTATCAAGTGGGTATTATCCGATAATATACATGATACGACTAAAGTATGGGAAAGGAAAGAAGTATAGACAGAAGTAGAAAGGCATAAATAGAAGGCCAGTGTTATCGTATTACCTATTCAAATACATGTACGTTTGATCATCCTGAAACTTTAACTCATTATATTCTTTTCTGTAACAAGTATACTTCATTGGGGAATTATTACAATTGATACAATAGATCATAATGCTAATTTTGCACTATTATTGTGATTCAATTCCCTACTGTCCAAAGAGGAAAACACAAACATATTTCAAGCATTCCACTGATTTATATATCGCAGCAAGCGGTTATCAGTTTAATCAAATAGTCGATGACAAAATTTGTATTCCGATATCTTCTTTGGCATCAAGTATAAACTTGCACGCTTTTCGATTGTATTCATTTAAAGTAGTTCTCTAGTCATGCATATCGTTTTGTCTTTATCCAACACTCAGTTTCAATTATGTTATATGTATACATTTTCTATTGCGGACAATTACATGTACTTATACAAGGGAATGTTCTGGTTGCTAGATTGTCAATGATAAGTGGACTAATTCTTTGAATTTTATATTGAATGTTTTTGTTGGAATAAATATTGTTTAACCGGATACTCGGATAAATTCTCCATTCGGAAACCTTTTGGTTTCTTTCCGTTCACAATCATGTTATCTTTCTACCTCTTATTTTCCTGCATTTCAAATGAACCTTTGGGAAATCAAAAATTTAGAAATATTCAATATCAAAAAGTCACAGTGAAATCTTAATTGATATTTATATAAGAGGAAACTAGATCAACGCGAACTTATTCAGAGTAAGTTCAAAACCAATTTCGTTCTGCTAAAATATATTAATATATTCTTTTCTCATAAATATTTTTTCATAGTCGAAATAGTAATCAGGTCAGTGAGATGGTGCGGAACGATTTTATCCTATATAAGCAAAGAAACTGAAACTGACCAATAAATGAAAAATATTGTATGCAAAGTGATATAATCGATATAAATGAAAATATTGTATGCAAAGTGATATAATCGATATAAATGAAAAATATTGTATGACAACCATAATATTGAAGATAAAATATCATAAAGATTTTCAAACTATATATTCATTCATAATTCCTATTTCGTCATGCGTTACATTCAGAAACTGGTACGTTTAATATTGATATTTGCATGACATGGAAAGATGAAAGAGTTATTTCTACCTATCAAGCTGCGATGGCCGAGTGGTTAAGGCGTTGGACTTTAAATCCAATGGGCATTGCCAACGCAGGTTCGAATCCTGTTCGCAGCGGTATTTTTTTAAATGAATCTGGGAATATTATTAATTCTTCGACCGTATACACTAGATGTGCACAAGTACTTGTCTTTTGAACTCGGAACACATTAAAGAGATATAACTCGAATGGAATTTCATAGGTGTTTCCAGTGGGGAAACAAGACAGGGAAACACGATCGTGTGAGGGAGTCGCGCGACATTCTGTGTGCTAATCATTAACACTGTTACTTTTATGAGGCATAATAATATGGTATGTCAGTATCTTTCCCTGTATTCGTACGCTTTTAAATATTTCGCAATTATTTATGTCTAGTTATCATAATATATGTGCATCTGAATAATTTAAATAATGCTATAATCGCAAATAATGCCAATTAATCTGAAACTATTATTGAATGAATCCATGTATTAGTACCAGTTTTTAATAATATCTAGCATTCTGTACGTTACTCAGAAGCGAAGGCAACATATCGATACTGAAATATTGAAGTTACTGTTAAATAAATGTCGATATTCCGGAGTTACAGATAAAGATAAATAAATCCCAGATCGATTCTAAGTAGCAATTGTCATTGTTATGTGACTGCTTATGACATGGATACTTTGAGACCTGAAATTCTTTTTGGTTTGGTTTCATTTTGAGTTTAGTGGCACATCAACAAGTGAGAGGTTATTCAGTGCCGATTCAACTTGAGGACTCTTTAAACCGTTAGCTTTCCTATGTAAATGATTTTGATCAAAGGGATGTAATTAATATTTCAGCTACTGCTGCTTACAGACGAAAAACAAAAACAAAAAAAGGAAACAAAATGAATCAACTCATACTGCAGCTTAATCAAACATTTATTCTCTTACTAAATCTTCATCCTAATCAAAGTTTCTCTAAAGCCCATTTTTGTGTCTCAAATACGGACCTTCTTACTATCGTTAAAGCTTGTATATGGAACAAAATATATTTGTATTCAAATACCACTGTTTCTTACAAGCAACTTTTGACTTGTCTCAGACTTTGAATAAATTTGATTGAATAATCTGAAAATGCAAAGACAATACAGGATGTATAGTATTTGGTAAATACAGAAGTGATTGGTCGTCACATTTAGTAAGAATACAATAACTGTCTGTAGAAATAAAATACAGAAATACAGACACTCAAATAATCGTTCAGACTACGATTATATACATTGTTATACATCATGGATATTCTCCAAAAGAAACATTTATGAATAAGAACTATAACAAAAATATTAAATCTATCATTTATACCCTGTGCATTTTTTCCTTTCTCTTGCTATCATGCCCCTATTTTCTTTATCGCCCTTGTCCACTACTTCTTCTCTGACATGAAATCTTACATGGGAATATGCATGGATGAAACATGAAGACATTGTTTTCCGAAGTTTAGTTTGTATTGCAAGTAAATATCCAAGGAAAAGTTTTTCTACACGACAAAGACGCGAAATTAGTTCCAACAGCTAAGGCTATGATGTGCTCTGTTCTTTTCTTTTCTTTTGCTTAGCCCTCTTTTTTCTAATGACGATTCAACAATTGATTCAATCTGAAAAATCACGAAATAGCGGTCTTCTAAATTTCAAAACTCTGTGGCAACTGGAGTATAAAGTACCCCCGCAAAAACCGGCTTTGATGGAAAACCATTTCACCGACAAGGTATGATATTACTACTACTACTACTAATAATAATAATAATAATACATTTATTTAGGTAGGATCAGCAAATAAAACAAGTAGTAATACATATTGCAAATATAAATAAGTCACATAACATAAACACAGTACGTGCATACAAACATAAAAACAGTTGTAATACAAACTTAAAAATACATGATCCAGCATGGATGACCCATAAAAGTGTATACAAACTTATTTCCAACGGGATCCTGAGGGATGAAGATTTTGGGGCAGGGTACATTTTACAAAATAAAAATTATATACTCGACTAAACCCGAGAAATTAAAATTAAGTATTAGAAACATAAAAACTGATTTCAGAATGAAAAATATCGCTAAAAAGTAGGATTGAGCTTTGTTCTCTTGATCTGATTTGTTTTAGAAACGATGACTTAGAAGCACAAATTCTTGAAATGATCTATATTTGAAATGATCTATATCTGATATATATTTGAAATGTTCTTGATAAAACTGGGTAATACGTTCCAATCATTTATGGTCTTATAAAAGAAAGTCGTCGAAGCTACCCTCCTAACACATTGTGTAATAAAATTAAATTTACTACTCCTAGCGACAAAATGGTCAAGAACACTACTTTTCACAAATATTTTGTTCATGTAACATGAACATTTCTTATAAAAGAACATTTAAGAGCATGATTTAGTCTTAATTGTTTTTAAATATATCGTCCACTTTGAGCATTCTCTCACTTTCAAGTTCATACTGTTTGATACTTGATCTGGGATCAAGGTTACTTATAAATCTTACAATTTTATTCTGTGCCATTTGGAGTTTCTCTTTGAGTAGTTTTTTATACCAATTCCGGCTTTCCAAGAAGAACAGGAGTAATCAAAATTACACTATATATTACAGCAGAACACAACGCTTTTCTAGTTCCCAGTAATAAACATTGACCATGTCTAAAGAGAAACTTAAACCTGGAATTTACATTTTTTTAGTATACAATTGACTTTGTATTCACCCGAAAGAAAGTTACATTTATTACACTTTTGAGAACTGATTATGTGGCCATTACAGGTTATTTTGAATTCTCGAATTTGTTATTTGTATTTTTCGTTTCGAGCCAAATGGGATGCATTAATTCTTACCCTATTGTAGTGATAGTTCGTTATCAGTGAGCCAAAGATTGCAGGATTAGAGTTATTTCCCAAGGCTTTTTTAATGTAATCGGAATTTTGATGTGAAAATATGAAAACACTGTCATCTGCATAGAATAAAATCTTAGAATCAGAGCGTATGCCGGTTGCCATATTATTCACATATCACAAAAGAAACGAAGAGGTCCTAAAATACTACCCTGATGTACAACAGATGATATTGTCAAAATACTAATCTGATGTACACCAGATGATATTGCCAAAGGTCTGGATTCTGTATTACTGTAACGCTGAGAATTTGTTGTCTGTTTCTTTTAGATATGATTCAAACCATTGTTACTCCTAATCCTAACAATTTATTTTACACAATATATCATGATTCACTGTGTCGAAAGCTGTTTGTAAATCGAGCATGCTCATTCCAGTGTAGAAGCCTTTGGACGTCTGGACCTTAATACGATCCTAAAGATGAACCAAACATGTATCAGTAGAATACATTCCCCTAAAGGTATGAGTTAAAGTGTCTACGCTACTGGTTTACAAATCAAATATGATACCATAGATTGTGGACTATAAACGCTGTCGTTGCATTTTTATATATATACTTCGAGTGGAGCTTTATCGCTCTGTTCTTGATGGTGAACAAATCTATTTTTAATTGTGGATAAGGTCTACTTTTGATTACTTAGAAGGAATTCGCAATGAATGGAAGCAGCACTTGTATTGGTGTAATGATGTATAACCGGACCCTTGTTCCCTTCAGCGATTTATCTTTTTAATTTAATCGTTCGTCGCTGTTTTATATCAGCAACAAAACTGGAAATACTGACCTTTGCTCTCCAAAAAAATACGGAAAAGTCCAGAAATCAACTTTCATTGTCCAGACAAATTATCAGAACCTTTTCAAACAAAAATAAACTTTTGCTGCATATACATGGTTTCATTTTTTAAAATAAATTAAACATCTTGAAGAAAACCACTGCTTTTCTTTGGTTTTTTAAACACCTTATCGGTTACATTTTATGATTTGCACAAGTTCCTGCCAGAGAGACATACTTAATATAATACTCACGGCTGGATTAGTCAGACAATGAACCATCATCTATCAAAGATACTAAAGTAATTTCTTTGTTCAGGGACCTTTGTTTCTCTTTAATCTGTTCACAAAACATTTTACTTTTCTACTTCCTCATTTTTTGTATGTTTTAAATGAATCCTTAGGGGAAAAAAAGAACGACGCAACATCAGAATGGGGCAATGAACATTTCATCGATATATATCAAAGAAAGAAACAACGAGTTCTAATTCTTAGTGAATTTAAAGCCAATTGTGTTCAGCTAGTTCAAATCGTCAAAGTTCATTATCTTTGTTGATGACGGAAGTAGGTCAAGGGGTCACTGCGATGGTGCAAAGTCGGTTTATTCCCCTAATAGAACCGAACCTTAAACTGATAATGACGGAATTATAATCTGATAAATTTTAACAACGTCTGTAATTCTTCCGGGGTGAGGAAGAATGTTTCCGGTTATAGCAGACCTTTCATTCGACCACCAAGTCGTTCTACAGCATATCTTACACGAGCCACTGATAGGTGGTCGATTCAGAGAGGGATCGCTAATAAACAGTACGTATTTGGAAAGATTTGATGCAACGGATAGAAAATGAACTGGAGTCGCCGTCCAGGTTCAAATAATTAAATTAGTTGCTAGATGCCTGAAAAGAAGAATTTCTACGGACGGATAGTCCTCCACTAAATTTGCCGCTGTACGGTTGTCCTCCGTCATAGCCAGTAATGTCTGAAAGAAAAATGGAGGAAAACAACCTTTCATACTATAGTATAAAGATTTACAAACTGTATAGGAAGTGTCAAATTGATGGTACACTTTATCTTTTCCGACAACATACGCTTTCCCACACACAGACACGATGCGCAATTCTTGCGTTGTTCTTTTAAAAATGATTTTCAATATTCTAAGTGTAAAAGGGCTGTATATTCATTCATAATTCATATTCCGTCATGCGTTAGATTCAGCAGCTGGTGGGTTTATATTGATATGTGCACCACCTGGACAAATGATAAAATAATTTCTACCTGTAAGTATTAACAGTATGTTTCTATCTGTAAGTGCTGTTAGCATGTCAAGCTGCGATGGCCGAGTGGTTAAGGCGTTGGACTTGAAATCCAATGGGCATTGCCCGCGCAGGTTCGAATCCTGTTCGCAGCGGATTTTTTAAAAGTTGACCGTAATGGTATCGCTTCTACTAATGTCATATCATCATTCATGTGCTTCTATTGATCGTTAGATAGCGCCCTTGTATATTTTTAGTCTTAATATCAAAGATAGACACGTGATATTATTTTCCTTATTCGGTTACGTTTTGTCAATACTTTAATTATATATGAAAATGAATGCATTATTGAAGGTCTAAAGATGCTTGCTTTTATTGTAAAAGGGCTCTTGTCATCTTTGGTTTATTTCTTTGCATGATTATCTCATAGTACTGAGGTGGTGACATCTATGTTATTGGTAGTTTTAATTTATACATGTAATCACCACAACGTTATGTATAGGATACATCATAGCTGGAGTTTTTTTTTTTTTTTTTTTTTTGATAAAACACATCAAACTATGTCATATGGTATGTATCGCTTGGTAATGTACAGTTTGGTTGCAAAAGCTATCTTTGTACATGTTAAATATTGAATTCGTTTTGATCACGCATTTATTTTTTTTATCCCTTTACATACATTTTTCCCAGTTTCGGGGCGAGGGAGGGGGTAGTAGGTAGGTGACAATTACCCATAGGCTTGGTGAGCGCCGTTGGGAGCTCCTTTTTTGTCTCCGCCCCCCCCCCCCCTCCCCAAGCCTTCATGAAGCTCATATCTTGATGGAGTTATCTGTTCCGTGATATGAAAAATGTTTTTTGCATCAGTGCTACCTGGATCAGGAGAGAGGTCCAGGACAAAACTAGATCCGTGTTTGCTAATATTCAAGGAAACTTCATTTCCTTTCCCCCAGAAAATATCCTGAGTACACATACCGTATATACTCGCGTATAATTCGGGTCCAAATGCAAACAGCATAGACCCTGATCTGCTGACGCATAATGAGCCGGCAGATCAGGGTCTATATTATTAGTTCTACTGATTAGTCAATACAAACTGCATAGACCCAGATCTGCAAGCGCGATATGCGACGGCAGATCTGGGTCTATGCAGTTTGCAGTTGATATTGGCTTCTACACGAGTATATATGGGTACTAACAAATAACTCCCATATTCAGATCCATATCTAGCAAATCAAACTAATGTCAAGTTCTGAAAAGTCACAAATTGGCTTAGAGATCCTTCCATCATGGTTCTCAGTTTTAGAATGACAGGAACCCTGAGCATTAGGTTCGGATCCCGTGATCCTGGTCATGACCCAAAGGGTTACTTGCTATCAGTAAGGAAGTATTGATGATGGGTGATAAACATTCTTATCCCCAAGTGGCACATTTTAACATCCGGCGTACGCAGAAGTTATATTTGTGTTATCAAGTGGGTATTATCCGATAATATACATGATACAACTAAAGTATGGGAAAGGAAAGAAGTATAGACAGAAGTAGAAAGGCATAAATAGAAGGCCAGTGTTATCGTATTACCTATTCAAATACATGTACGTTTGATCATCCTGAAACTTTAACTCATTATATTCTTTTCTGTAACATGTATACTTCATTGGGGAATTATACAATTGATACAATAGATCATAATGATAATTTTGCACTATTATTGTGATTCAATTCCCTACTGTCCAAAGAGGAAAACACAAACATATTTCAAGCAGTCCACTGATTTATATCTTGCAGCAAGCGGTTATCAGTTTAATCAAATAGTCGATGACAAAATTTGTATTCCGATATCTTCTTTGGAATCAAGTATAAACTTGCACGCTTTTCGATTGTATTCATTTAAAGTAGTTCTCTAGTCATGCATATCGTTTTGTCTTGATCCAACACTCAATTTCAATTATGTTATATGTATACATTTTCTATTGCGGACAATTACATGTACTTATACAAGGGAATGTTCTGGTTGCTAGATTGTCAATGATAAGTGGAATAATTCTTTGAATTTTATATTGAATGTTTTTGTTGGAATAAATATTGTTAAACCGGATACTCAGATAAATTCTCCATTCGGAAACCTTTTGGTTTCTTTCCGTTCACAATCATGTTACCTTTCTACCTCTTATTTTCCTGCATTTCAAATGAACCTTTGGGAAATCAAAAATTTAGAAATATTCAATATCAATAAGTTACAGTGAAAACTTAATTGATATTTATAAAAGAGGAAGCTAGATCAACGCGAACTTATTCAGAGTAAGTTCAAAACCAATTTCGTTCTGCTAAAATATATTAATATATTCTTTTCTCATAAATATTTATTCATAGACGAAATAGTAATCAGGTCAGTGAGATGGTGCGAAACGACTTTATCCTATATAACCAAAGAAACTTAAACTGACCACGAGGGAATTGAAATATGACCCATTTTCACCACGCCTGTCATTCTTCCATCACAAGCTCACAAGGGATGATGGATGTTTGGTCTTTGGACATTGACGTTTTTATTGTACATATCAATCGAAATAGATAGGGCGATACTGTCACCAGTTGAAGATTGAAGAGCCCCATGAGATATCTCCATTACTTTTATGCATATACTGAAATGAATTGGATTGTAAACACTTATTTCGGCTTTCGCTTCACAGTTGGCCAGCATCCGCTTTAATCAATCCCAGGTTGGATCAATTACTGGATAATTTTGTTATTTCCAAAAGCGCATAAGATGACATACAACTGGATCATGCTAACCATTACGTCTAACTGGACTGTCTGGTGTTAGATTGGCAATACAAATAAACGTAATCGGTAGGAAAACACATTTGCTCTATAAACGATTTTATGGCCTGCTCTCTCTACAAAACTCTGAATGAAGCGTCGTATTGCAATAATTGTGTCTCTCGAGTAAAAACCAAGAAACAATTGATCTAGTTTCATCCATTGTCTTTACTCTAATTTATCTTGCAATTAAAAACTTTACTATCTATATCTTTTTACTGAGCGTGAAAGATAAATAGTGATATGATGTAACAAAATTCGGGCAACATATGCACAGCCACTGGTTGTCTATAAACGATTTTAGCTTTATCCTACAATTCCTGAACATGATGTAACACCAACGACTTCAAGCTCCGTTCTCTGAAATCAGTATTTAATCTGGAAGTAGAAATATATTCTACATAGTTCACACATTTTATTTATGGGAATTTTCGGTAAAAACCCATCCAGATTGATCGGTATTGTCCTTTTTCCGTATATGGAAATCAATGTATTCTTTATTAACAGACTAGAAAATAAGCAGAGAAGTCCTATCAGGGATTTGACGAAACTTTCACAGTTCTTTGGGTGTATTGGATGTGCTCCCGTAATCAACCACTGTCAATTTGTTGGCATAAGTTTACGTTTGTTTAACAGAAATCATTTACAAGGAGTCACCTTTCCCCAATCTAATAAGATAGATCTTCCAACTCGGATCCCGTTTCTCGTGCCGTAGCAAGAACTGTCAATATCATATAATGTGTCAGGTTCTGGTGACCTTTCAACTGACTTCTTACCGCCCAATAAAAATACAGGATTTAAAGAATAGCTGAATGAATGGTTCAATCAAATTTAAGCATATATATGATGGTAAGTTCTGTTTCAAATATATAACCTCCGTTAATCTATAAATATCTAAGGAAAGTTACCTCCAAAGTTTGGTATAAGTAAATTAAAATGGGAAAAGAAATAGTGCCGCATAAAATAAATATATTTTCCAACCGGCATGCCTCTTTTTGCTTCAGGTCGCCCTACATGCGAGGCCATTTTCCACAGTGATATTCTAGAATTGCTTCTATTTTTATTGGTATCGCTACGTATCAAACAAAACATTTCACTATAGTAAATTCCGAAAGCCTTAATTCAATAGTTTGATCGGAAGGTCATTTAGTATGACCCGCAATATAAAGTTCGCAGATCGAGACACTAGAGCTTAGTCGGAAGCTCAGAGTTTAATCAGATTGCTCGCGCACGCATAGTAAAGTCTTCTCTGGGTCCTATTTTCAGCAACATCCGAGTATAATCGGATGCTATTATCACGTTAAATGTTTCGGATAAATTGCTTTCATTCGCTTGTCAACCTGTCATTGGACATTTTAGCAAAAGTTTAAAGATTTTACTTTATTAAGAAGCATAGGATTACTTTGTTTAGTTTCAAGAACTCTGTCTGAAGTGTTATGAAACGCAGTTAAAAATCCCTCAAGGAAATAGTATGGGCTTAGATATAGCCTGTAGGACATTACATGTCTTAAACTCAAGACACTGTAGTTGTTATCCCTGACGTTTGCTTATATAAACTACTTCGCCTTGACGCTGATCATACAATCTAAATTTCAGAATATAAAACAGATAGATAGATCGATCGAAATACAGACAAACAGAAATAACGATAATACCATGATTAATTTAATGACCAATGCATTTTTGATCGATCAATTGCTATATTTTATTAGTTTTAGTGTTCGAAACGTTATTATGTCGGTCTGCTTTTCTACCGAATTTTTTATTTTATTTTAAATTTGGCGAATCATTGATCAATAAAAACTTGTGGAACCTTTATGAAAAGAAAGAGAAATTAACTTCAATGCAATCTTCCCGGTTTAAGTGTGCAAAAGTTGTTTTGCGTTATTCGCTATATCTCTCCATAATTTCCAGCACGAAATGTCCTAGTCTATTGGTGAGAATGGAAATGTATCCCAACGCACCGTGTTCATCAAGACCACTGCTTTTCTAGTAATGAACTGCAACAAGTTTAAGGTTATTTGAGGATAGATAAACAAATGCATCAGAATTTCTTACATCTGGTTTGTTCACCGGAAACCCTTTAAAAAAAAGGAGACTGTCAGATTGGACCTATAGAGACTCTCAGATTTGACCTATAGAGTATAGAGACTGTCAGATTGGATCTATAGAGGACAGAGACTGTCAGATTGGATCTATAGAGGCTGTCAGATTGGATCTATAGAGAATAGAGACTGTCAGATTGGATCTATAGAGACTGTCAGATTGGATCTATAGAGAATAGAAACTGTCAGATTGGACTTATAGAGTATAGAGACTGTCAGATTGGATCTATAGAGAATAGAGACTGTCAGATTGGACCTATAGAGAACAGAGACTGTCAGACTGGATCTATAGAGGATAGAGACTGTCAGATTGGATCCATAGAGAATAGAGACTGTCAGATTGGATCTATAGAGAATAGAGACTGTCAGATTGGACCTATAGAGAACAGAGACTGTCAGACTGGATCTATAGAGGATAGAGACTGTCAGATTGGATCTATAGAGGATAGAGACTGTCAGATTGGATCTATAGAGGATATAGACTGTCAAATTGGACCTATAGAGAATAGAGACTGTCAGATTGGATCTATAGAGGATAGAGACTGTCAGATTGGACCTACAGAGACTGTCAGACTGGACTCACAGAGACTGTCAGATTGGACCTACAGAGACTGTCAGATTGGACCTATAGAGAATAGAGACTGTCAGATTGGACCTATAGAGAACAGAGACTGTCAGATTGGACCTATAGAGAACAGAGACTGTCAGATTGGATCTATAGAGGATAGAGACTGTCAGATTGGACCTACAGAGACTGTCAGACTGGACTCACAGAGACTGTCAGATTGGACCTACAGAGACTGTCAGATTGGACCTATAGAGAATAGAGACTGTCAGATTGGACCTATAGAGAACAGAGACTGTCAGATTGGACCTATAGAGAACAGAGACTGTCAGATTGGATCTATAGAGGATAGAGACTGTCCGATTGGACCTACAGAGACTGTCAGATTGGACCTACAGAGACTGTCAGATTGGACCTATAGAGAACAGAGACTGTCAAATTGGACCTATAGAGAATAGAGACTGTCAGATTGGATCTATAGAGGATAGAGACTGTCAGATTGGACCTACAGAGACTGTCAGACTGGACTCACAGAGACTGTCAGATTGGACCTACAGAGACTGTCAGATTGGACCTATAGAGAATAGAGACTGTCAGATTGGACCTATAGAGAACAGAGACTGTCCGATTGGACCTACAGAGATTGTCCGATTGGACCTACAGAGACTGTCAGATTGGACCTATAGAGACTCTCAGATTGGACCTATAGAGGATAGGAACTGTCAGATTGGACCCATAGAGACTGTCAGATTGGATCTATAGAGAATAGAGACTGTCAGATTGGCCCTATAGAGGATAGAGACTGGCAAATTGGACCTATAGAGGATAGAGACTGTCGGATTGGACTTATAGAGGATAGAGACTGGTAAATTTTACCTATAGATGATAGAGACTGTAAGATTGGATCTATAGAGAATAGAGACTGTCAGATTGGACCTATAGAGAACAGAGACTGTCAGACTGGATCTATAGAGGATAGAGACTGTCAGATTGGATCTATAGAGAATAGAGACTGTCAGATTTGATCTATAGAGGATAGAGACTGTCAAATTGGACCTATAGAGAATAGAGACTGTCAGATTGGATCTATAGAGGATAGAGACTGTCAGATTGGACCTACAGAGACTGTCAGACTGGACTCACAGAGACTGTCAGATTGGACCTACAGAGACTGTCAGATTGGACCTATAGAGAATAGAGACTGTCAGATTGGACCTATAGAGAACAGAGACTGTCCGATTGGACCTACAGAGATTGTCCGATTGGACCTACAGAGACTGTCAGATTGGACCTATAGAGACTCTCAGATTGGACCTATAGAGGATAGGAACTGTCAGATTGGACCCATAGAGACTGTCAGATTGGATCTATAGAGAATAGAGACTGTCAGATTGGCCCTATAGAGGATAGAGACTGGCAAATTGGACCTATAGAGGATAGAGACTGTCGGATTGGACTTATAGAGGATAGAGACTGGTAAATTGGACCTATAGATGATAGAGACTGTAAGATTGGATCTATAGAGAATAGAGACTGTCAGATTGGACCTATAGAGAACAGAGACTGTCAGACTGGATCTATAGAGGATAGAGACTGTCAGATTGGATCTATAGAGAATAGAGACTGTCAGATTGGATCTATAGAGGATATAGACTGTAAAATTGGGCCTATAGAGAATAGAGACTGTCAGATTGGATCTATAGAGGATAGAGACTGTCAGATTGGACCTACAGAGACTGTCAGACTGGACTCACAGAGACTGTCAGATTGGACCTACAGAGACTGTCAGATTGGACCTATAGAGAATAGAGACTGTCAGATTGGACCTATAGAGAACAGAGACTGTCAGATTGGACCTATAGAGGATAGAGACTGTCAGATTGGACCTATAGAGAATAGAGACTGTCCGATTGGACCTACAGAGACTGTCAGATTGGACCTACAGAGAATGTCAGATTGGACCTATAGAGAACAGAGACTGTCAGATTGGATCTATAGAGGATAGAGACTGTCAAATTGGACCTATAGAGAATAGAGACTGTCAGATTGGACCTATAGAGGATAGAGACTGTCAGATTGGACCTACAGAGACTGTCAGACTGGACTCACAGAGACTGTCAGATTGGACCTACAGAGACTGTCAGATTGGACCTATAGAGAATAGAGACTGTCAGATTGGACCTATAGAGAATAGAGACTGTCCGATTTGACCTACAGAGACTGTCCGAATGGACTTACAGAGATTGTCAGATTGGACCTATAGAGACTGTCAGATTGGACCTATAGAGGATAGGAACTGTCAGATTGGACCCATAGAGACTGTCAGATTGGATCTATAGAGAATAGAGACTGTCAGATTGGCCCTATAGAGGATAGAAACTGGCAAATTGGACCTATAGAGGATAGAAACTGTCGGATTGGACTTATAGAGGATAGAGACTGCTAAATTGGACCTATAGATGATAGAGACTGTAAGATTGGATCTATAGAGAATAGAGACTGTCAGATTGGACCTATAAAGAACAGAGACTGTCAGACTGGATCTATAGAGGATAGAGACTGTCAGATTGGATCTATAGAGAATAGAGACTGTCAGATTGTACCTATAGAGTATAGAGACTGTCAGATTGGATCTATAGAGAATAGAGACTGTCAGATTGGACCTATAGAGAACAGAGACTGTCAGACTGGATCTATAGAGGATAGAGACTGTCAGATTGGATCCATAGAGAATAGAGACTGTCAGATTGGATCTATAGAGGATAGAGACTGTAAAATTGGACCTATAGAGAATAGAGACTGTCAGATTGGATCTATAGAGGATAGAGACTGTCAGATTGGACCTACAGAGACTGTCAGACTGGACTCACAGAGACTGTCAGATTGGACCTACAGAGACTGTCAGATTGGACCTATAGAGAATAGAGATTGTCAGATTGGACCTATAGAGAACAGAGACTGTCAGATTGGACCTATAGAGGATAGAGACTGTCCGATTGGACCTACAGAGACTGTCAGATTGGACCTACAGAGACTGTCAGATTGGACCTATAGAGAACAGAGACTGTCAGATTGGATCTATAGAGGATAGAGACTGTCCGATTGGACCTACAGAGACTGTCAGATTGGACCTACAGAGACTGTCAGATTGGACCTATAGAGAACAGAGACTGTCAGATTGGATCTATAGAGGATAGAGACTGTCAGATTGGACCTACAGAGACTGTCAGATTGGACCTATAGAGAAAAGAGACTGTCAGATTGGACCTATAGAGAATAGAGAATGTCCAATTGGACTTACAGAGACTATCAGATTATACCTAAAGAGACTGTCAGATTGGACCTATAGAGACTGTCAGATTGAACCTATAGAGGATAGGAACTGTCAGATTGGACCCATAGAGACTGTCAGTTTGGATCTATAGAGAATAGAGACTGTCAGATTGGCCCTATAGAGGATAGAGACTGGCAAATTGGACCTATAGAGGATAGAGACTGTCGGATTGGACTTATAGAGGATAGAGACTGGTAAATTGGACCTATAGATGATAGAGACTGTAAGATTGGATCCATAGAGGATAGAGACTGTCAGATTGGACCTACTTTTCCCGTGCGTGTTGAATTCATAAGCTGTACACTCAAGGCTTATTCTGGAATAGATTTATATACATTTAGATGAGAGCATAAAGAAATTGAAGTTTTCGCATATTACGATCACAAATGGAATCTGACGATTGCACCATAACGCTCATTAAGATAAGGTGAGATTCTAAAATGACTCTAATTTGTTTTATATCGACTAGAGAGTGTCGAAAATCAGCAAGCATAAGCCAGGGAGGCCTTAAAAACTGTGCGCACAGAAAACAATAATACTCGACCGGCTTCCTAAATGTCTAATGTTGGAACTTATACATGCAATATTTTCATTGTTTTAAAGAGATGCCACGCATACATCAAATGTTTTACTTCTTTATGCATCATAAGCCATAACACATCTGGGCAAATGGAAGATGTTAGGTAAACATTGAAGGGGTGACAGTTTTGCAGACATAAAGGTATACTTTGCCTATGTATTAATAAGTAGGATATGAAACAGATATTTCATATTACTCTACCAACTGAACACGTTTCATTTAATTTATTTTATAACATGTAGAGTTTTTAAAAAGAAAAACAAATGTAAGACTTTTTTTACATAAAGGTGGTGTTTTGTAACTATATAGATACGTCAAATAGTAAAATATTCATTACGAAAAATATCCATGCCGGATATAACTCCATGCTTTACAGAATTCGTGCAGTTGTGAAGCTTGAAAATTGAGTTCTTAATACGTCCAAAGCATTATTTAATATTTTCGGTTGTATCTTCTCATATTACATTATTCTGGGGAAACTTAAACGTTAATACCTGTTCAAATAGAATTCTAGGAATATATCCTTTCTCATGTGTAAAAAGAACATAACAAGCGGATATTACACAAATAAAATCAGTTTAAGCTTATTTTTTATTTACAATATGCACATGTTAGCGCTAATTTATTTACAATATGCACATGTTAGCGCTAATTTATTTACAATATGCACATGTTAGCGCTAATTTATTTACAATATGCACATGTTAGCGCTAATTTATCAATACCTTTCATGCTTACACCCTGAAGGGTGATACATTCAAATAATTTCTTGACAACAAAATTTCGTAGAAACTAATTCTAACTGACTCACTAAATGTGTTTAAGGATAACAGATTAATCGATAATCTCATATGTCTTTGTTAGATCCACCATAATTCCATCTAAAGATATGACAATTGTATGCCTCATGCGGATAAACAATTGCAATCACGATCTGTCCCCTGGGTGTTACATATCTTTCACTCCACTTCCCGGATTTTGTGCGTTAGTGGTTTAGAAATATATATGAAAAATATATTTTATATTTAATTATTTATATATTACAGTAAAGACATCATCTGTCATAGTCTGGAAAGGGTATCATTTGTCATTATCTGGCAAGTATATGATCTGTAAGGGATATAAGCTTCTGAAATGTATGTCATTTAAAAATTAGAGCTTTTTCGACTCTTTTATTCAAAAATTGACAGATAAACAAGGAAGCCAATAAGTTGCTAAAATCTGTATGACGTCAAATCGTGCTGTTATTAAAAGAAAAGTTTCGTCTAGCCCTTCATGGTTGATATTTCCTAAATATTTCTGTAACGACTGAAAATCAGAAGAAACTAATTAAACAAACATCAGAAGGCAAAAATTCTACAAATTACTTTCCAGAATCGTGACAGTCATGCAGAAGCCTCGGCAGAACCACTAATAAAACCGCACGTGAAATTAATCCAATTTTCTAAAACTAATCAAAGTTCTACATTTTTTAATTTTCAATTTAAACTGGCTGACACACACACAAGTAGTGCGTTGATGACGTTATAGAAGCTTGACAATGCGCGACACTTTTAAGAAACCACTAAGCATTTACATGCAGAAAACAATAGTGGTTAGTCGCTCTCAGAATCTGATTTGCAGATTAGTTCTCGCTGACGTTATGTTTAAATGAGGTATATAAAAAGAGAGATGAACCCAACGAAAAGGTCCAATTCTTTCAAAAATGTTCCGCTCGGGGAAAGACAACTTAAAGGTAACACCTAGATTTACACCATGGAGTAAATTGGATTACAAGGTGTTCGTTGTGGAACCTTCAATTCGGTATCTAATTGTCAGGCCATTACAAGCATGCACATTCCCTAGCACAAAGAGAAAAGGGATGGACACAATATGAAGGCGTAATAGGGGGACAAAAGTTAATTAGCCTTTAGAATATATGCATTACAGTCGAACAACACTTCGCAATACAACAAACGGCGAATGTGTACACATACACAACACTGTAACACGTGTTTAGCGCAAAGCTGCACTGACAGACACTCTGACCTCTTTATTGTAAACGATATGGAAGAGAAGTAATCTTATTCGTCGTCATATGTTTTATCCATGGGCTGATTTCAAAGTTTAACATGCCTTGAGTCGCCTTGGACATTGGTAACACAGTATCATCTTCCCTAGCTACTGGTCGTCAATCCACTTGGTTTCACACCGACCATTGGCATATGTCGCTAGCCAAAACAGTATCTACTTATCTGGTATCTGGTTGGATGCATCTGAAAGAAACTGACCCAATTAGATTGCTCGTTACATTTACCTTGAAAGATAGTTTGGAATAATCAAAGAGGCCTCCATGGAAAACAACACATGTGGCCTCTAAGTTTCACCAATTTACACCTTTTCATACACGATTTTCTTTCGCCTCAAAGCACTGAGTTTGGAGTATATTATTTTTGCTTTGTGGGGATATTGATTTAGTGTTATGCAATAAAAATGCGCGTTTGCATTGGATCAATTTATACCACACGTCAAGGTCTATTCCGTCATACTTTAAAAAATACAAATGCAGTAGATAAAAACCAGTACTGAAAGCAATTCGGTAATTGTAGAGTTGCTACAGGCAAAATCGAACCATTATGAGAACATGCAAGCTAACTCAGATTTCGGGTGCTGACATAACGACACTTTTTCTTCGAGAGATCGATATTTGATGCAGTAAAGACTGAAAATCAAAACAGGTAGGCGATATAATGTTGCAAACATTTGCGTTTCACATATTGTAAAGAAAACAGTTCATACATATTCCCACTCATCAATCAGCAAGTTGTGTTTACTTAATGAAATGTACCCAGCCTAAATTAATATCATGATTCAAGAAAATATGGTTATATATTTAAAACAGAATTTCCAGGACTAATGACAAACCCAAGAATGATTAACTTTCACTAAATCCTTTCGATACAATAAAGCAATGAAGAAGAACAAAAAGTTTGAATATTGGCACTTTGTATCTAGACCACGACAAAGTCACTGACAGGGATTTTATTATAAAATGTGTGGAAAATCTATGGGAGATGATACAAAATTGTTTATTTATGATTTGCTAAATCCGAGAAACATAATTTATATTCTGAACTTTAATTCTGACCCAATGACTCATCTGACGATTGAATGAGTCAACAGAGCATTGTACTCCTTGTGAAAATAGAATGGTGCTTCAGAGGACAAATTAAGACGTTTGTCTCTCATTAATTTAGGGGTGCGAATATTGTCGAATTTCCACAGAAAGCAGTTCCCATGAAAATTTGTAGATTATGCAATGTAAATAGATACCATTATTCTGTTATTTTACATTACTTTATTTTCTTCTTGAAAACTGTATTTTATATTACTTTTTAAATATAAATGAATATGGTACTGTTTCACGACAGGTAAATCCATTATCTAATTCACTGTACTGACATTTTCTAGAATATTATATCGATATTGATTTATACACTTATTCATTGATGGTTTATTCCAGATGTACTTTTTCAAATTAAGTTTGTACTGGACACACTGAAATAAAATGATATTCATCTTCAATATTATGGTTGTCATACAATATTTTTCATTTATATCGATTATATCACTTTGCATACAATATTTTTCATTTATATCGATTATACCAATTTGCATACAATATGTTTCATTTACATCGATTCTATCGCTTCCATATCTCACAGATTAATTTCCGAATTTATGAGAGGACACTTGGAGTTTTGTCTAAGCTGATCTATGTTTATCCTTTCACAAGAATTTAAAATAATCTTTGAGGCCAAAGTCAGTTTTTATTGGGTTATAAAGAGACATTTTTTCGAATTTTAAAATTTCTTGTTCCCATCTGATAGCAAAACATCTGTGACCCTTTGTTCAAAAACTGGAATAAACTTGTAACAAAGTTGCATATGGTTGAGATTAATAGGTGCTAGGTTTTTGTCTCATTTATAATAGCATGATATAATGCATATGAAATTCCTTCACATATATAAATTCTTGTTCTGAAAAATGTTGAGTTCACTGTATTTTCTTTACAATATAGCATGAGAAACAATTAAAAGGTCCAATATTTTAGGTGATAGATTCAAAGTTTAGTAGCCAATCGCCTAACCGGTTCAGACCTCAATCATAGCATTAGTTTTGAGGTTACGACTGCAATTTCTCGAAAACCATTTCCTATGTCAACGGTTTCTCTTCTTTTTCAAGTGTTCATAATCTCCGGACGACCTTCATCGTAATTTTTGGCTCATATGTACTCGATTGAGAACCACATTTCTCATTGATCAAACAAGAGCATCTGAAAACAAGCAAGACAGACACGTGACATTTTGTGACGAATTAGGGGAGACATAGATAAGAGGCATAAGTATGTACAATTTGCCATAATTCTTTCCGACAAATTTAAAGTTTGCAGATTGGAAAAAATACTTGACAATGGACATCAACATCCTTTTCGTTTTACCGCATTGTTGTAACCCTCTCAGTTTCTCCGACTAATTCTTTTGCTGTACCCTTACCACGTTGTTGTAGCCCTCTCAGTTTCTCTGATTAATTCATTTGCTGTACCCTTACAAATTGTTGTAACCCTCTCAGTTTCTCTGATTAATTCATTTGCTGTACCCTTACAACGTTGTTGTAACCCTCTCAGTTTCTCTGATTAATTCATTTGCTGTACCCTTATATGTGGGGCAGACTGCTAAGGTTGTTTCTCCATAGTCCTGAGACACGGTTTAACTACGTGTTCTTATTTAATGTATGTATGTGACGGAGACAATGGATCTTTCATCAAACCCCTGAATAATAATAATAACAACAACAATACTAATAATGTAGTTAATATATCCATTTTATGTTGTCTTTTCTTAAAACCGTTTTATATTTGCTGCAGATTTTACATGCATACGAGGAGTATTTCATACATCAGCCATATATAATAGGTAGGCATTATGTACTTTCTCATTTAAAAAGGTTTCTCCAAATAGATCCAAAAATATCATGATTATAAATTCAAAATTCATTCTAAGAACATGTACATATATTTAAATGCAGTTTGTTTGTTGTTTTGTGTGTGTGTGTATGTCTTTGTGTGTGTGTGTGTGTGTGTGTGTGTGTGTGTGTGTGTGTGTGTGTGTGTGTGTGTGTGTGTGTGTTTTGATTTGTGTTTTTCTTCAAGAAGGGTGGCAGTCTATGAATTCTGTACAGGTTATAGTCCGATTCTCTAGGAAATATTTATCTTCCATTGTCCATCATTGTTTTCCTCATCGTTGCGAGTTTTGCTGCCACTAGTTCTATTTGCACTCGATAAGTTATCCTGATGGTCAATAGCTTCATGGTTTACAGTAATGATTGTGTCTCTTTTATCTCATAAAAGCAAACGATGTAATAAATGTATGAATTTTATTTTCAAGTTCGACCAAACGATAACGATAAGGTAGGAGGAGTTAAGAACTCCTTGCTGTTATTGTGGCCATTCTTCTAGTCTATTTTCTTTAATGTTATTGAATTATATTTTCCTTGAAAAACTAGCATTTTGTCCTTTTTCAATAACAGTTCTCTCTCCCTAATCCACTTAATATATTCTTTAATGCTCCAAACTAATAATGTGTACTGTCCTTGCATTCAGGAATTTTAGGTCTGCTGCAATAATTGATCTAGTTGAAGGCCACTAAACTGAGTTAATTGCTACTTTGCGTACGATTCTTTGTCTCAAAAGGATGTAAAAGGGACACAGCTCCTGGGAGATGGAAGAATGCATTAACCCCATAAATCTGGGGATATGTTTTCCCTGTATACAAGAAGGGTAGTAAACTTTTTAATCTGGATATTTCTTGAACTCTGTCATTTAAAGGTGGATAACATCATAAAACCATTTTATATTTTATAACTCATCATGCGATAATCATATTGTCATGGCGTGGAATTATCGATTACGCACGCATGCAGTCTGGCAGGCAATTATTATATGTTTCTGGCAATAGATATTTCGACCATAATGATATGGATTGTTGAGCTAAAATTTCTTTCCAGAGGTAGTAAAACAATCAAAGATTTAAATTTAAAACAGAAGTTAATTAGTGTTGGGCGCAGGTTTGATCACATATCCGGGTTCTGTCGAAACATAAATATGTATTAAATCACACAAGGAAATGTTGATCAACTTTTCTGCACATGTAACTAAATTGACGATACCTATTTAAATCCAGACATGTATATCGGATAGCATCGTACAAATGGTACAAGTTCAGACACGCTATTATTTCCTTGTGTACCATATGGTACTTTTTCAGTACCTAATTCTGTGACAATCATTTTTATGCAACAGACCTGAATTCTGGCTTACAAACTGTTTCCAGTTTGACTCCATATGGCAAAAACCTTAACTGGCCTATGTATGATGCCAATCGATCATCAGATTTACATTGTATTTAGATGTGAAATTGCTTTGTTGCGACTGAAATGGCAAATGTAAATATTTTTAGTAATTAATTAAACGATGTATAGTATTTTATATATCTCGTCTAAATGACCTTCAGCAAGAGATTACATACTACCTTTGAATTTTTTAGACTTGGCCAAAGAATAGCTAATGTCATAGAATAATTTCTTTAACGTGACAGTGTCCCCCCCCCCCCCCCCATTCACTCAAACACATTTATGTCACCGTGGTGTGTGTCTTGGTGAAGTATCTCTTGTATGTAATTTTGCTCTTTTAAGCGTTAGATTCCCGCTATGAGATTCGTAAAGGAATTATGCCTTTATTGGATAAATATGGCTTATAGATACTCTTCTACCTTGAATTCAAATGGTTGTATCGTTCCTACTACTAAGTATGTCTGACTAGAAAATATATTCCTAATTGTATCGTACTACAAAAGTATATTTCTAATTGATTGGATTTTGGTAGCTGCCTGGGTTGTCGTTCGTTCAATTTGACTGACCTTAAAATCGGTCGGTTCGCGGCTTGCTTTTGTTGTGACAGTGTACTAAAGATGATTCGGTCTTTGGCGTTCTAACATTGAAATGGGTAATTATTCCAGGTCATAAAATTATAACGAAAATTAATCTTTGTTTAATGGCACAATACTGATATTACTCATTAAATCAATAAACTGTTTGTTCCTAATTCTTTTACCCGATGTTGGATTGCACATTAAAAGGATAATTGATTACGTGTCAGTAAATATTCTCGATGATTTTTACCCATTTGTGCAAATAAACACTGGATACATCAAACAAACATTGCAGTTTGTAGAAATTATTTTCTTTGATATTTATACATGTATTGTATACAGTTAAAACGGGGGCATAACTTATAATGGGTAAAAGGCACAACCAAACATCAAATCCTTCCATAACGTCAATCAACATCCCCTTATAAGCCTTAGTTACACACGTAAGTTTTTCAGCTGTTTCTTAAATCCTCCGTAACCTACATTTATAAGAATGCATATAACATATGGGTAAAATATTACTAAAGAATATATGGTATACAATCCAAAAACATGCATAAACTAAAATATAGAGACATATGACCTATACATTAACCAAGAAATTAATCTCTTGTCCTCTGGCAAATCTGCTACCACTCGTAATTTATCTGCAGTTTCAAAACGTTACCAGGGCTGTTTAGCCTTGAAAGTTGAAAGTAAAGGTTAAACGTTTAATATTTTGGTCATTTGACAATATCGATTGCATAGCTGTGTTTATGACAGATTTGGATATTTTGGAATCTCAATAGTCACTTATGTGAACATTTAGTATATAGCCATCTTCGGTCGACAATTTAAGGTTATGAAAGTCTTCTAAAAAAATCCATGAAAGAATGGCGAGAAAAGAATGATGAAGATTAGAGAACTAATTACATTTATATATATATAAACATCGAAGGAGGAGATTGAATGTTCTGATAATTTTATGCAGGTAAAACAATTACTTTGTACAGTCTCTTAACCTGCTGAAGTCTACGCATAATAGATTGGTTTTGTGGGCTTTAACGCCATTTCTCAGCACATGATTGGCTATACATGGCGGCCAGTATATCTAGTGGAGGAAGAACCCGGGAAGACCCCCGGGAAGAATCACCGAACCACGGGAAGCTACTGGCAAGCTATCTCACATACCCACATTGGGCGAGCCGAGACTAGAACCCACACGGGCGGAGGTGAGATGTCAGTGATCTGTAAAGGCTGGCGCCTTAGACCATTCGGCCACCAGGGGACCCATGCATAATACAACAGTTTCTATCATTGTATCATACATAAATTGTACACAGCAGGTGTTGTGTGTACATTCGGATCTCAAGTTGTGGTAAATGCAAGAGGACCAGTGCTGCAAACATGTACACAGTAGGTATTGTGTGTACATTCGGATCTCAGATTGTTGTAAATGGCAAGATGACCAACATTGTAAACCGCAACATTTTCACGTCAATAAATTGAGTTCCAAATATCGAAACACTAAATTTCAAATGTACAGAACAGCAAATTTTATCATTTCAATCTTCACTGTGTAAGGGATTTGTAAAAATTATATTTTATATATAACTTAATTTTTATATAACGTATGTATAATATAAATTTGACGATGCTGTTTCCTCACAAAATATAAATTAAATGTTTGCGATTCGGCATTATTTCCTTTAAAAAAATATCTACCATATAAATAGTAGCACCTTATTTACAATGCAAGTTGAATACACTTAAACCGTTTCAGTGATTCACTCAATGTGCACCATAGATAACACAAGTGAATCAAATAGACAATTTGCACAATAGATCACAAAAGTGAACAAAACAGGTTACGTGAACCATATATATCTAAAATGTGCACCAAACTGGTTATTTGAGCATTGCAAGACTTTCGCTTTTTATGTAACATTTAAAAAACGTTATTCCCATGTGTATGCATGTATAATTTCCTTTTTGAGCTGTAAAGCATAGCTATAATTTCAGGGGTTCAAATTTATCTGACACTGGATAAAAAGATTTTTAACTGTGTATACAGTATATAATCTAAATAACAGTGTATACAGTATATAATCTAATAAACAGCGTATACAGTATATAATCTAAATAACAGTGTATACAGTATATAATCTAAATAACAGTGTATACAGTATATAATCTAAATAACAGTGTATACAGTATATAATCTAAATAACAGTGTATACAGTATATAATCTAAAAAACAGTGTATACAGTATATAATCGAAATAACAGTGTACACATTATATAATCTAAATAACAGTGTATGCAGTATATAATCTAAATAACAGTGTATACAGTATATAATCTAAAAAAAATTCTGATAAAGGTCACTGCAAATGTCAACAAACTTTCTGAAACTGTTAGAAAGAAATTGCTCCGTCAAATAGCATTTTCTCTTCTTTTTGTGTTTGCCTCCTTAATATTTGAAAAAATCTAATTTTCTATTTTGAATTTTTTTTTATCCAATTCCTAGCTGGTAAATTGTCTATTGCACAAGATTCTTTGCTGTGATGTGTATATTAGAAAGGCACTGTAGCGAAATCATGCTCTGTCTTGGTCAAGACAGGACCGGCCCAAGGGTTTTTGGCTCCCGAGGCAAACTATGCAAACCAATTCACTTCCGTCTAATTTGGCACCCCTTACCTTCTAATTTGGCGCCCTAGGCGACCGCCTAGTTCGCCTATATGGTCGGGCCGGCCCTGGATCAAGATAGTGCACCACCACAATTGTATTGATAAAAACGACATAAACAATGTTAACCTATTATTTATACAGTGAACCTCTCTCTCTCTCTCTCTCTCTCTCTCTCTCTCTCTCTCTCTCTCTCTCTCTCTCTCTCTCTCTCTCTCTCTCTCTCCACTAATTATGTATAAGAAAGATTATAGACTACTAATTAATAACGAATTAACTAATATTAACTAATTATTAATTGTATATGAAATGCTACCTTATTAATGCTCGATATCGATAAGTAGCATAAGCCTAATCGAAGGCGATACATGGCAAAACAAGACTGAATAAATGCGGATGAGGATAAGGTACATAGACAGAAAATGAGAAACGGTGCATTTAATATATACTAATCAGAGAAAAAATGCAAACCCAAGATAGATTCGAAGCTATAATGACTCGAAACAAATTCAATAACGTACGGATTAGGCTGAGACGAGACATTCTTTATATAATAATTAAATAACTCGATTTCTAATGAGAGAAGGAAAGTAAATTCTCTTTTTCGCATCTGCTAGGGTCATGCCGATGTAATAGCTATGCGGGAAATATTTAGTGAATGTTCTCATATTCAGCAAGAACTTTGAGGTTTGCCGAAAAAATGTAATTTTGATTTCTGTCTATGAATCCTCTTATCTCTTGCAGCAGAAAGCTACATATTTGTGTGTATCGCTCCTATTTCTATTTCGCCTAAACCTAGAGTTACTTTATCACTTGACTGCCAACCTGGTTAACAATCTGATAAATTTAAACCTGGTGAGAAAAAGTACAATTTAAAGAGTGTTTACGTATTTATTTTAACTAAATACAATTCGCCCCCTAAACAACAAAAGAATAAATAAATAAAAAAAAAATGTAGATTTACGTTTGAGTGAAAACTTTAAGTTTGTTTGAAAAATAAACTTTACTAAGTGTACTGAAATACTGATTTAATGTAAACATAGCAATAGAATGAAACAAACCTCATGTTACATGTTGCGTTGGGTCGACAAATCAAAAGAGCGGCCATAGCAAGAAAATATCATTGACTGAAGTGGTGCTTAAACCCGGCGTGAAAAATTCTTCTCTTGTGTTAATTCGCATCTGTCATGCACTTCGCAAGCTTGGAAATTAAACTCTATCAGAAACAAAAATTAAACATATATTGGCTCAGATTTATTGTCATATTAATTTTGCACACAGAGTAGTGAAAGCTATTTGTGAGAAGGCAGTATTTTTGTGTTTTTTTCCCAGTAACAATTGTAGTAGGATGTACAAAAAACTGCTTCTAGACCCATTGTAATGCTCTTCGTAAAGCCATTTCCTTCAAAGTGTGCTTTTATGGACTTATTTTGACCATAACGATTCGGTTAATGTCTTCTCCCCTTGATGTAAATTAGGAAGACATTAAGATCGTCACTAGTAGATTTCAGTTTTAGGTGAATTACTCGCATGACTTAGTTCTCTTTTTGGTACTAAATGAGGACACATTAGCGCAGTATTATTATACGATGCATTTAGCACAATAAAAGTTATTAGGACACTACTAGAACTGATGATTGAACGACAGCTGTTCTTTTTATCAACCTATGTGTATTGTATAATCAATTTAGCATGAACTTTATTCATAAAAGAATATCGATTTACTCAAATAACGTTCATATATTGAAAACGTTTTTTGATTAGTTGGTCTCTGCTCCACTCTAAATACCACTAAATCAGCACGTACTATGTTTAGCAATGGTCAATACAAATTTGGAGTTTTATCAAGATTTTTACGATCCTGTTAATCTAGTGTTTCACCATGCATATTTACTTGCTGGATGACATGGCTGCTGAATAGTTCCATTACTTTGTTCGAATTTTGACGTCTAGCAAACAGTACATCAGAATAAGATAAAACTAATTTTATTTTTATTGACAGGAAACAAAAAACAGAGAAAAGCTTCTCTGTCCTCTCTCTCTCTCATCCTCTCTCTCTCTCTCTCTCACACACACACACACACACACACACACATATATATATATATATATATATATATATATATATATATATATATATATATATATATATATATATATATATATATATTTATAATATGTTGCATGCCAAATTTTCTCTTATATGGAAATGTTATTGCAATGTAACAACTCCCAGTTCTTTTTGTTCAGTCTACCGAAGAATAAATCTATAGACATATATGTGTAATCCTATGTTTTGAACGAGTCAATCGCGAGAAATTAGTTAGAATTTATTGTTTAATTAAAATGATTGGTACAATAATCGCAAGTGGTAAACATGTTTTAAACTATTATCAAATTGATATCAACCTAAAATTACTCTAAATCCTTATTATCTGCTGTCCTTGTTCTTGGAGTGTACACTTACACAGACAAACACACGCACGCACACAAACATAAAAACAAGACTCTACGACTATTCGGTCCTTTTTACGCAATATAAGGTTTTCAAACTTGTCATCAAACTTGTCTCACTTTAAAAAAAAAAAAACGCACTGTACTGGAGATCCTAAAGAGCTTCATTTGAAGACTAGGTTTTCACTCTCAGTCAATAAAAATGACCCAACATTTATATATTTTTAAAAAAAGTGAATTTCCAACGCTTTTTTTCAACGTTACAAAATATCATTTTTAGAGTATCCAATTGCTGGCATTACACTATACATATATCCATTATTTTCAATTATCAATGCATATGTGGAATAAGAAAACGGTCTAAAAGGTGCAAATAACAAGTGTGATAATGGGTATTTTATGAATAAATCGCAGGTAAACTATCACTGTTAGTTCCAAGTTGGGTCAGTTTGAAGCAACTTAACAAACTAACTGCTTGACAAAGTATAGTTATGCCTCTGGTTTCTTGCACGGAACTGCTAACATCGATATTATGTATTATCCTAAGAAATTTTATTTTTATATTTTTTTTTTAAATTTTATTTCTTCTTCTGTTTATTAGCATATAAACATATCCAAGCACGGGGAATCGAAAACCTATATATTTCACTATGACTGCAATTCTATCACGACTGTCAGAAATGATAATTGAAGGTTCAGACTTGAGTAATTTAATAACTGTATTATCAAAGGAAATAAATTGACTATCTTGACTTGAGTCAGACTGAAAAGCCTCATGGGATAATTAAATCACTCTTTTTCATTAACTGGAATGAATTTAATTATTGACACTTGTTTCTTCTATACTTACATGTGGAAGTATTTCGTTTTATCAGTCCAACGTTGTATTAAAAATTGTCACTTCTTATAGCTAGCGTATACATTATTTATAAGCGCAAGCAACATTTATGCGTCTAATTGGACATTTTGGTGCCAATAATAACACGTATGCGTCTAATTGGACATTTTGGTGCCAATAATAACACGTATGCGTCTAACTGGACATTTTGGTGCCAATAATAACACGTATGCGTCTAATTGGACATTTTGGTGCCAATAATAACACGTATGCGTCTAATTGGACATTTTGGTGCCAATAATAACACGTATGCGTCTAACTGGACATTTTGGTGCCAATAATAACACGTATGCGTCTAACTGGACATTTTGGCGCCAGTAACAACACTAAAATAAATCCGATTATTTAGAAAACAAATTTGTTCGATGAACGATTGATCCTTGCGTATTTCCCCCCAAAAAATCTTGAACGAAAGCGTGAGGGCTCAATATACATAATATTTTTATAATATATATAATAAAGAGACGTTGTCGATATATTACGGTACCATGATAGAATAATTGAGTACCACATGCGCCTTGTCGTGCCACACTATTATTCGAAATATATCACGTGGATGGCACGAAGACATAGCCTCTTTGTATTGCTTCATGGGCAATATCACTCTGTGTGCAAGGAAAATATATGGTCAAACATATTAGGAGGTTAAAATAATGAGACGAATAAAATCATAATGTACGTGGCTATCATAAGTTCTAGACTTACTATCGACGCTTCCATTAGGTGTTCACAGTTTTTTTTATATCCTTTGCACGCGTGTTTTCAAACTTGTTCAAAGACATTTCGATTCAAAAAGTTGTCATTCTCTAAAATATGAAGTTTGTGGAAAGTGCCTTGTTACAGTTACACCTATATTTGTATACTTACATCAATATTTGTATACTTACACCTATTTTTTTTTTATACTTACACCTATATTTGTATGCTTACACCTATTTTTTTATATTTACACCTATATTTTTATACTTACACTTATATTTGTATACTTACACCTATTTTTTATACTTACACCTATATTGGTATACTTACACCTATTTTTTTATACTTACACCTATATTTTGTATACTTACACCTATATTTGTCTACACCTATATTTGTATACTTACACCTATATTTGTATGCTTACACCTATTTTTTTTATACTTACACCTATATTGGTATACTTACACCTATTTTTTTATACTTACACCTATATTTTGTATACTTACACCTATATTTGTATACACCTATATTTGTATACTTACACCTATATTTGTATACTTACACCTATTTTTTTATACTTACACCTATATTTTGTATACTTACACCTATATTTGTATACACCTATATTTGTATACTTACACCTATATTTGTATACTTACACCTATTTTTTTTTATACTTACACCTATATTTGTATACTTACACTTATATTGTTATATTTACACCTACATTTTTTATACAATTAAACTGGGGCATTAAAGTTAATGATTGTAAGGCGAAATAGAGCTTAAAATCATTATTTAGTTTTCGATCAAGAGTCCATGATAAATTGTCGTTTTGAGCATAAGTGTTTCATCTGGTTATTGTTTCGTAAATCGTCCATATTCTACAGTCTTAAATATGCCTATAATAATCTGTGAGTGTAATATTACTATAGAATCTTTGGTATACAATCCTAAAAGCTCTATAAAGTAAAATAAAGAGATATATACACCATACATGGACCAAGTAATTAATCTCTTGGCCTCTGGCAAATATAACACCAGTCGTAATTTATCTACAGTTTCAAAACGTTACCAGGGATGTTTATCTGCGAAATGCCACCGCAATTATTTGGCTGTACTTGTTTCAGTTTTGGATATGTGGAATCACTATGATCACTTAAGTAAACAGTTTGTATATAACGCTCTCGGATGGACAAATGAGTGCTATGAAAGTCTTTCAAACAAATCTGTTATGTCTGTCGAGAAGAAAGTGGTGAATATTAGAGGAATTATTTCATGGTCTTTCTTTTTTTAAGACTAATCGAAACATGTTACAGCAGAAAGAGGTTGAATGGTGCAAAGTGGACCATGTCCTGATAATTTTATGTTGGTACAACACTCGTTTGTACTATTTGTCTTGTAACCTGCTGAAATATATGCATAACAGAACAATGACGATCAGTTTCTATCATTTTATCATACATAAATTGTACACAGAAGGTATTGTGTGTGCATTTAGATCTCAAATTGTGGTAAATGCAAGAGAACCAATACTGTAACCATGTACACATCAGGTGTTATGTGTACATTTAGATCCCAAGTTGTGGTATATACAAGAGGACCAATACTGTAAAACTGTACACAGAAGGTATTGTGTGTACATTCGGATCTCAAATTGTGGTACATGGCAAGATGACCAACATTGTAAACCGCAACATTTTCACGTCAATAAATTTGAGTTCTAAATATAGAAACACAAATTTAAAATGTTCCGAACAGCTAATGTTAGCATTTGAATAGTTATTATGCGGATTTTCTTTATTTACATATAACGAATGTTTGATATAATGTTACTGTAATGTTTTATAGAACGTACGTATAATGCAAATTTCACAATTATGTTTCCTCACAAAATATCCATGGTGATTAGGCAGTATTTCCTGTAAAAATATAAGTATATCTAGCATACAAATAGCAAAATACAAACAGCAAACATCTAGCATACAGATAGTGGCGCCTTATTTACAATCCAGGTTAAATACATTTAAAACCGTTTCAGTGATTTCATTCATTGTGTACCATATATCACATAAGTACATTAAATAAGTAATATGAGCATTGCATGAGGTACGGTTTTATGAAAAGTTTATACAAATATATTTCCTATCCAGGATGATTAAATGTATAATTTCCTTTTTTGAGTTAATAAAAGTAGCTGTAATGTAATCTTCATCTGACATTTGCAAAATCCAGGGGGTTTGCAGTTTATACGGTATATAAGCTAAATAACATTTTGTTAGAGGTCACTGCAAAATGTCAAATAACTTTATAAAAATTGTATTAAAAAATTGCTCAGTGAAACATCTTCTTTTATGCCTCCTAAACATTTTGAACAGAAATGTAATTCTTTTGATAAATTGTATCCAACTCGTAATTGGCGAAAGGGTCATTATTCCTCTGATGTAATTACATATATAGTTGCAAAATGATGCTCTGTCTTGGTTATTATCGTGCACCTCCCAGTGTAGGGATGTATATAATCTTAACATATTGTTCAGACATTGAAAAACTCTCTCTTTCTCTCTCTCTCTCTCTCTCTCTCTCTCTCTCTCTCTCTCTCTCTCTCTCTCTCTCTCTCTCCACTAATTATGTATAAGAATGATACGAGACAGCTAATTAATTTATTTTCTTAGTTGTATATGAAATACGACAGGTAACAAAAGATTTCGCAACCTTTTTACTCAATATTGAAGACACAGTTACCTTTAATGTTTGATATGGATACATAACATAAACTTATTCTAAGAGCATCTATTTCCACGCAATGCATAGGGTAACAATACAGAATAAATGCATTTCTACGCAATGCATGGGGTAACAATACAGAATAAATGCAAATAAGGATATGTCATAAAGACAGAAAATTAGAAACGATGCATTTAATATACATTGAATTTTAATTGTAACAAAAATCCCAATACTTTGTATTCGTCTGTCGAAGAATAAATATATATACATAAATGTGCAATACTATGTTTTTGAACTAGCCTTTCTTGAGAAATTAATAAGAAAACTTCTTAATTACCATAATACTCGCGTATAAGTATACCAACTGCAAACTGCATAGACCCAGATCGGCCGTCGAATAATGCGCCAGCAGAACTGGATCTATGCAGCTTGTAAGAACTAATCAGTAGAACAAACAACATAGATCCAGATCTGCCGGCGCATTATGCGCCAGCAGATCATGGTCTATGTTGTTTGCATTTGGACTATGATTATGCTCTAGTATATACGGTAACTGTTTGACAGACTAAACGCAAATGATAAACATGTTTTAAAAGATTATGAAATAGATATATTAAACAAATCTTACTCTACCTCCTTATTCCTTGCTGTTCTTTTTGTTAGTACTTACACTTACTTACACAGAAACACGCACATAGACAACCACACACAAAATTCCTACAGTATTCGCTAATTTTTTTACGAATTACACGCTTTCAACTTAGACTGAAAAAAGGACCGGATTTCCTAGAGAGTATGAGTCTGAGATGAAGTTTCAACTCTCAGCCAATACAAAAATGACTTTTAAAAATAAAGTCCTTCATGATTGGTTGATACAAAATCTCAAGCTCAAACTATCCAGGAACGAATGCAAATATCTGGCAGTTCGCATTCTAACAGCTACTTTTGTGATTTGATGATTGCTCTTAAACCATGTTAGGAACATTTAAATATCAACAAAGTGAATGAAAATCCTGGTATGACACGTGCTGCATTCTGACCTGACAGGACCGTAATATGTACACCAGGTGTTGCACAAAAGTCTGCATTTCAGCTAGTTTATATCCACAAAAGTCTGCATTTCAGCTAGTTTATATCCACAAAAGTCTGCATTTCAGCTAGTTTATATCCACAAAAGTCTGCATTTCAGCTAGTTTATATCCACAAAAGTCTGCATTTCAGCTAGTTTACGTATATCCATTAATGCCAATGAGTTTGACAAGTTTCATGGTTGTAGCTATTACGTTCATGTACTGTCTTCAATTTCTACGCTCTCATAAAAAGATTTTCTGTCTATATGGACATAAGTCTCCATCCTTGTTTCCGAAACTTCTTCATAATTACAAGGATATTAAAGGTGGTTGAATTTATTTATCTTTTTTCTATAAATTGATATGTTCCTGCTATGGACATGCTAAGGCAAACTTTTCGTTTAACGGTGCTCGATTTGAAATCATCCCAGAAAATGTCAAAATATAAAGCAAATGATATGCGAAGAATTTTTGGAAAACCCTCTTTTTTGTAAATTGTCGTCAATAATCTGTTTTCAGCGCTAAAATCTACATTAATTTTACAAGTAACAGCCTTCAGAAAATGTGCATAAGTTATTAAAAAAGGAACTATAGCTTGCATATATGCAAGGTGAAATCGATCATGTTTTGATTTCTTTGATGAAAAAATGCAAACACAATCAATGTTCTCCTTTCATTTTCCATTTTTCCAATTTTCCCTCTGTTTTGTTTTTATATATTGAAAGCATTAGACCTTGCTTCTTAAATTCTAACCATATGAAATATGTATACAGAAGATGGATACCCCGGAACTGATCAGGTAATTCTGCAATTATACCTGACAGGACAACACTGAAAATTAACGTTCTTACTATGGGTAAGTTATCTGACTTCTTTTAGAAAAGTATTGTTTTTCATATTAACATGCTCAAGTAAATTTCGTCAACAATATGAGATACCGTTTTAAAATGACTGAGATCCACCGTTTATCAAAAACCTTTAAATTTCCAACACTATATTTTATAGTTTTAAAATGACTGAGATCCACCTTTTATCAAAAACCTGTAAATTTCCTACACTTTATTTTATAGTTTTAAAAAGCCCTTTTAAGGAATATATTATTGCAACAATACAAATACACATGTCTCGTATATTTTAAACAATACAAATACACATGTCTTGTATATTTTAAACAATACAAATACACATGTCTCGTATATTTTAAACAATACAAATACACATGTCTCGTATATTTTAAACAATACAAATACACATATCTCGTATATTTTTATGAGTCAGATTGAAGCAATTTAACAAACTAATTAATTTAAACGAAAATACTAATGGAATCGATACCAGTCCTGTTATATATGATCCTGAGGAAGTGGGTTTTTTTCTGTTTAAGAACATATAAACGTACACGTATCTAAATCAAGGGAAATCAAAAACCTATATATTTTCTCTATGACTGCAATGCTACTAGGGATGACAGAAATAACTATTAAAGCTTCAGACATGAGTAATTGAATAAGCTTTATCAAAGGAAATAAATTTACCATATTGGCTCGAGTCAAAGATTGAAAAGCCCCGTGGGATATTTAAATCACTCTTTCTCAGTAACTGGAATGAATTTAATTATTAACACTTGTTTCTTCTATCGCTTCATAAGTGGCCGTAATCCGTTTTATCAATCAACCAATGTGCCAGTAACAAGACGCAAATAAATGCAATGATTTAGAAAATAAATTAGTTCTATTAACTGTTGAATCTCGTGTACTTTCCGTTTCCATGCCTACGACAATATATTCATCAATATGCATAAAGAAAACTGTGTTTGGAAGAGATACTTTGATTGGCTCATTCAAGCAGTAATGAAAAGTCATGTTATATAATATATAGCAATAAACAAATAAATAAATAAATAAAAATAAAAAAATAGATAAATAAAACTATATTATATACATGGGATAGAACTTTTATTTAATACTGGTGGTTGCTCAATTAGTAATTCTGAGGTCGTACAGGCGGAAAATGAATATCTTTCTTGCAGAGCCTAAACTCCAGACACCATTTGTCATAGCAACGCAAGAGCTACTAATGCATCCCATACATTGATCAAATTTAAATGTGGAATCATACAAAACTGTGCATTTGTAAATATGACTGCTTGTCTATTAAGAACTCCAGCAAACTATTCAAATTACTATATCCACAAATACATTACTTTACCTGCAATCAGGGGTGTACTGGGTAAGCAACTCGGCCCTGGACTTATCTGCCGGGACAGGCCAGCGGTTTTGCTCACACCAGTAAAATACCGGTAAAAACGGATTTTTTTGACGGCCCACCGGCCCACCGATGCGGCGGTCTGCCGGGACAGGCCCAGGGTTTTGCTCACACCAGTAAAACACCGGTAAAAACGGATTTTTTTGCGGCGGCCCACCGGGATTTGTCCCGGTATGCCCAATGGCCAGTACACCACTGCTTTCAATCTTATACTCAATATTTAATAGAAATATTTGTCCACAATTTGTTTAATTTCGTCATATATTTATCTTTTTGGGGAAAGAACTGTAATAATAACAATCTCTTTGGAGTGGTTATAAAATCCCACTTGAAAACTATAATTGAATGATTCGATCATAAAGATTTTTATATCATTCCAAAATATTCTTTAAAATTCGCATATTAAACCTTCTGGGCTCTGAGTTTTGATATTATTTTTTATTTGTTGAGTGCTGTAGTGCATTCTTCTTCCCTTTAGGAGACTTTCGCATATTTCGTATTTGACGTGTTTTAGGGGTTCATTTCGTCTTTTAAGGTAGTTTCCTACGACCTCTATCATTAACTCTGGTCAATGAATCATACTAGGTACAGAACCTCATTTCCCCATTAGTTAAAATAGAGCATCTCAACACAACGACCACAGACTTTACACTTTTCGGTGAAACACCTAAGATGACGTTACACGTATGAAATTGTCGCAAGATTTGCTTGATTTACAAATTCATATTTGCAGAGTTAAAAAAAAAACACAAAAAAAAAAAAACAAAAACAAAAAAAAAAACAGCAACACCAATTGGAAAACGAGACACTGTTATACCGTACGGAGCTTTCTTAACACTAAAACGTATCTTGCAAAGAAAAGCAAAGACTTTCCTCGAATTCTTTAATTCATTTTCGCTGCATTTGCTGTTGAAAAAAATATATTTTTAAAACAGATCCCATCGACAGCAAAACATATGTTTTCATTTATTCTTTAAAAATCTAAGTGCTTTACAATATTAGTTAACATATATATTTTAATGATTCCGGTAACAGAAACTAAAACGTTGTTCGTGTTTCAGCACAAATAAATGAAATCCTATAAATCAGCAATTTGAATTCTACTGCATTAGATGGTCTAGGTCAAAGCAATAATCATACCATTGCCTGCGTCTACGTCTCTTCGATGGCATGATTCCCGCTACGCCCTTTGTTATTTATAATGGCATGGGTTTAAAAAAATCGATCGCTTTAGTAAACTTCATGCACGCAACAACGTGATTTTTTAATCTAGAAAGCGCTCAAGTCAAACGGCATGAATTTCTAACTTTGCATTTTCCTCCCTTGGTATTAAAACATTTTGAGGCGGAAGTAGAAGTAGAAATAACCGTTTTGTTGTAAATGAAATGGAATGGAAAATGAATGTATTTGCCGGGTAAATAAACAAAAGCTGAATTTTTCACGTAAATCGTCGATAGGATGGAGAGAATAACATTTATTATCCCTATCTATAGAAATTGATCGAAATTGTATTGTCTAATCACGCAGACAGATCATCCATACTACCCGTGTCTGACGGGTAATAAGGAAATTGGCAGGCAATATGGAAAATAATATAGTGACCACATTTTTTTAAACTCTCGATAATAATATGTTTTTAGATGGTTTCAAGAAATTAGAAGCTTTATTCATCACTCATAAATCGCACTTGCAACTTTTTTTCCGATATAACTGGCCGTAATGGAGAAGAACTGTACGACTGTAAGATTGACTGAGAGTTTACTATATCATGTAATAGTCGCTTACTAATAGGTGACATATCCTGAAAAGGGCTACTACTTAACCAGCAGTGTTTAAAAAGGCTCAGTGCAATGTATTTATAGAAGAAAGATTAGATTTTCTATCTGGATACAAAGATCAGCCTATTCGATTGAATTTAGCGATTGCAAAAATTCCAAAATCCGAAATTTAATTTCTCTGTATCGAACAGCCAAGCGCTACTTGCAGCTGCACGGTTTCTGTCGGCGACGTAATGTGAAAATAAGTAGCCGAGAACAAATTCAGATTCAATCACAGCTGTTACTTCAGACATGCACATCAAATAAAATTCCAACCTTAAATTTTATTTTAATTGATAAATACCTGAAGTAGCTCGGCATCCAATAAGTGAAACCGGAAAGTGCTTTCAAATAAGTCAGCGATTCCAATAAATTTAATACACAATACTGTTTGTCGTTAGTGTCGTTAATTTTCTTAAAATGGTGATAAAATCATTATATGGTGTTTTAGTAGGTTGGATGAGAATATTCCAACCTATTTAATTTCTTGTGACCCTTTGCATTCGTCTTAGGGTGAAATGTAACTAAACAGCCAGGCAATTGCCATCCATACTGCTAAAACACCACGTAAATAATAATATGCATATATCGATACGTTGGTGGTATGATAGCAAATAATTGCAATGACGTTTTTCACATTCGTACTTTTAGACTGATGACTACAAGGTATCATTAGTACAAGGTTATTCAAACACACTGTAATATCATTCAAATTATAATGCTTTTTGTTCTATATGTGTTCTTCTCTCTCTCTCTCTCTCTCTCTCTCTCTCTCTCTCTCTCTCTCATTTAGATATATTCCCTTTCTCGGAAGCAGTTGTTAATATACTGACTAGCGAAAACAGCTAAACTATTGCGTGACGTCGTGAAAATAATTTGCACAGCGTCACGTGCGCGCTCTCCGCATGTGCGGAGAATTTTCTGCGTGGAATACAGTATTAATTACTTCGATAAATATTGAACATAATTAAAGACAAATTTATTGTTTCTACTTTCTGTGTGTGTGTGTGTGTGTGTGAAATTTGTATTCTCTGCTAAGTATTCCAAAGAGTAAATTGGATATATTAAACCGGAAGGTGCAGATGATACGCGTTACCATAAGAGCTCGCTGCACTCGCAATTAAGATGGATGTAATAGGTTGGATCTAACGAAGACGCATAACAAGAGTACGCAAATAAAATGTTTATTTATGGTACGAATAATGAAAACGTGATTTTTGACACCTTGACACCCTGAACTAATAACCTTACATCAATCTTACACAGAAAAATTAAACTAAACGACTGAAAAACGTAGCTTATATGCATGCACACCACGTTCATCAACAGATATAAAAAATGGTATCGTTCTTAAACGGATATGATCAATGCACTGTTCATCAACAAATATGACAAAATAATATCCTTCTTAATGGGTGTGATCAATTCATGGATTTATCAACATATATGATTAATGTATTGTTCGCCAACAAGAATGATGTTGCATTAGATTGTCATACACATAAAGACACTCAATATTAGGTGAGAAACCTAATATACTGTTTATCAACAAATATAATGCTGTTATGTCATGACATCCTGACGACAAGCTTTGATACGACTAATCCACTGCTCACAATGATCTCGTGTAGTGTACTCCTCCTCGCCTGCTGAAGGATCCCTCAGAAACCTACCTACCCCGCAGACGCGTTGGTCCAGAACTTTTGGCCCCTCACACTGAGTCGACCACTATCATCCGTCCAAACAATGTCATCGAAGTTACCTTTAACTACAGTATCCGGGATAAACAACCATAGCGGAATTCAACGATTTTCCAGAACAGCTAAAACTAGAACATTCAGCTGAGCAATACACAAGACAAACCTAAAAACGACGTTTAGGTACGAATACAGTGATATACATTACGCATACATGCATATGAACTGACTTCGTTACACATTAAATTCTTCATCCATAAGAATGACTGTATTATAATTATTAATATAATAACCACGTTTGTATATTAATCTGTATACGACAATAATAATCGCATTGTATTTTAACAGTTCGAACGTTTCTCATCATATAATAAGTGCAATGTATAACTGAACTCAACTTGTCTATTCAGTTTCAAAATATCTAACCTGAAACAGACAATGTCCTATACATTGCGTTTTGTGACATAGGTCTGGCTTTTAGAAATTTAGACTAAATTCCAAAACATTCAATAATGTTAAACAATTTTATCATATAGAACGGATAGCAAGAAAGAATAAAGTTTTACTCTTTCACACACCTCTACAGCTGAAGATTGCTTCTGTAAAGTGGACAGTTCTTCTTCAGTATATATTGTGACAATATAATGAAAAATGGCACAATAAATACTCGGAACGTGGTCATACACACGGTCAGAGAACACGAAGTAAACGGGCCTCCCTACTGCTGGTACTATGAGAGTGTTGCAATACGTGAACAGAAATCGCTATTTCGAAATAAATCGTCAAGGTTAAAATCATACACCATGAGTAACGCTATACGCGGCAATGAAACCCGATCAATATGTATGTTCATATATAATACAAAAGGTATTTTCGTGCACACAAATCCGCGAAAATGGATATTCATTAAAACAAATATTTTTCACGACTATCGTGTTATTTATGTTAATATGCCTGTATCATAATTGTATATATGTAACACGTGTAATAACACTTCATTACGTCAGAAATGACGTTATAACGTCATGCAAAGGAAGGACGTAATAACCAAGGCATTTGAATGTATTTCAAAGTCATCTGATTACACTATTCTGCAGTTCCGTCATATAAAATCAGCATTTTTCGTCATGCGAAAAATAGAATCTTACAATTGTGGTCGTTTCAAATCGATACATTTAAAGTGTTTGCTCTTCAAGGCTCTCAAAAGCCTCTTTTCATAAATTTCACTCGTATATGTATTCTCTATATATGCATATGAGATCCTATATTTTTATAAGTAGCAAATTTGTTCCCCTTTACCCATAAATTACATAAAATCAGTTGAGAACGATTCAGTTTTATCAATTGCAAGCCCGTACATGTATGCCACAACAAATATAGAAATTGAGACATAGATAGGTTCGTTTATCATGAAAGATATATGAGTAACTGGTTCGTCTTTGCAGATGATTTATTCAAAATAGCGAGAAAACGATGCGCTTTTCTCACTACAAATCCTGTAAATGTCGGCGACGGATTGGGAAAAAATATATAAATTTATAAATACATGCTACGTTTCTGTGTGAAATTTTCTTTATTAACGTGATTTGGGCTACGACCTACAACGTGAATAGCATTTCACTAAAAAAAAATGGTTGACAGGTGGATCAAGGACAGAACGTGTCATTTGACATCGTTAATTTGTCTGATAGTTACGCATGCAATAAATAAAAAAAACTCAATGGATTGAATGTAACCTTAACCCAAACATTCCCTTTAATACTTGTATTTATTTGATAATAAAACCTTACATTTTCTTTCTAAAAAATAAACCTTACACTGTCAACTGAAATGATAATTACATGTAAATATGTATATTCAAACATCCCTGTTTTGCGGTAGGTCGATAAATTTAATTTCTGTCGCGGCGCAAGCACGTATATATTTCAGCAACTGAAGCTGTGATTATCTGGGAAACTAATTTCATTTGCTAATTCCTATTGCTTGTTCGCCATTCAATCTGTCAAAAAATCTGCATTTCTCAATTTAATCCTATAGGACATAACAAAATGCAAGAAATTTGTGACTGAAGTCAATATACTGTTTGTTGTTTATATGCTGGAATGAGTTCAATACTTCTGAGAAGGCGATGTTCTTTTGGATGCGTTACATCTGTCGTGTTTTTGTTTCTTGTTCTTGTTGTGGGGTTTTTTTATCAGCAGATTCGTTTGAGTGGGTGTTGCTTTCAAGCAACAGCCAGAGGAAGTGAAACGACTTGTAAAGAGCAATTTAATTTCAAATGTTCTTTATTGACTTGATTTGGAAGTTTGAGGTACGCTTAATGGCCAGTTTATTTGATGTACATAGCGAAAGCATTAAGTCATCGTTCATGTGTTTTAGATTTAAGGGACTTATCTGGCTGATTGTATCGCCTAATTGCAAATCCGATGACAACACCTTTGCGAGAATCCGTCTACGGTGCCTTTAAAACAATGAAAGACAACTGGAAACTACTTAAAAAGTGAGGATTAAATAATAACAGGTTTTTATTGACTTACGTGAATTGTTTAATAATTTAACCTAAGATTTACTCGCAAGAAAATATGGATTTACATCAATACTGTATACTGTTTATATATGGATCATATAACAATTAACCGGTTTTGTTAAGTGCCGCAGCTGTGCTTTATACATCGCTACATCAGTAGGCACACTGTACACCAAGGGTCAATCGAAGTTTGGTATTTGCTGAAGTTAGAGGTGAGTAAGATTAGTGTTTGAAAGAACTTACTGCTTGAATCGTAAATATTCTAAGTTACTTGATCAAATTATTCCAGGATATATGTATGTATGTATGTATGTATGTATGTATGTATATATATATATATATATATATATATATATATATATATATATATATATATATATATATATATATATATTGACTGTAGAATGAAATGTATAGCAGTATTACAGGATATATATATATATATATATATATATATATATATATATATATATATATATATATATATATATATAAAGACTGTAGAATGAAAAGTATAGCAAAGTAAGATGAAATGTATAATGCATTTTGTTTATTTTATTACAGAAAAGAAAAGTATAAAAGATCCTTATAATTCAACGGATTTACAGACTAATTGAAAATTGATTTAAAAGCAGAATTATTCTGCTTTATAATTCTTTTCCGTCGGTCTATCACCTTTCACATACTAGTTATACACTCATGCACATTTCTGTGTTATAAAGTTTCGCTTAAGTAGAATATTTCCAGATGTGTCAATAAATAAATATACTTTCTGATTCTCAGATTATATAACATTTGGTATATGAGGAAATATGAGCAAAAAAATCATGCGTCACGTGGTGAATCAAATCACAGTAAAACTACATTACTTAAACGCACAAATGAAGATGTGCCCATTTAAAAATAAATGTGATATTAATCCATTACATGTGGAGTACTTTAAAGATGAATTTGCACATTTTACATAAGGTTGGTAGTACTCGTTAATTCTACGAATGTATACATACCGTAGTAAGTCGAGTCCAAATGCAAACAACATAGACCCTGATCTGCTTTCACATAATGCGCCGGCAGATCTGGGTCTATGCAGCTTGTTTGGAGTAATCAATTGAACAAACATCATAGACCCTGATCTGGCGACGCATTATCCGACAGCAGATTAGGGTCTATTTTTTTCTGAAGTTGGACTCGACCTATAAAAGAGTAGAGACGGTACTTAAGATACATATAACTGAATGGTTTTTCATACAATATTCTTTCAAGTTTTAATATGTGCGCACCAAAAAAACCCAGTGATAATTGTCCCTTGTGTGTAATCTTTTTTCCATCCCGAGTATCAATTGACAATCTGCGATTCTAACAATTAAAGTGCATTTTAAGATGAGTTGTACATGATGGTACAATGTGGAGACATGTTCAGGCTGAATGTCGAGGGCGTACAGTTCAAAGTCCTATAGGTGTGACCCACGCAGTTCGTGCTAAATTATATCATTATGTGTTATACGGTAATTTCCAGTTAAATATTCATCATAATATTTCTCGAGCCTACTATTTTAAGTCCCTTCAGTACTTCAAATCATCCATTTTTATAAATTCACCCCAATTTGGAAAAGCCTTTCTCTACATCTAACAATAATTATAGTAACTGAAAGTAGCAAGAATTTACGTGTCACTCTCTTCAAGTTTTGTATTGGAGACACATTTGGTCAATATGATACTTATTCAATAACTTTGCTTCAAGTAAAGTTCAAGCCACGAAAGTTTCAGCATTTTCTTAGAGTTTGTATTTCTATATACATAGTCAATTCAATAGTATGCTGATACTATTAGTATGATTTTTCATTTTGGTGTTTTCTGAGTCCAATATGTGCTCATTCACTTATTGACTAAGAGGCCTAGATTGGGTATTTTAAGATGCATTGGTTGACTTGTCCAACTTCTATGAAAGCCACATAGACAATAAGTCTTAACACATAAACAACTTCCAATGTGAAACTTCTGATGCTGCAAATGTTTCAAATACAATATACTTCAAGGCCTTGTGTGGGTCTGCTGTATACTCCTCAGTACGGTCAGATGGGTCCTCAGCTCCATCAGGTGTCCACCTGGGATCATCACCAGTGTCCACTTCGTCTAAATTTTCCACACCTGGCACATCCTCGTCAGAGCTGAGGTCGATGCCTGGTTGGGTCCTTGTCCTATGATGGCGACGTTACTGCACAGCAGCTGATCGCACCCTGGTGTTACCTGGACTCCACATGTGCTGGTCTTCGGTCTGGTGGGCACATCACAATTGGCCTGTAGTTTTGCATGGCGTCTCTCCTAGGTTTAAACAGAAATAACAATACAGGACTTTGACGGTATATATATATATATATATATATATATATATATATATATATATATATATATATATATATATATATATATATATATATATATATATATATATATATATATTCTATTTCTATATTTCTTTATTGTGCGCGAGGTACCTGAGGGCTGCATTCACGGATTTAAAAACATGATTATTTGATTCCAGTTGTGTGATTTGTATATGGGAAACAATGTTTATCATATAGATGAAAGTTCATTTACACAGAGGGGTTAAAGAGGAGATAATGTTATAGATGGATGGACGCAGTGAAGAAATGGAGAGAATCATTACTGGCGTTACAAGTACACATAAACTTATAATACTTACAACTAAGTTGTATGATGTTTGAGTGCTAACTGAAAATCTTTCCAAGGGAACACTTCTCTAGCAAAGAGATACATGAGTCTGTATGGGTCTCCATGTGGACCTGACCCTTCCGGTAATTGACTTGTGTTAGTGCTTTGGCTTCATCATTCACTCACTTGGACTGCAATAGCACTTATGTAAAAGGCCGATAATCAGTCTCCACATGGTTGATCTCAGCTGAAATCTCAGCCAAGATTTGATAGGAAAAAAATAAAAATAAAAAATGTTAATTTTCTTCCCCACCCTCCAAATTTGGGGAACACACAACAATTTCAAGGGACAAAGGAACACTGCATTAATTAAGTCCCTTTAATTATTAATTCAACCTTAAAATAAATTTAATCTTTCTTGCCGTAGATGTAACGTTAACCTTGAAAATACATTACACTAGCGGCCGTCAAAGACTTTATATTGAACTGCGTCGACTACCACAGACCCTAATGTTTTCATTGCAAGATACAGTGTTTAATATTAATATTAATTGCCATCTTGCCGTTTGGCCATTGCTAGCACCATCATAGATGTGGACTGACCGTTTTTAATATACCAGATAAGCAGTAAAAAATATACTTATTACATCAAGCTTTTTCCTTTTTTGTATAGCCCTGCTCCCCGACCTATGTCGACTACGACTCTCCGACGTGCTTCCCGTCTTCTGTCTTGTTGTCGGAGTAGAAAAATCAAAAAGAGCAGGCACTGCATCTGCTTTCAAACGCAAACTTGTTGGCTCAAACCCGATACTTAGCACGAGTCTCTGGTTTTTTAAGAAACATTCAGGCTCAAAATATCTCTGGCACAACCTGGTGTGTTGAGTTGGCATAAAGCCTTCTCTCTTTAATTTGATCGCCCATATCGATCTCCTTTTCGGGTAATTTAGAAATGTGAAAAAACTAATCTTCTATCCGGAACTGCTATTATTCACACAATTTGGAGCTGCGCATTGAACCATCTTGTTTCTTTTCAACACTTCGCTGCACAAACTAAATATGACTCCTGTACGTTAATCCTCTCAAATGACGTCACATCCTGTTTGTATGGAAGGGAGATAACAAATTCGGGGCAGGTTCTTTCCATTTGATCTCGGAATACAGGACAGTATTTTTATATGGAATGTTTGTGCAAATGCAATAGATGCAAAGAAGAAAATAGTCGGGATAGATTAAATAAACAAATTACTACATATCTTGCTATGTACAATAAAATTGTGCAGGTCGGGGGGTTTTATCCCCTTTAAGTATGTAACCATTTTATAGCCACGTGTTGTATCGTCAGTTGCAGAGCAGGACACGTGACATTTGAAGTGTGAGGATGAGAGTAAATAAAACTGCCAACAGCGTCTGCTATCAACTACATGTCGTCTATATTTAATAAATAGGAAATGATGCATGTTTAATAATTTTTACTTTCTTCAAATGATATATTCAATATACTTATGACTTTTCCTGTAAATTATAAGAACCCTTAGGTGAAGTACAGTTCCTTGTACAGCTCATATTCGCGTACACTAGAACAAGCATGACAAAGCGACAGGACAGTTACAATTGCATTTTAGTCCAAAATTAATTGGAGAAGCTCTCGGGTAATATTCTTCGTTGTAAATCAAATAATTGAGTCCCACACTGCACTAAAGCTAACTCAAGCAAGTATTAGCCTTTTGTTTTGAAGAAAAATAAAAGAGAAAGGTTACCAATTTTTAGCTGAACCAGTTGGGTGCTGGATCGAAACTAGCTTATGTATGGGGTAATGCTCAGAGTGTTGCTGAAGAAGACCACTTGGGTGCTGGATCGAAACTAGTTTATGTATGGGGTAATGCTCAGAGTGTTGCTGAAGAAGACCAGTTGGGTGCTGGATCGAAACTAGTTTATATATGGGGTAATGCTCAGAGTGTTGCTGAAGAAGGTTTTTAGATGGTCTGTACACGTTTCTTAAATTTAGTTTTATTACGTTCTACCAGGATAGCAGCATTTTGCAATATGTCAAAAGTTTAATGTAAAGACAATTTAATGATACACTATGATCCAAATCCTCGAGCATGCATTTTCAAATGTTATTGTAACATCTGAAGAACATTTAAAACAAGGTAAAAGCTATTCAGTGCAGAGTCCACGAATGCGGCTTGAACAGACTGGGAGCAGCAGGACGTCACGAGAATACTGACAGGTCATGCAGATTGAAGTTGGGCTCATTCTCAAGGTTGACCTACTTTCTAGTTCTATTGCTACCATTCTGATAACACGTGCTCTGATGATTAGGGGAAAAATCAATAACAACCCATTATATCAATGGGTGGATATACTTTAATATTCAGCAAGTGTTATTTGCCCAAGGTATTTTTTTAAAACTATTACTTATTAATCATGCTAAGGCATTGCTGAAGACATCTTGTACAATCTTACAAGAATGCATTGACATCACTGGGCTTCAAAATAGGAGATAATCCGCCTTTGTTTCACCAGGGCCGACAAGTTCTGAGTGACCTACGACATACACCTTTATCACTAATCGGCATGTTACGTATCAATAGCAGTGTCTGCCTGCATTACCAGAATACATGTGGTTTTATCCAATCGAGATGTGTAATTCTCTAAAACCCGTTTTCAAAACAGTGGGATTGTAAATTGTCCGGTGTGTCAATAATCGTAAAAGACGACTTCCTGCAAAGACGGTAATACATTCATGCATTCTAACAGTATCGTGATGATATCGTGATAATACAGTTAAATTGCAGCATTCCATACGTATCAAATCGTATCTGTAATCCATACGTATCAAATCGTATCAGCAATCCATACGTTTCAAATCGTTCTACTACAGTGTACACGGCAGTGTATTGTAATGCCCAGTAACTTTGTAGTTCACTGTATTCACATTTTATTCAAAACGTGTCCCCATTAGTGCAACAATTTGCACACTACTTCGCACTACCATGCAGAATATTAATGCACTTTTTGGGATGCAGTCTCCATATACCAGATATGACAGAAGATGCACATATCGTGTAAGATTGCAAATATGTGCTTCTGCGAGTTAATATACCATCTTGCAACAGAAATCAAACTTTTATAAATGTATAGATCTTTGAAAGGAAAGTATGATTGTAATTATTGACTTTGATCTGTGTTAGAATATTGTTTGATGTTACCCTGTACGCCTTTTAATGTCCAGAATGATAACGAATTCTATTTTATTCAATCTAGATCTAAATCAGGAGATATTCAGAATTCAAAAAGCCATAACAGTTGATTATTAGTGACAATTGATCCGATTGGTATGTAATCCAGCAGAACGCGTGAAGCCAACTCTTAAGTTTGTCTGACCGTTTACACGTACAAACGAGATCTGAAGCAAGGGATCAGTTACCTTTTACAAGCCTTTGTATATGAAAATTCACCTTTCATTATAAACTATTATAATATTAGCCCTTCTGTTTTCATTCTGATGGTAAATTTGATTCACTACGGTCGAATTCGGACGCTTTCCGTTTTACATGAGATTTTTTTACAGATGTAGGCAGGTATACAAGTGTAGGTCATAGAGACATGAGATTCTTTTACAGATGTAGGCAGGTATACATTTGTAGGTCACAGAGACATGAGATTCTTTTACAGATGTAGGCAGGTATACAAGTGTAGGTCACAGAGATATGAGATTGTTTTACAGATGTAGGCAGGTATATATTTGTAGGTCACAGTGACATGAGATTGTTTTACAGATATAGGCAGGTATACATTTGTCGGTCATAGGGGATCAAAGCTGTCTATGTTTAAGCGTCTCAGAATATGTTTCATTATGCAAAAGATTTGTATGTACATGAACTAAATATTTGTCTGATTATTGTTTTCTTTTGTATTTGGTTATTTGGAGAATGACGATGTTAGTGTTGATGATGATAATAGTGATGTACAAAACTATGAAAATGTTAAATACAAATATACCTGGAAAAATGAATATGCAGTAAATTATGTTGAGTCTAATAAATCGGCACAATGGACAGTGTCATCACATAGATTAGAAAGTGAAGCTGGAAGATGGGCTGAGTCCAATAGTGTACCAACTAAAAAGAAAATGCAGATTTTGTAATATTATAGAAGATGAATACTATTTTGCTTTAGGTTTTAATTTATATTCTGATGCAAGAAAAGTGTACATTGATAAATATTATTGGAATATGCCACATATGTTTGCAGAGCTGATAAATTCTACAAATCTTACATACATTACATATCAGAATATGTTTGCAGTATTATAAATGTTCACTATAAATTAGAAACCTGTAATTTATATATAACGGTTCCACTGGTATATATGTATGAATGTATCACACACACACACACACACACACACACACACACACACACACATATATATATATATATATATATATATATATATATATATATATATATATATATATATATATACGTACGTGTATTCATATGTACGTATATAAGTGTGTATGTATATGGTTTGGTTTTGTGGGTTTAATGTATATGGTTTGGTTTTGTGGGTTTAAGGCCATTTTAGGCTATACATGGCGGACAATATATTTGGTGGAGGAGGAACCCAGAAAGAACCACCGACCCACGGGAAACTACTGGCAAGCTTTCTTACATACCCACGTTGGCCGAGCCCAGACTCGAACCCACGCGGACAGAGGTGAGATGTCTGTAAAGGCGGGCGCCGTAGACCACTCGGCCACCCGGGGCCTCCGTGTATATGTACATGTATCTTTATGTATGTATGTGCGTGTTTATATATATATATATATATATATATATATATATATATATATATATATATATATATATATATATATATATATATATAAACATCTTACAGGATTTTACGAAGAGTATAATTATTCTTTCGTAACAGAAACACCTTCTCTCTCCCCACAGAGGTTCACATGATGTTTGTACATATTTTATATTGTAGTAATTGTCCTTCTGTAACAAAAGAATAATAGATTAAGATGAGAAGATTGTTTGATTTGTGTATGAACTATTTATATATTATGTTCTATACTGTTTGTCATGTTTGAATCAATACTGTATCCTCACGTGTGTTAGTGCCCATTAGAATATGAAATAAAAACTGTGTGATAGACAATCACTACCAAGCTCTCCAAATCATCTCCTCATTAGTCATAGTGTGACACGATCTTTTCGGTTATTGGATCAATTAACCGTCAGAACACCTCTCTAATTTCACGTCACCGATATTGATCGCGATAATTGGAAGGAATCTACTTTCCGCCAAGAGGAAGAAGCCCTTATTTTCAAACTTATTACTGAATGCAACAGGCATCAACAGAGGATATAGTACTGTATAATGCTCATTTAACTGCAAACAGCATAGACCCAGCAAATTATTGTGTACTCTTTTCGCTGAAAAAATCAAAGGTAGAACAAACGGCGTAGAACCTTAACTGCCGTCGCACTGTACAAGCAGTATCTGAGTCCATGCTGTTTGCAGTTAAATGCGCGTTATGCACGAGCAATGAGGTACCACTATTGTGCTAATTTGGTCAGTGTGTGCGTACTGAGCTACAAAACGTGAGGATTTTGATGATCGAATGCTATTATAATTGAGGTTTTTGTGTTTATTAGTGGTGGACTCGGAATCGTAAATTAAATTTAAAGTACTCATTAGAGGTAAAGAACAAGTGCCTACTCTATCATTAGGGGTTCATCCATTATTCATCTAGTGAGCGAGCAGCATTTAAGTCCGCATCTCCCACAAGCAAATGATATGAGAACATGACGTTAAAGAGTAAAAAATATATGTTTCCACGGATCTTAGTGTCGTTAAGCAAAACAAGAATCGCTAAAATCGTCCATCGGTTGTATTATTTATGTTGTTCGCACTTGTGCAACAAAAGAGTATATTTTAGGGGAAAGTTATCCTCGTTTTGGAATGAATACTGTGAACTTAAGTATTTAGCGCATTAATTTACCAATGTTGATTTTGAAGTATTTTACGCATTATTTTACTCATGTTGATTTTTAAGTATTTGACACATTATTTTACCCATGTTGATTTTGAAGTATTTTACGCACTATTTTACCCATGTTGATTTTTAAGTATTTTACGCATTAATTTACCCATGTTGATTTTTAAGTATTTGACACATTATTTTACCCATGTTGATTTTTAAGTATTTGACACATTATTTTACCCATGTTGATTTTTAAGTATTTGACACATTATTTTACCCATGTTGATTTTGAAGTATTTTACGCATTAATTTACCCATGTTGATTTTTAAGTATTTGACACATTATTTTACCCATGTTGATTTTGAAGTATTTTACGCATTATTTTACCCATGTTGATTTTGAAGTATTTTACGCATTATTTTACCCATGTTGATTTTTAAGTATTTGACACATTATTTTACCCATGTTGATTTTTAAGTATTTTACGCACTATTTTACCCATGTTGATTTTGAAGTATTTTACGCATTATTTTACCCATGTTGATTTTTAAGTATTTGACACATTATTTTACCCATGTTGATTTTTAAGTATTTGACGCACTATTTTACCCATGTTGATTTTTAAGTATTTGACACATTATTTTACCCATGTTGATTTTGAAGTATTTTACGCATTAATTTACCCATGTTGATTTATAAGTATTTGACACATTATTTTACCCATGTTGATTTTTAAGTATTTTACGCATTATTTTACCCATGTTGATTTTGAAGTATTTTACGCATTATTTTACCCATGTTGATTTTTAAGTATTTGACACATTATTTTACCCATGTTGATTTTTAAGTATTTGACGCACTATTTTACCCATGTTGATTTTTAAGTATTTGATGCATTATTTTACCCATGTTGATTTTTAAGTATTTGACGCACTATTTTACCCATGTTGATTTTGAAGTATTTGACGCACTATTTTACCTATGTTGATTTTTAAGTATTTGATGCATTATTTTACCCATGTTGATTTTTAAGTATTTTACGCACTATTTTACCTATGTTGATTTTTAAGTATTTGACGCATTATTTTACCCATGTTGATTTTTAAGTATTTGACTCATTATTTTACCCATGTTGATTTTTAAGTATTTGACTCATTATTTTACCCATGTTGATTTTTAAGTATTTGACTCATTATTTTACCCATGTTGATTTTTAAGTATTTAGCTAATAATTTTACCCATGTTGATATTTTCTTCAATGAGAAATCTTCTTGAAAAAAAGACTCAAAATGAGTTCGTGGAACATAAACGCCCCATCAGTACCTTAGGTACTGAGATAAATGTAAAACCTTACCGGACATACAGACAGGCGGACAAAGGTAATACTATATGTTTCAAAATTATCAGTGAATAAAATGGCGATATACCACTAGGTCAGGCTGTCAAATGAAATATTTTTCTTCTATTTCAGATTACGAAAAGTGCATAAAGTTGTGTAAAATTCCGAAGAGGGTTGTCAGCTGATGCAAGAGAGAAGCGTTACCATGGAGAAGAATCTTACAGCACCACATATTCCTGAGAACGCTGCAGATAGGATCGTTACCATGGAAAACAATATTACAGCACTGCATACTCCTGCGAACGCTGCAGATGTGTCCGTTTTAGAAATGGTGGGACATTGGTACACTTCAATCCATGGCTACACCAGTCTAATCGTCTGCTTATTTGGAATATCTACTAATATATTCAACATTACAGTATTAGCACGAAGAGATATGAGGACTCCCACCAACATACTGCTCACGTGGATGGCTGTTTCGGATATCCTCACTATGTTACCTTATGTGCCCTTTGTGATTCATTTCTATTGTGCCTACACTCCAAACGACATGTCTCCAGAGAAATTATCTTACCACTGGGTCATGTTCATGCTCTTTCTTATCAATTTCGTGGCTACGACGCACACAATTTCTATCTGGCTTGGTGTTTCATTGTCCGTGTTCAGATTCGTGCAACTGAATTCCACGACGAAAGGTCCAATTGCGAGACAAAGAAGGATACGTCAGGTGAAAGTGATGATTTTCATTGTATATGTTTTTTCAGCCTTATTGCTGATACCGAATTATATGACAAATGAAACAGATTTCACGAAACAAACGGATACAAACAAAACAATTTACTTCATAAAGGATTTGAAGCTCGCTTCCAATGAAACGAAACCGATTGTGTTAGCTAACGTGTTGACATATGCGATTGTTCACAAAATTATTCCATGTGTGTTAATGATAGTATTTGGTGGTTCATTATTGATAAGTCTAAATTTAAAAGGACGCAAGCGTCGACGGCGCCTGTCAACGACGTCAAATAATATGAAGAAAGAAACGCGACAATCAAAAACTACCCGGATGTTACTTGTGGTTATAATTCTATTTTTAGTTACTGAATTCCCCCAAGGAATTCTTATAATCTTGAGCGCTACTGTATCTGGGTTTTTCACGACAGTTTACATGCCTTTGGGCGATATGATGGATTTTATAGCACTTGTCAACAATGCCATTAATTTTGTGCTGTACTGTACCATGAGTAACCAATTCAGGTCTCGCTTCTTTGAGATGTACTTTAAACGGACATCTAGCTTAAAAAAATTGAACACTATAAGCTTGCCCACGTCCGTCCAACGAACAACAGTTACTTCGGTACATGACACACATGACACGTGATGCATGGGCTTTATATAATAATGGTTATGGAAAGAATATATATATATATATATATATATATATATATATATATATATATATATATATATATATATATATATATTCATGGCAAGCAAACTACGTCACATCCGTTATAGCACACTTACAAGTTTTTACCTCCTTAGACGCAAGTTTTGGTTTTTACTTTTCCATGTTGGAAAGTTTTGGATGTGGCTATACCCAAATAATCCAGAAGGTACCAGGTAATCTGTATGTATTTAAAGGATTATTAAAGACGCCTTTGTTTCTACGAACATTTGCCGACAGTTTGAGTAAGATCATAGGTACAAACTATTAGTAATTCCTTGTGAGAACAACGATGTTTATGATAGCGCTTTAAATACCAGTAGATTCTCGGTTATGCACTGGGTGCATGAGCATAGTCGTAACTGAAACATGCCAACAATTACATCTGAGCTAGTGTGCTACCAGGGTTGTGACGTATGTGTGTGCTATCAGGGTTGTGACGTATGTGTGTGCTATTAGGGTTATAAAGTTCCTTACCCTGATATTGTTGACAGGATATACCATATTAAAAATGGTCATAGTCAAATGCCAAAAAAAGTACTGTCTTTCTAAAGTTGTGAATCTAAGTCTCAAGTTTGTTTCTAAAAGAGTTTTCTGTTTTAAAAACCCATTTAAACGATTTATAAATAATTTATTTATTACCGCCAAGCAGTATTTGGGGAAAGACTGTTTCCTTAACTTGTATTCAATTTGTTCATGTAAAATAGAAGTAAGATCTCCTTAAATGAGACTGGAAAGCAGTCTTATCTCTTGCGCCAGTATGTGTTGTGTCAATTGTCTGTCATAACTAAAATTTATTATTGATCTGTTAACATTTTTTTTCCTCAAGAATTCTATTGCCTTACTTACAGATATCAAAGGGATCGGACCACAAGTTTTCACATTTTTTCGAGGGTTCTATCCTTGAGTACAAATAAACAGTGTACCGTCTATACTCGCGTATAAGTCACTACCAACGGCAAACTGCATAGACCCAGATCTGGCGTCGCATAATGCGCCGGCAGATCTGGATCTATGCAGTTTGTAAGGACTTATCAGTAGAACAAGCATCATAGACCCTGATCTGCCGGCGCATTATGCGATGGCAGATCAGGGTCTATGTTGTTTGCATTTGCACCCGAGTTATACGCGAGTACAGACGGTAAGTAGCGGCACTAGACATTATACAAGCGATTAAAATAAAGGTGAAACTATAAATAAATTGAAATTTTTTTATTGAATCGACAATTTAGGAACAAAGTGAAAAAGAAGACGCCGGCGTTAGAATCACAATACTTTAACCATAAACAAACCCTTTAAAAGCACCTGGCGTAAAGGTGTCACCTAGACGGCAAGTACGTTCGCGACACTTGTCATGTACCCCTAAATCATATTCAGAACGGACTCCAGAACACAACAGAGACTTTCGTTGTAGACGTTTTGCATAACGTGTACAAGTTATAGACTTTAGGACAGCCATACCACTTTCAATGACATATTGTACTTTTCATTGAATAATGATGAATGTCATATGCTGAATCATAAAAATGGAGATGGCTTTTGTAATGAGTCTAAGTCTGGTGATCCACTCATATTCAGTAACTCCATTTCTAGATGTCATTGTGGTGATCCACTCATACTCAGTAACTCCATTTCTAGATATAATTATGGTGATCCACTCATACTCAATAACTCCATTTCTAGAAGTCATGGTGGTAATCCACTCATACTCAGTAACTCCATTTCTAGATGTCATTGTGGTAATCCACTCATACTCAGTAACTCCATTTCTAGATGTCATTGTGGTAATCCACTCATACTCAGTAACTCCTTTTCCACCTTAAAGTATCTTTGGCCGGAAAGCAACCTTTTACAATGTACCGATTGTGTTACGTCCTCTTCTGATTTCAATAACTACCATTCCTTATATCTTCAACATTTTTGGCGTCATGTCTCGGCAGCCATGCGCAAGTAATTAATTAAAATTTTGTTGCTAAGAAAGCTACATTTATACTGTATATTTCAATATTAGATAAATTCTTCCAAAACTTGATGAACTTAAATTAACAATTTCTACGTCTAGCATCTATGGTCTATGTGAAAAATTTGTAGATAATTATGTTGATGATTTCTTCATTACCATTGAAGGTTACAGTTTAGAGAGAAAAAGACAAAGTACATCGAGCTGGCGGTGGGATAGTTGTTTATATTTCCAATCATTTAAAGTACAAACGTAGATTATATCTTGATATTGATGTCATAGAATGTATATGAATAGAAATTTTCCCTACCTAAATAAAAGTATTTTCTTTTGCTGTCTCCCTAACTCGACTGCTAATTAGTTTGATAGTTTCTATACTAAATTCGAACGTGCTAATCTCTCCGTGATAAATATTGAACGGAGCATAATAAGTGACTTTAACGTACATATTTTTTTCTTCAAAATCGTAAAAGGCGGTTTGACACAATCTTCTTATAGCTTTACCCAACTTGCTCCTAAGTCAACAAGGGTAACAGAGTCAGCATCTATTTTAATGACGTTTACACTACTCACCCTCAGTCCATATAAGAAACCCTTATACCATGTTTAGCTATAATTGACGATTTTCCGGTCTGCGTGTCGCGAAATTAATCCATCAAGCCATGCAAACATACTTGTTAAAGTATTATATACAGATCTTTCAATCCCACTGATGACGGTGTGTTTCTTATTAAACTATTCTCAGCCTTCAAGAATGCTTCATTTGTGTCACTCGATCTGGGCAATGAGTTTAAAATTTGGACTAACAGGCTTTTATCGTTACTTAATACATGTGCTCCACAAAATTCAAAAGGGTTAAGCGACACACGCAACCGGAATGGTACACTGATGACATAAAAATAGCTAGTAAATTACGTAACTTCTACCACCATAACAAAGATCGGCAGAATTATAACATTTGGTGGAACAATACCTCTCTCATCCAGGAATATAAGCGACAATGTATCTCTAGTTTAATTTCCAGAAGATAGGACACAAAGCTCATCTGGAGTTATATCAAAAACATGAACGCATTGAATTCTTATTTTAATGCTCGTACAATTAATGTAAATAATGAACTTGTACATAAAAAAACATAAAATTGTAAACAGGATAAATTAATTTTTGCATGTCAGCAATCGCCTGAAAGAAAAACGTTTTTCCACCCCACATACCTTTTCATCCTTTTCTCATTTTGTATCAGAACGAACAACTTCTGATACTGAATGTGCTATATCTAGAATGTCTGTCTATGAAGTTCGTAACATTCTTTTTCCGTCATGATACGAATAAAGCTAGCGGTCCAGATGGGATTAGTGTCAAAATATTAAAGCTTTTTGAATATATTATAGCACTCTTTCTCAGTGATCTCTTCAATAATTACTTGAGACTGGTGTATATTTCGATGCCATGAAACAAGCCAAAGTGTTTCCTGTTCATCCGGGCGGACCTAAGAATGGCCCATCAAATTATAGACTTATTTCTACCCTGTCAATCATTTCAAAAATAATTGAGAAGCACGTTGCTACCCACCTATTTCACTATTTTAATGATCATCATCTTCTACAATGATCTCAATCGGGATTCAGACATAATAACTAGTGTCAAACTGATCTGACTAACTAATAGACGAACGGCTAGTTGCTATTACCGCAGGTAAAATCACAGGGGTTGTTTTTATATGTGTCTAAAAGGTCTTCAATATCGTTGATCCTGAGACTCCTTTAAACAAATTAGCAGCTAATAAATTGTCTACTCTTGCACACTCTTTGTTCATGTCTTACCTAACAAACAGGACTCAGATTGTTAGTATTGAACACAACTCGTCAATATTACGAGTACAACATGGCGTCGCGCAAGGCTCCATCGTAGGACCTATTCTTTTCCCAATCTGTATCAACGATCTACCTCTATGTCTTAAATACTCTTAATTCAATATATTCGCTGATGACACATCTATCCACCATTCAAACAATTCTAAATCTGTTGTCGATTATCATCTTCAGACCGATATATTCAATCTATTTAAATGTGGTGTACGCAAAATAAAATGCACACAAATCTTTGAAAACTACTTACATGACAATTCGTTCCGCTCAGAAACTGTCTACTATTCTTGTACTCAAACTTATGCTCGATGAATTTTAACTCGCCTCTGTACACTCTCAAAAATGTGTTCGGTATTTCATTGATAACAATCTTCATTGGGACACGCAAGTTAATCACATTTGCTTTTCACAGACTAAACGCGTTGTACTTATTAAAGTTCTTTCTAATTTATGTTTCTGAAAATATTCTTAATTTATCTTACAACATCTATGTTTTAACAGTCTTAGATTATGGCTGTACCATTTGGAGCAACTGCTGTATCACTCATACTGTTTACTAGGTTGCAAAAACCAACTGCCTGAATCATTCTAAAAATTGATTCTTTCACGTCATCTTCTCAAATGTTTTCAACATTAAATGGTAAAGCTGTCAATTGTCTTGTAGCTGATTATGTATCATATCTGATTATCTATCATATCTCACCAAATCGCTAATACATGTCCGCGACATTTGTTCCTTTTCAAACGTGTACATTTTTATTTCACTATCACGCTAATTTCTCTCTGGCTGAATCAATAAATCTCTGGTTGTATCCGGTCGAACAATTATGAAATAATATTCCTATTGAAATTAGAAATTCAACTTCATTCTATAAACTCAAATTCTTCTATCATGATTACCTTCTGAGTCACTCCTAATGATATCCAGACATGTATTCCAATTTTATTGTATACGCACATTTTGCCCCTCTTGTATTGTTTTAAATTAATGATATCATCCACAAACTGTTTTACACGTCATTTTAAGCAGGATTATGTGTTTTAACTGATGTTTATACGAATTTAGTATGTATCAATTTTTATGAGGATCATATGGAAAGTTAGCTTTTAAATTCAAATGTGGCTTTATTATAAATGGAAGGAGAAAAAAAGATCAGTGGGAAGAGAATAGAACTACATGTATAGTATGACTCAGAGTACGCAGTAAATAAATATCAAAGAAGCTTATAGTTTCATTCATATACAATTCGTCTTGTTTATAAAGATAATTCATTATCAGTAGCAGAATAATCAGTACTTTCATATAGAAGTTAAAAGTGGTAACAGGAAGAAACGGTAAAGTAAATCAAAACAATTTCATTCTAGTTTTTTTGGTATGCTCAGAAACACAACTATATGTAATAATTCCGATTAATAGTTCAGTAGTAATTGATAATTTATCGGTAATTTGAGTGGAGGGGTTTTGGAAGACCATATTATTTTAAGACCGTTAAGAAACAAACAACATTCAACGGTTACGCAAATTATAAATATAGGTATCAAGTTTAAAATATGAAATCAAATTCTGTGTGTTTATAAAAGGAGGAATCAGTATGTTCTTATTGTTGCGTAATTGTTCATTACACTCTGTGTAAAATCTTTTTATTTTATATCTAGTGCCGCCTCTTGTGCTTTGACTTGTATGGATAATTATTGTGAGAAATTGAAGGAAGAGAACTCCCGATAAGTTGCAAAATTTTCAAATGGAAGCATTCAGTGATGTATCAAGAGGACCCTCGATAAGTTGTAAAAACGTGTGGTCCAGTCGGATTGCTTCCTTTGTAACTGAAGGCAGTAAAATTTGCAAGTGGAAGCATTCAGTGATGTATCAAGAAGATCATGTAGATAACCTTTGATGAATTCAAAGTATATATATATTTGTAGTAACACCAATTTTGAGTAGTTGTGTATTCAAACGAAATGGTACCTTCCATCTTTGTCGTCGTTAGGACCACTATACTGGAATATGGCTAACATGAAAACACGTCTTTGTTTTTCTGTTGCAGTTATTCTAAACGGTTTGGTGTAAGAGGGTTCAACTATTTTATCAACAGTTACAGATATTTAAAATTCCTGTTCAACTGTCCTAATGACCTCTATTTTTACCTGGCGTTCATCAAACCAATGATTGTATCTACATGTATTTAGATTGTATCTAATTATCTATCTACACGATCATTTGGTGTATTTAACACAGATTCCATAGCATAAAATAAACAGTTATCATCTTTATTCTTTACGTTTACACAAGTGTTTTTTTTTTTTAATGCTGTTTAGGCCAAATCTTTGTATGGGCTTCTCTGATTGGTTGATACCATTCGAAGTGCAGTGCAAAATAGTATATCCTGTCAAACGTTCATCTTGTATTGTTGCTAATTTCCTGTCCAAATTTGGCATGGAGAATGTCAAATAAACGTTCAACGTCATCATCCATTTCACTTCTTTTTAATATGTTCAGAGACTTAGTTCTGTGGTAAAAGTTTCTAAAGTCAGCTTTTGCACCTTCCTGTGTTGGTCGTTTCATAAATCTTGCATAATCGTTAAATCTAATTGAACTGTCACACAACCAAATTGTAGTATTTGTCAACTGATGATCTTCAAATATGGTTCAATATCATGAAAAATTCACATATATCTCAATCGCTGCCACCATAAAATCTGTACTCGTTGATATTTCTTTTACATAAATCTCTAATGCTTTTCGTTATGATTCCATTTCAATTCTCTACATTCATGTGTCTGACGCCTTTTCTAATTTGAAGACGTATGAAGAAAAAAAAAAGGGGGGGGGGGTCCTCACTTTTTGTCTATTGGGATATCGAGTATAGGAGTGTTCAATTTTAGCAAAAGCCAAGCCTAGTGACCCGGAGCTTACCATACTGAATATTTAAGTTCCCCAGCAATCTATGGAACATGTACAGTATAACAGTTTTGCATATCGTGACCAGTGTGGACAGCTTCGAACGCTGCTTCATCCGTGACCTTTTCAGCTCTCTGTAACCCATGAAGTAATCACCATAAGGGAAGCTAGGCATTACCTCCGAACTGCTTACCGATTCGTGAGAATCCGAAGCCATGCGATCTGACAGGTGGCCAATGCACCAGACCACTCCGCATGATCGATAATTGGTGTGTGTCGTTTGCAACATACGCGCAACAATCTGACTTGGTTGGGCTGGGCCCTCTTTAAAGTATTTTGCCTAATAGGCTTTTGGTTTTCACTGACTCATGGAATTGTCCCTCGCTGTGTAAAGAAACCAGAGCGAAAGATTAATTCGTTGTGAAGAGAAACGAGAGTCGATTGATTGATGTTATTTGTGGTCACCTCCAAGTCCGTCCCAGCATGTAGAGTTGGTTGGAGCTTTAGAGATGACCTCATTAACGTTCCAAATACCAAAGGCTTTCTTGTTTTAATTTTGAAAAAAGAAGTTTGAATGAGGTTCCTCTGTTTCTGTTGTTTTACATACATCCATGTTTTCTAGAGATTAGGGCTTCTGGGTTTGTACTCCCCTCCCTTCAGGTATATCCTGTTGGTCGGGTTTCCATCCCGTTCTTCCCTATACAAATTGCAAGTCCTTGGTGACCTTTTCCCATGAGTTTCTTTTTTAGTTCTTTTTAAATTAGCTTCCTTTTTACTGTGTTTTTTTGTTTTTGCTTGTTGTTATGTTTTGTTTCCCTATTCTGTCCTGAAGTGGGCAGTTATGGATCGAAATTTTGTTCAGAGTTGTATTTGTATATCACATTTGTTTTATTGTATGATGCGTGCATGTATGTTTTCCATTCTCTCTCTCTCTCTCTCCTGCTTTTGTTTCCATATTAAAATATATTTATACCTTTTGCTGCTATATATATACACATATATTTCTATAATCATGTATAGATATATACATTTTGTTATATTTTTTCCAGTTTTTTACACACACACACACATATATATATATATATATATATATATATATATATATATATATATATATATATATATATATATATTAGATATACAATATATATCAATGAGCAGCTTATTTAGTTGTAATGTTTAGTGTTCAACAAAATTACATTTTTCTCTTTCTCACTGGGATTACCCTATAGATGGTTTTATTTTTTGTTCTCTTTACTTTTGGTAGTGGTGATGATATTGTTTCTTCCTCATCCGTGAAGTTTTTATTCTGGTAGTCTAATTTGTGATAGTCCTGTATTTCCGATGCAGTCATTTCTTTACTTGAGTTTTCCTCTTTTTCTTCGATTGTTTTCTTGTCGTGTTTCTTTTATCTTCGGCTGGATCTCTCTCTAGTGGCAATTCTTTTATGTGGGAAAGTGCATCCGGAGACAGGTAGTTTTCTTGTTTCTCTGACACAATTGGGAATTCTCTGACACAATTGACAATTCTCCTGTCTCCATATGCATTGTAGTATTTTCTTTTGGCGGGAGACTTTTGTTGGTTTGTTTCCGTTTTCTTGTCTCTGTTGTTGTTATTGTTGATGTTGTTGTAGCTTCTTCTTTCTCTCTTGATTTCTCATTTCTGCTTGGTTCTGTGTTGATATATTCCTTTTTGTTCTCTGTTTCTGATGTTTCTTTCTGGTTGTACTCATCTTCGGAAATATTGTCAATTCACTCTTGTGCACCTCTATGGGCACTATGATGTTGGTCTCTTTTGATGCGCTGTTTTTGTTTGATTGCTAATTTCTGCTTGGTTCTGTGTTGGTATTTTCCTTCCTAGGAATACAGTACCTCGGATCATGACTTTTATGGCATTTGCGGTAAAAAATACATCCTTTATACCATGACTTCACTAGGAAACCACGGATATTAAAGAAAGTTTTTAGTCCCTTGGCGTGATCTTTTTCTATCGTCATAATTCTTGCTCTGGTCTGTACTGTCAGGTGGTGACTGTAAGTAGCCATTTTTTATTCCTTGATTTCCACATTGAATTTTTGTTTAAATCTCGCAACTGTAGCCTCCAATGGTATTTCTTTTGGGATTGTGGTTAGATGGCTTTCCACGTATTTCACGGCTATCTCTCGCTGTATGCTTAGTGTTTTCCCCTTTATCATTATTGTATACTTGATCAATAGATGGTGTTCTCTCTTCGGTTGTATAATGAATATCTCTTTCCCGTCTTGAGTTAGGGCTTGTACCTCTTCCATGTTTATTCCTTGAGCCATTTGTGGGTTGAGTACATCTCCACTTGTAGGTCTTTCTTCTGCTGTTAGGGCTGTGAGGTGAATCCCTGCGTTCCTGCTTGCCACGAGGAGTTTGCCTTTGTCCATGTTAATGGTAGAAGTTTCAATGAATTGTTGTAGTACTGGCATTTTATTTTGTTCTTGAAATTAGTATAATATTGTTCGTTCAATAGTATTTCGCAATGTTCAATATAATATTTCACAAAAAGTGATTAAAGCTATTTTTCAGTATGAATCTTACTCACATTGCTATAGACTTGCGAGCGGTCTGCTTTGCACGCATCATGGTCAGAATTTACGCTCGATTCATTGAGTTTGAAATATAGTCGTGTGCGGCCATTCGACCATATACCACTACGCGGTCCCCACAGATATTTATATATATATATATATATATATATATATATATATATGTTCGCTGTTCCTTACATACTGTTCTTTTCACCTCGCTTATTCAATGATACGTGGTTTATATATTCAAATGCCATAAAAAGCATACAAGCCCTTTTGGATATTAGTTTAAACAAAGAAGATACTAATAAATACTTTATTTTTGATTCATGACTTTTTTAATTTCATCAATCAGTTTATTTTTAGATTATTTGAATAAATCTATTAAAAACCCTAGAGTTGGCCACGTTTGAACTCCCAATATATTTGCTTTAAAAAAGGGAGGTAACTCCTACCAACATAATCAACTCCGTAAGAGATTTATATGTCTTGACCATTTCTCGCGCTGCATTGATGTGGGAAAAAATTAAAATTATTTTGTGTTCTCTAATTGTCTTCTTAGCTTGATTGGTCCAACATTTCTCTTTTAATTTTATTTGTGAAAATAATACCTTCACGTCTGAATGGTCTAGTAATTTTTAGAATGGTATACATATTAACAGTTCTGTTGTTTGAATTTATCAATGTGTTCTTTCAATGATTTATTAACGTGTAGTCTCATTAAATTTCACAAATGTGTACAGTATTATCTTATCATAAAGTGTCTTTCTTTTAGCTCCTATATAGTTTCGTATTAACGTATCTGTTGGTAACGTATTTGTCTGACAAAACAAAAAAAAGTTGCGTATCTGTTTAAAATCTTGCGTATCACATATGATTAGAGTTTCAAACACTTCTAAATAAAATGAAGTACATACGATTAGGGTATATAATTTCTAGGAGACAAGAAGCTTTCAAAATCTTCTTTAGTACTTTTGGATTTGTCCAATAAACTACCACCTCAAATCTGTGTTGATACTGATGGACGACTTGTTGATCTGATGTCACCTGTTCATTAAAATATGCAATTTTGCTGCATACAAATCTTTCCGGAACACACCCTAGTACAGTCTGGACATTTACCGGTATTTCGTAACAGCCATATGCAGCACAAAATTCAAAATGGCCACAGGACATAGAGTGTGTTATTCCACGTGGATTTACAAGTCGTCAAACATAGAATTTGACCAGATATATTCTCTACATATCGCCAAAATGATCTTTCAACCGACGGTAGCTCAAAAGACGCGAGAAATAATGTTAAGTGTCTAAGATAAACACCGATATGTTGCGGACAGATTTGTCTGCAAACGATTCCTCGATTTTATCAATAGGTGATATATCAATAGGTGATATTATACCCACAACTAGTCCATCAGTATCAACACTGATCTGAGGGATGGTTTTTCGGACTACTTTTGGATTCGCCTTGCTGTACATACAAAAATATGTTCTCATAATGAATGTTTAGTGAAAATGAGGTAACGTATCTGAACATCACAGGCAGGCAGTAAATGACATCTATAAATAGTTAAACTGTGGTACATTTCCATTCGTTATATTGCGTAAAACAATTACAATATGTAAACTCTGAAGGATTAAGTTGAATATTAACGCTGCTCTAATCTGTTTGAAGATAGCATAGGCTTCCTTAGGGCAGAAATATCGAACCTCATGTACATCTCGCGAGATTTTTTGGGATTTCACTCCCCATGACGCGCAACTAATTTTTGTATATCATTTTATAATTTTGAGAAGTCTAACTTCATTTTAATCAAAATGGCTTTCAAACAATATTTCTTTTACTTACGGCTCCGTTCCGACATTAAATTCTGCAAATGGCGCCTGTTAACGGAAAATAAATGAATAAATATATTGCTCTCTTCCAAAACAGGCGAGGCAAGAGGTATTGCTTATCCTTTCTGACAATGAACAAGTACAAACTGTCACGTTAGTTTAGTTTAAACATATTTTCCGACATAAATTTGTAGTTGGAGATTCCAAGAGTTACAAAAAAAAAGGTAAGGGATTAGAACGAAAGCCAATGGCTTATAATGTTTTTGTTTTTTTTCCTTTTACGATACAAAAAGTGTAAATATATATGAATATATGTCCGATGATATTAAGTTTTAATGACAAAAATAGCAAAATTATTTAATAGTCAAAGTAAAGAATCTCTTGGTTAAATATTAGCATTTAGCCAAGGTATATAAAGCAGGAAGATGAACAACGAGGGATTTGGTGAAAGACGAGGATAAAGAAAAGAAAGAAGTTAAAAGGAGAAATTGTCAATTAAAATGTGTCAAACATTTGTGTAGAAAGTTGAGAACACAGGGAGAAGAGAAAGGAGAGGGACACAATAAATAAATAAATAAAAGAACAAAAAAGCAAGATTAAAAGTGAACAGTGCTTTCTTCTAGAGCGAGTCGTTGCAGAAGCGTTGCAGAGGCGATGGCGAATCGTTTGGAAAAATAGGGGCAATTGCTGTTTGCAGCTGTTCATGACCCGTAGAAGTACATGCGTGATAGTAACATGTGCGCTTGAGTAAATCTTTTTGACTTTTCAATAAATTTATGAACGGTATCGAAAATACAAATGTTTACTTCATAGGAAGCGTTGTATCACCGTACAAGAAGGTATTTAAAGTCAAATTACCAGTGTAATTTGCATATGTAAGAATTTAACCTCTGGAAAAGAATAGAAATATCGATGAAAACTTGTGGAAAAAAGAACATTACATTATGTAAATCTTACAATTATTTCTAAAGCTACTTGTGCAACATCTAAACAAGTTTTCTGCCCATTTATTTCCAGCAATTTTGCGACATACATATGAACGCAAAAATCAAAAACATACAACTATCTCTTTAAGACATTGTAAACAATAATTCCTGCATAATACATGATGTATCATTATATCATAGAAACATTGCTACACTAGCAATCATACCACTATTTATTTTCAGCTGGAATGTTTGAACAAAACATAGAGTACGAGTCGATATCATATAAAAAAAATAATAGCTGAATCTGTCATTTACTTACTATCCTTTCAACCTGTAAATGATAACATTAAATCTGCATACAAACTCAAAACGCGTATTGGAAAGAAAGCAACACAAATTAAATCACTCCATGCCCTCCCCCCCCCCTCTCTCTCTCTCTCTCTCTCTCTCCATATATATATATATATATATATATATATATATATATATATATATATATATATATATATATATATATATCCCAAGCTACAGCAAAAACAAATCAGCAATTTAATATATATAATATTTAATTTAATATAAAGTTGCAACTCTCTTTGCGTATTAAATGTATCTTTCAGCCAAATCCTCTCTTATTTCAGAAAAAGAATGGATACAAATAACACAACTAATAGATATGTGGATAAAATAGCACACTGACTACCACTTGTATTTTTACAATCTGACTCAGTGCTGGAGCATATACACATTTTGCCTTTGAAATCAGCCACGTCCAGCTTGACTAAGAATGTGTTGAACCGGTCGACGATTGTCTGGAAGAACGATTTGTCCCTGGGGTCGTTCTCTCGCTGGAAGCATCCGTCATAGGGCATGCTAGATATCGTGTCTTCATAACAGCCTCTTTCAAAGGTGTTTAGGATCAGTTCTTGTAACGGATAATAATAAGTGTTAGTTCATAATATCTAACATCTTTATATAAAGCGTAGTTTACAAGATAATGTTCATTTGACATACAATTTATGAAACGAGTTATGCTAGCTCGTGACATATTCTATTATTCAACGAGTTTCATAAAGTTTCACATAAAATGAACACCATTTTAAGATTATATGTATCACATAACGTTAAGGACTTTACATAACTCAACGACTTTGTTATGTCATGATGTTAAATGTTACGCCACATTAAGGCTAATGATGTTTATGCTATGACGTCATTACGCTAATAAAGGTGAGATTTATGTGATGCATCTGATTTACAAATGACGAGGTTTGGTACAGGAAGTGACGTATGCATGTATGACTTGCTTTGACACAGATAGAAGTAGATGGGAAGAGGGGCTAAATGGTCATTTATTTGACACATGTGCCTCCATTAGCTATCCTGATAACAAATACGAAAAACAATGGAAACGGGTCTATAAAGCTAGTAGTATAAGATTTCAATGTTCTAGAACCTTTTATCGAAAGGGAGGGGGTATGAAAGTTTAAAGTCTCTACATTTCACACTGGATGGGTCTGTCTGCTCTGTGAAGAAAAATAACTGTCAACCAAAGAGTTATGAAAACCTCTTCAAATAAAATTTTCATTTCAGCCACATGTGAATATATATATATATATATATATATATATAGATATATATATATATATATATATATATATATATATATATATATATCACTATAACTGCACGTAATTGCATAACAGTTTCAAAATCTTACGGAGTTGGAAAGCTTTTTGTCGGGGAGAATAAAGAAGACAGTTACAAAAACAAAAACAGGCAAGCACAAAATCCATAACAAAATATATATATACATGATGAGATTTGCAAGAGAACTATTCTACATGTCAAATAAATAAAGGAAACAGAGAGAGAGAGAGAGATGCCTAGGTATACCATACCATTCTGATATGGGGCGATATCAAAGCTAAACACACAGAGCAATCGCCATTAATCCCTAAATATTTCAAGTAATTTAGCTTGAATATTTTCTGCAAGACTAAGAAATATGTGTAAATTTATATGTATATATGTATTTTAAAGTATTAATACAACTTTTCCTTCTCTTTGTTTGGCTAAAAAACATATATTCTTATTTCTTAACAGTGCTTTAATAACAATGCTACTCTTCTTATATCTACCTCTCTACCGGTTTTCCTCTCGTTAATTCTTTTTTATATTTTAACTTTTCGTTAGTTTTTGCAAATACAATATCTGTTTACAACCTATCTATACAGAGAGAAAGACTAGCTTTCTACAATAAAACGGATTTTTTAGTCATTTCAATAGACGCTTTCAAGATAAAAACTATAATTCATCTTTACTTGACAACTTACTTTATAGAATAGGTACACAATGTTGCAATTATTTTTATAATTCTAAAATTATTTTACCTTGTCCGAGAGCTTTGACGGTCACCTGACCTCTATAGTGACGACATTTGGTCACACTGCTAGGTTCTGGTCCTAGACATGTTTTGTACTGTATTCCGGAAATGCTAGGATCCACTGTCTCTCTTGCACACACGGGATCAGAAAATGCGTCTATAATCTTCTGAATGATGTCTTTTAACAGAGGAACTTGCACATTTGTCGTCATATATGTACAATCAGGACATCGCAGACCTGTAATGTTAAAAATATTGCCGTTCTAAAATATATACAAATTGCACGAAGAAGTCTTCTCTTATAATTGCTGGTGAGTAGGAGCTCACAGGTTACCGCCACTTCTGTGGCACAGACTTTGATTTTAAAGCAATGTTAAAGAATCTCTGGATAGAACGTCACAGTGACCCTGTTTTGGTGCGCTATACATTTGCATACAAAGACGCATCTACACTGCAACAGGTAATAAGATATTGGTATCGGACCGCGAGCGCCATTTGGAAGGTCTATGTCCACACGTGGATCATTTATTCCATGTATTTTGGCAATATGAATTCAAGTGAGTCCAGCAGAAACTATACATAATAATTATTCCTAACTGCAAATGTGCCAAGATTACATTACGGTAATTTCTAACAGGTGAAAATATTTAATCAACTTTCACTGGAACAAATAATCTTTATTTCTTTTAGTTTATAAAATTTCAACGGTATGGTATTTGCAAATAGATACAAATATTTAATAAACTGCCACTAGAACAAGCAATCTATTATTTTTTGTTGTTGTTGCAAGTTTAACAAAATTCACATTCAATTTTTAATTGACTCCTTAAAATATGGCTGTAAAGTTGAGGCTACTCATCCGTAACATCAATGACCACTATGGTGTAAATAAATTACTACTATGGTGTAAATAAATTACCACTATGGTGTAAATAAATTACTACTATGGTGTAAATAAATTACCACTATGGTGTAAATAAATTACTACTACGGTGTAAATAAATTACCACTATGGTTTAAATAAATTACCACTATGGTGTAAATAAATTACTACTGTGGTGTAAATAAATTACCCGTATGGTGTAAATAAATTACTACTATGGTGTAAATAAATTACCCCTATGGTATAAATAAATTACTACTATGGTGTAAATAAATTACCACTATGGTGTAAATAAATTACCACTATGGTGTAAATAAATTACCACTACGGTGTAAATAAATTACCACTATGGTGTAAATAAATTACCACTATGGTGTAAATAAATTAACACTACGGTGTAAATAAATTACCACTGTGGTGTAAATAAATTACCACTACGGTGTAAATAAATTACCACTGTGGTGTAAATAAATTACCCCTATGGTGTAAATAAATTACTACTATGGTGTAAATAAATTACCACTATGGTGTAAATAAATTACCACTATGGTGTAAATAAATTACTACTATGGTATAAATAAATTACTACTATGGTGTAAATAAATTACTACTATGGTGTAAATAAATTACCACTATGGTGTAAATAAATTACTACTATGGCGTAAATAAATTACCACTACGGTGTAAATAAATTACCACTATGGTGTGAAGACATTCGTGCATGTGTTCTCCTGTACATTTATTGAGCTTGTGTCAAAATATCTTTTAAAAATTTTGAACTTTATCATTCTTAGCAAAGAGTTATAAATTAACGAAAAATAAATTCTTCGTTCTAGTGAAAGTTTATTTAATATGTTTACCTATTATCAATGACTATAATTTATTGTAGGTACTACTGGCAAACGGTACGATCGAAACAATATCCATTAGCATTATTCGACGAATAAATTATTCTGAAAGCACTGTCTTTACAATCCAGTAGCTTTCAATTTATGAACGAGTCCTTTATGCCACAATCAGTCAATAGCTGTTCTTATGCCGCTAAACACAACTCTAATTTCCTTTTCAGAATCTATTGCTTTGCAGAACTTATCATAGAGGTATGTTAATTGATTAAATGTAGAATCACCCGGAATAAAACCAGACTGGAAAGGTATACGAATGTTATTTTCACGGAAGTAATTAAATATGTGTTTAAAAACCAGTCTTTCAAAAACTTTGCTAACAGTATTGAGAAGCGATATTGGTCTGTAATTAGTTACGGTGGAAGGGTCGCTCTTCTTTAAAACTGGACAAACGTTTGCTTCTTTTCAAGTGTCTGGAAAGGTTGATTCTCTAAGAGACTAGTTACAAAGTGAACAAAGCGGATGTGAGAGTTCATTACACAGCTCAGGCAGAATACAGTTATTTAGACCATCCGGACCAGAAGCCTTACCAAGAGGAAGGTTTTTGAGAACATTTTGTACTTCGTCAGGCGTTAGTTCTATAGAATATAAACTTACATCCGTATGTAAAGATATATCTAAAGGGTTAACATTGTTTTATCTACTACAGTTTGCTCAACAACAAAAATCGTTAAATATCTCAGCGATGTCAGCTTTATCGGTAATTATAATTATGTTGAAGGTATGGAATAGAATGTGTACGGTATCGAATAGAATGTGTACGGCGAGGGTTGATGAATACCTTAAGGACTGACCACCAATCTTTGGATGATGTAGTGCATGACTTTAACTTTTGTGCCAATTGTTTGGCTTTTCTAGAGAGTGTTTTGTTCCGCAAGGAACAAAATTTAGTCCAGTGAGATGATAGATTAGATTGCTTGGCTTTTCGATAGACTCTCTTACGTTTGCTTATTGACCTTTTGATTGCCATTATGATCCATGGGGTTCTGATGGTTTAATTTTAACAGTTCTATTCGGAATACATGGGCCATATATCAAGACTATGTAGTCAGTGATATTTTTTTGCATATTTGTCAATATTTCAAGCAAACCCAGTCGGTAGTGGATGCTTTATGTCTCAGGAGATTATAGTCGCCTTGGGTGTATATCCATATATTCCTCGGAAACGAGTTATGTTTTGGTTTTCTGTAGTTAAATATCCCATGAAAGTTTGATTTAAAGAGTAAGCAATCATACTACTACGCCACGATAGTATTTATTGTATTAAAGCATTATACCTTCTTCTGCTGATACTGTGCTGAATATGACCTTAATTATCTCATCATTTACATAAAGAACATGTGCGGTCTCTTTTTTTTGTGGGTTGTGGGGTCTACTGTTCCTCATACGTGTCGACGAAAAACATGGGAGAAGAGTCACCATACGACTCCTACGAAATTTTGAGTAAAACTCTAGATTTATACGATCATCTTTCGAGCAAAGATCAAGTCTTGATTCGAGCAAAGATCAAGTCTTGATTCGAGCAATAATTTTGATAAAATTCCACTCTTTTTAACTTCACTATGTAGTCATCCAGGGATCGTCGTCCACGTCCTATCTTGGTTCAAATCTTAGGACAAGTTGTTTATTTTTAATTCTCCTTCATTTAGCATTCCGCATGGGCGAGTATTAGTAGAAATATTGTTATTTATCAGTATATGAAATTTATACTCTAGAATATATAACATTTTGGCTCTAGACGGACCTTATGGAGGTGTATAAATTGGGACTTAGCTTCAGGATAAAGTTTTAGGGCAAGTTCTTACTTACCGTCTATACTCGCGTATAATACGGCTCCAAAAGCAACATAGACTCTGATCAGCCTTCACATAATGTGCCAGCAGATCAGGGTATATGTTGTTTGTTCTACTGATTACCCCTTACAGATCTGGGTCTATGCAGTTTGCAATTGGTATCGAGTATATACGGTATATCTATATGATCTGTTCTTTCATCAAATCACCAAGTTATTATGTGTATTCTTTTCAGGGCTGTTACTTATTGATAATGATGACAGGAAATATGTTGCAACTGAAAGTGTGTGTGGAGGGGGGGGGGTAGGGTAGGGGTTATGTACCTTTGACATTGTTAGAGTTTTGGGGCAAGTTCCTACTTAGCTATATGCCTTTGCAACTTTTCATCCTATGGTCATGGAACTTTATACATGAAACTATTTGGAGAAGTACTATACTGTTATTTGTCTCATGAACCTTATTTTCATTAGTGCTTGAATGATATTTGACAATATCTTAGCAATGTTGGTCCTGTAGTCATTAACTGTATACCAATGATGTTTATTCTTTGATAGATGTGTTTCTTAGCAGTTGTACTAATGTTTACAGAGAATCTTTTGATACTTTGCCTAGGAAGTAGTCTCTTTGTCATGGTCAAAACATGGACATGGTTAATTGTTTGACACAGGCTTCTATTTAACACTACATCACTGTAACTTTTTATCCTATGGTCGTTACACTTTATGTATAAAAGCACCTGGAATCGTTATAGGCCACCATACAATAATCAGTTAACCGCTCCATGTAAACAAAGAAGTTGTACGGTAACATTAAGATGACAGGACACCCCTACAATCAACAATAAACGAGCTGTTTACATTTATTGCATTTGAACTTATTCTACGGACTGAAGGGAAGAAAAAACATACGGAAGTAAACACGTGTTTGTCATTACAAAGGGAAGAAGACTTGCGATCGAGTCTTATAACTAAGAACACATAGATTTTGGTCAGGTTACTAATCACGTACTTTCCATTTTCAGGCGGAATATTTTATGCACACTGTACTGTCATTTCAACCATAACGTGTTTAACTGTGAAGCGAAGATGTCGCCCTCCACTGTGGGAAAAAAAATTATTTTTTCAGAACGAGTTATAGAAAGTCATTTCAGTCTTCCTCTTTGATATTATTTACAGGCACAAGAATGTCCTAAAGTGTCCAATCCAGAAAAGTCGGGGATATACGGGCCTGGGAGCGCCACCTGGGTGAAGGTGAAAATGATTTGAAGATTTTTAGATAAGTAAATACCATCTTTTTCAGGACATAAATTCGTCTGTTTTGCAGCTTTTAATCATTGTAACATTCATGAAACCCTAATATCACACTTGCATGGTTATTCTTGCTCACATAAGTCTGAATTATCAGGGCGCTTTTCCAAGCCGTAAATCGGTATTTCAGGCCACGTACTACAAAACATGACCCAAACACCTCATACAGAGAATTAGTCCTATATCAAATGACCAAACACTTATACGTGAGAATATCCCGAGAATTCTTGTTGAGAAATTATGGAGGGTCCATTTTACAAAACTCATCCATGCTACCATTAAGTCTCGTGAATACTGTACATTATGACGCCTGCTCCTAGTAATTGGCTAATTACTCGGTCTGAGAAATATATTCACAACACCGACTGCACATAATCAAGTAAATAATCTCTAAAATCTAACAACGCTATAAACGGAGACGTAAATACAAATAGCACATACAGTAGGGTTGTTACAGTATTTATGTTACTGTAGAAAATAAATATTACTAACCTTTGATTGTTGAAGAGATCTCATATAAGTGCCTCTTCATAACTTCACGATCGAACCACTCCTAGATGAAGTCGTCAAATTTTGATCACGTTTTCGTGAAAAGCAAGCATTTCAGATGAAACGCCGTCGCTTATTGTCTAAAGGAAACATTTCATCAACTGCAAGCGGTTCATATATTTTATTCACACTTCTCCGACTGAAGTATGCCAGCTGACCACTGATAGGATAATCATCTCAGTACAGACCAAGCAGAATGTGCTATACCAATCCCTATCGGTGTTGTATACAAAACCGCAGCGCGCAGCGAAATCAACCAATAATAGGCCGTTCTTGGGCGATTTTGAACAAAATCCAAGATCTACCCAAATGTGGTTTTTCTTTCTTTACTTCCTTAAGTGACGCGAATCTCTGGAAGGACCTCGAGCCCCAAAAAAGTGGTATTCCGGAATTGTTGCAGACATTTCTTTTGCCTATATGTAGCATTTACAAACAAATTTTGATGAAGATCAATTTAAGTCTAATAATCTTGAAAATAGTACGAACATGGCATGCCTAAATTTGTTTCTGATTAATGAAACACTACCCGTATTTCTTGTGCCAATATAAGCGATGGATATGTGCTTTATCGTGCTCCTGTATAGAGATTTAGGACAAAATAAGTTTCTACAGGAGACTGTATACAGGCAATTCGTATTCAATATTTGCAGAAATTTAATAGTCGCGCCTCGTTAATATGCAACCGGAAAATAGCGAAGTTGTCGGAAAAAAGCAAAGTTGTCGGAAAATAGCGAAGTTGTCGTACGGAGCTGTATACGTCATCTGACACATTTCGAAGAGGTCAATAAACCGTAAGTACAGATTATGTAGGTGGAAAATATTATGAATATAAAACAAATAGATAAAATTATAGTCTGATGCTTAAGACATTCGTCACTACAACTTCTAAGTGACTTATTTTCATTTAATTAGTCATTTTCATTATCATATTTACCTCTACTGCAATGCAAGCTATTGCTTAAGTTAATATACTGAGATCATGCATATACATCATACGCTGCGGGATTCATGTGTTATAACAAACAAGAAGAGAACGAAGAAATTCATCGGTTAAGGGACATATAAAGTACTTTTGCATTAAGCAATTAAATCATGAAGTAGAGTAGAGCTGTTAAACTAACCCTGGCCTCGGCGTCGAACATATAAAAGCATATACATATGCTCTGTCTCACTAATCTCAACCGTCCATTTTCCTATATCCTAGGCAACAGTTCGGAGTGGGTTTCGCAGCTCTTAACCCCAGGAGGTTACCGCACCCTTACAACAAAAGAAATTCACTGTGGGGCTTACATTTGACATTGTCCTTTCATAGGTTAATCTTTTGCGTAAGTTCATGACCATATATATATATATATATATATATATATATATATATATATATATATATATATATATATATATATATATAAAGCGTACAAATCATATGAAGAGTACAAACCATATGGCAAATTACAGTCCTCTCAAGTGCACTGGATCCAGCAAGGGAAAACAGAGACAAGACAAACAATAAACACAAAAAGCGTTGAAATTACAAAAGTTTACATAACTATTTCTACGGGAATTACAGCTTGAAAATGTTTGATGTGTCGCCTAGTTGATTTCAAATCGACTGGGCGTTCTAGTGGCAGTTGATAAGATATTTTTACATATTTGTAATGACCATAATGTGATCTAAGTACTCCTATCAGTTAGAACTAATTACAATGTATAGTTTATGATCTGCTCATTTGAAGTTATATGACCCAAATACATGGTGTAATGACCGAAACGGACACATAAACCATAAGTTGCTTTTGGACGCAAACTATGTTTTGTGAATTGTTGATAGATTGTACAAAGCATACGGTAGCCCAGTGGCGCCACTACCACGGTTGTAATGCATTTCTTCTAAAAGATCAGCACCATTAAACAAATGAATGAAGACCATATAACATAACGGTCTTATTATTAGTAAACCTACATCCTCTTGAAATTTATTCTTCGTGTTCATAGGGTCATTTAAAATTTTCATAGAAATATAAAAAACAAAACCACATGTAGTATAATAATGTAAACACTTAAGATCGAGCAAGTAGGTCATAACTGCAAAGTTTGATTTTGGCCCCAATCTTGTGCTTAAGTCCGCCAATCGAATTCGTCGTCTAAGCTTAGTCTGCACTTTGCTCTTCTTTTGTGTTCTGCTTCCATTTTCTCTTCCCAAAAACTGTACAAGTTACAGGCCTACATCTCTTTCACTTTGCATTTGTAGCCATGTGTACCAAGTAGAGGAAAGCATGTAGCACGTGCTCCATAAGAAGTCGGCATAACAAGGACGGAGACTCACGAATAATTTGTGCTGCGACCCGAATTTTTTTCAATATTCTAATTCTGTTAAACAGCATACTTTTATTTCTTCTAATCATGCCCAACGTTCATAACGTTTTTGTCACTAGAGAAAAACAATATTCAAACTTTTTTTTTTTCTTTTGGATTTTTTTCCTCAGTTGTGCTACTTTCAATATTATTTTCCAAACCATTTCAAGTATTAAGTGTATAAATAGCGCCGTTTTTTATGACAGAATAACGGAAACATGTAAATTTCATTAGACGAACACTGAGCAGTATTTACATAGAAAGTTAGATAACTCTGCTAATATCTCTGTCAAGTAAATCTTCGCGACTTCTTCCCCTTGTCATAAGTTAATGATTCCATTTTAGGAAAACAGGAAGACAGACAAATATTCGTTCAGTCATATATATCTGACCTTGTACACCAACAGGTAAAAAGGTTTAAACGTAAGTAACAAAAATGACTGGGTCGAATATTTATCAGCAGAATCGCACGTACAGTTAGTTAGTCTTGAATACTGATTGTAGTAAGCTAAAGAAGTGCATTTAAACACCACTGTCCAGACAGTGTTATCCATGGGACAATATTATACATGTAATGTCCAGACAGTGTGTTATCCATTGGACAATATTACATATGTAATGTCCAGATAGTGTGTTATCCATGGGACAATATTACACATGTAATATCCAGACAGTGTGTTATCCATGGGACAATATTACACATGTAATGTCCAGACAGTGTGTTATCCATGGGACAATATTACACATGTAATGTCCAGACAGTGTGTTATCCATGGGACAATATTACACATGTAATGTTTATTGAGTTCAATCTCTTGGCTTTTACGTGGGGTAACCGTGCAACAGGTGTGAATCGCCCGATTATGAAAAGTTCCCTTGCATTACAATTAATTCAAACGTAATAATTTCCAAAACGATCAATCAGTGCTGACTATTTATTTATGTTGTGTCCTAGTGCACACCAAAAGTTAGTTTGGGTGCATTTCGACTTAAAACTAATACACTGGATTTCATCATAAATGTAGACAAAAATGAAGGAATTCTACAAGGAACCTAATCATTGTGGTGATGCCTGAAAAATATAGTTTTTACCTCTTTAAAGGTGAGACTCATCCAATTTTGACAGATTTCTTTCTTACAAATGTACCTACTATGCACGTTATTTCATCCAATTTTGACAGATTTCTTTCTTACAAATGTACCTACTATGCACGTTATTTCGTCCAATTTTGAGATTTCTTTCTTACAAATGTACCTACTATGCACGTTATTTCATCCAATTTTGACAGATTTCTTTCTTACAAATGTACCTACTATGCACGTTATTTCGTCCAATTTTGACAGATTTCTTTCTTACAAATGTACCTACTATGCACGTTATTTCATCCAATTTTGACAGATTTCTTTCTTACAAATGTACCTACTATGCACGTTATTTCGTCCAATTTTGAGATTTCTTTCTTACAAATGTACCTACTATGCACGTTATTTCATCCAATTTTGATAGATTTCTTTCTTACAAATGTACCTACTATGCACGTTATTTCGTCCAATTTTGAGATTTCTTTCTTACAAATGTACCTACTATGCACGTTATTTCATCCAATTTTGACAGATTTCTTTCTTACAAATATACCTACTATGCACGTTATTTCGTCCAATTTTGAGATTTCTTTCTTACAAATGTACCTACTATGCACGTTATTTCGTCCAACTTTGACAGATTTCTTTCTTACAAATGTACCTACTATGCACGTTATTTCATCCAATTTTGACAGATTTCTTTCTTACAAATGTACCTACTATGCACGTTATTTCATCCAATTTTGACAGATTTCTTTCTTTCAAATGTACCTACTATGCACATTATTTGTCACACGGTCTCATAACTTTGAATTTATTTGAAACTTCATATTGTTGCACACAAAACTTGATTACATAGCTGCTATTCTAGTGTGTTTTAATTTTTCTTGGGGTACTGCTGCAGTGTGAATAGGAAACATGCGGATGGTTCGGTTCTTTCACTTTAATCGGACCATGATTATTTTTTCAGGCCCTTCCACCATAAGTGGAGTAATGCTTAGTCTGTCTTAAAACAATTACGAGCTCAACATTTATTGATCATTTTTGTTTAAAGAAAATAATCTGATTTGTCGATTCAGGATGTCATATGGTGTGATGATAAGGTATACATTGGCGGTCCATGTCTGATCAACTGTGAATATACCACATGTTTGGCTCTGGATGAATCAAATTCTGGGGATCACCATTCTCAACAGTTTAGTTATCTTCCGACAATTGGAAATCAACATACCGATAGTTTATGACACTCATACAGTCCATCCCAGCCACACACCCACCCTACCCCAACCCCATAAATTAAATGCTCGGTCCCTTAAAGGGTACACCTGTCACATGTACATAGCCTTCGTATAGGATAAAAGAGATATGTAGATTTAGTAGCGATTGATTGGATATAGTGTGTGCTACATATATCCCTCGTGAGAGAGAGAGAGAGAGAGAGAGAGAGAGAGAGAGAGAGAGAGAGAGAGAGAGAGAGAGAGAGAGAGAGAGTTACTGTTAGCGGGGGCAATTAAGCTGAATCCCAAGATTGCAAGTACAAAATGCCTCGTCCTGTTAATCGCCATATTGACGGACTGGTTTAGACTTCGTCGCCCTCAGAAGCAGCAAGTTTAGTGTCCGTATCAAAGAACGAAATAGCAAATACTAACACACAACACAACCTCATGTGCAGTAAAATACTTGAGCAGACTACACAACTAACCTTAAGTGCATAAGGTCACTAGTGTGTTCTCGGGCGTGACTCACCATATTATTTCCAGCGTAACAGAAGGGTGATTCAAGGGAAGCAGAAGTTAAAAACGTATCGTCATTGTCCGTAAATGACATATGATCGTTCCATTTTTTCTTGTATCGTGTGATATGTAACAAAACTATAAACGTCTGAACTGCAGAAAATGATGAATCTACTTGTACCGCTAAATTGTCATCTTTACCAAGATGGGATACAGCAGTAGCAGATGGAAAAGGAAGATGAGGTTTTGCAGTAGCAGAAACATTAGTAGTAGTAATATTAGTAGTAGAAGTAGTAGGAGTAGTAAAAATAGCACCAGCAGTGGTGGTGGTTCTAGTGGTTATCAATTGTAGTAGTAACAGTTGTGATGGCATCGCCGTCAGCAGTAGCAGCAGTGGTAGGAGTAGTAGTAGTAGCGATAAAGGTAGAGGTTGTGGAAATACTGGCGAAAGTTACGTTGTAACGTTATTAGTATGATCCAGGGTTATCAGTTACTTTTAATCATAAGTTAAGAAGGAGAATACGCATCTAAAAAAATGTTCAGTAAGATCAGCGATGATAATGGCTAAAATCAATTGAGGAGTTGCCTTTCATTTGAGGGCGCCAGATAATCTTTATTAAATTGTTTTGTTTTTGTTGGTTTTGTGTTGTTTTGGGGATTGTTTTTTGTTTTTGTTTTGTTTTGTTTTTTATATATGGGTATTTGGGACTGTTTTTATTTCTTGAAGTAAAAGAGTACTTCCTTATTGGACTGGTTTTCTCACTTTCATGAAGAAAGGTATACCATAATAGCAAAATGGTGTACCAGGCACGTACGATATTGGACTGTCTTTCGTACCTTGATGCAAGGTATCCCTCCGTCACAAAGGAAAAAGCAATGTATACGACAAGAATCTATTTTTATCGATGATATCATGTCCTCTTTCAGCTTCCTGTGCATGTATTGGGTGCAGGAGGGGGGTAGACAGTAGCAGTTTTAAAGCAAAATGCATGCTCTAAAAGGAAACTAACCATAATTTGCTTCCAACAGAATGCTCCATGAACATCCTTCTTCAGTCGGACATGTATTTTATTGTGTCTGAGCAAATATATCTTACACTTTATAGGGTCGGTTCAAAATGGATTTGTGCAAATTTTCATTATTGATGTTAGCAGCAAAAATTAGAGGCGACACTTCAGGCAGCACTGTTTATAAATTTTCATAATTTTACTTTAAATCTTTTTCTGTCCGATTCAGAATGTCGAAAAGTCTTGAAATTAAGACTATGTTCAACGTAAAAAGGTCGACAATCGCGTTGAAAAGAAGGTCAAGTTTAGATGTACGTAGGAATTTCCCCTTCTAAAAAATAGCATGACTACGAGTAATATGGTCACATGACGCCTCAATGTGTACTCTGAGACGCAATAGTAGGTAGACTTCGAGATTCGATAGTAATAAAAAACTATTTACTGTTATCGCCGATGAGATGAAATCGTTTTAATGCACATCAGTGTATTCTCCAAAGAGTAATGCAGCTTAGATCTGCAATAGATAAAGCAGGTCATTTGTTGTGTAATGGGATCGTGGGAAGTCATTCAATGTGTTACCGACTTAAAGTTTATTCTATAACGTTATCTCCCCCCCCCCCCCCCGTCTCTCTCTCTCTCTCTCATTTTGTAGTTAGATATATACGACGATCATAATTGCTTTGGAAAAGTACGCCACAAGCTCTTTATCTCTAGTAGATCAATTTCCTAGACATTGTTGTATGTATGTTATGCAATTTCATGTACGCTTTCACATTTGTCACTTATGTTAACACCTATATTAAGTAAACTGTATTTGTAATGACCGACTTTTCTTGCTAAACTGGCTATACTAAGTTTTTGGATTATGTACTACAATGGCAAAGCAGGCAAGACATCATTCAACATACTTTTCTGTTGGTTCATTATTAGCACAGACCTTCAAATATGTGTCCAATTATACACAAAGAAAGAAAAGAAAAATGTTTCATTTAGTTTGAATTTATGTTTCATGCAATATTTCACTCGCGTCTTCTTTGGTACTATTCTTATTTTCGAAGTATTGTGCGGTAATTAACCCATTAGCTTGGTGGAAAAAATCGAAACAAATGGTTGATTCAATCTGAGATTAAAAATATCAGAGGTAGGAAACTCTGCTCGTAAAGATTTAATTAAATTAAAATGAAATTTAAATTTTAAATTAAAATCTGCAAATTAAACTGTCACGAAATATCGCGACTTCCCTTGGGTATGCAAGAAAGTTAGTTCGCCAATGTGTTGAGATGTTGGTGAAGTTGAAGTTAGTTTTCGTTTAATGTGAAAATTTTAGCTGCAAAGTAAGCTAGATCTATTTGGGATGAATATACAGTGAAACCTTTCAAGACCGAAACGTCACTAAACCGAAATTCTATTGAAACAAAAACTTTTTCATTAATTTCATTAAAAAATTATTCAGTAAACCGAAACCCCTCTACTTTGAAAACGGGAACAAATTTTTGGCCCCAGATTTCATTTTTACGCAGAAATGACCCTTAAAAAACCGAAACTTGACTCAAAACCTGGTATTGTATATGCCAACGATCAGGACATACTAGTAGCACAGGGCCACGAGATCTGGCTTGAGAGATAAGAGTGATCATCAATGCTTACTTGGCTAAATAGGAGATACTCCAGGCCCACAATTGTTGTTTTGTGTTTGTGCGGTTGGGTGTGAATGTATTTCGTAAGGCATTCATGGTAACTAAGGTTTATGTACCCGTTTTGGCCATTATACCATCAAAATTATTACCCTCTATATGTGTGTACATACGTCTATTCATAAATCAGTGCATTCATTCTATCGCTTCTCTATCTATCTACATGTAAGTCTGTCCACATATCGTTTAGTACATCTATCTACCTGTAAGTCTGTTCACAGATCATTTGGTACATCTATCTACCTGTAATCCTGTTCACGGATCATTTGGTACATCTGTCTACCTGTAAGTTTGTTTGCTGATTATTTGGTACATCTATCTACCTGTAAGTCTGCCCACATATTATTTAGTACATCTATCTAGCTGTAAGTCTGTCCACATATTATTTGGTACATCAATCTAGCTATAAGACAAACTTCAAAAGTTCCGGTGTTTTTCAAAACCGATCACTTATATTTAGGCATTATGGGATTGCGGATACATGCAAGATTTACTGACCTCAGAAACTGAAGATCTTGACGACGTGAAAAAACTACGCACCTCCGAAACTGAAGATTTGACAACAGAATTGCTCCAATGAGCATGGCCAATTTTATGTTTAGCAAAAACACATGTTAACACATTTTTACGAAGAATTTTCCTTAGTTCAAATTATAATCAAGACATATATTAGACTGACTTTAACAAGTTATTACAACAAAGTACGTAATGGGGCCAATTGTTTGGAACAAGTTTGTTAGACTCTTAAGAAACATATGTGTCCGCCAAGCTGGGCGGCGCAGAGATAATATCCAAAATTGGATAGTAAATCGCCAGACACCAGAGACGCTTTCTTAGTGAATACGGTGCAGAGTACCTATAAGTCTATCCACAGGTCATTTGGTACATATATCTACCTATAAGTCTATCCACAGGTCATTTGGTACATATATCTACCTATAAGTCTATCCACAGATCATTTGGTACATATATCTACCTATAAGTCTATCCATAGATCATTTGGTACATATATCTACCTATAAGTCTGTCCATAGATCATTTGGTACATATATCTACCTACAAGTCTATCCAGAGATCATTTGGTACATATATCTACCTATAAGTCTATCCACAGATCATTTGGTACATATATCTACCTATAAGTCTATCCATAGATCATTTGGTACATATATCTACCTATAAGTCTATCCATAGATCATTTGGTACATATATCTACCTATAAGTCTATCCAGAGATCATTTGGTACATATATCTACCTATAAGTCTATCCACAGGTCATTTGGTACATATATCTACCTATAAGTCTATCCACAGGTCATTCGGTACATATATCTACCTATAAGTCTATCCACAGGTCATTTGGTACATATATCTACCTATAAGTCTATCCACAGGTCATTTGGTACATATATCTACCTATAAGTCTATCCAGAGATCATTTGGTACATATATCTACCTATAAGTCTATCCACAGGTCATTTGGTACATATATCTACCTATAAGTCTATCCACAGGTCATTTGGTACATATATCTACCTATAAGTCTATCCACAGGTCATTTGGTACATATATCTACCTATAAGTCTATCCACAGATCATTTGGTATATATATATCTACCTATAAGTCTATCCACAGGTCATTTGGTACATATATCTACCTATAAGTCTATCCACAGATCATTTGGTACATATATCTACCTATAAGTCTATCCACAGATCATTTGGTATATCTATCTACCCTGGAATTGAATTATATAATTGACTAGAAATTTGTATAAGTCTACAATCCTAACATTGTGCCATCAGAAAACAAAGATTGTTTTTCTTGACTCAGAGGCACCATCTTCATAGCTGCCTTTATTTTTGTGTTTTGTGAAAGAAATATGCTCATCTTTCTTATGAACTATAAACATATTTTTCCCTATCTGTTTCTTTGTATAATAACTTTTTTTAGACTGGAGCAACAAATGAGGAGAAACGTCCAGGGAGAGGGGGTAAAATCGTCCTTATCTTTTATTGTTTGAAATATTTGCGATAGTAAAAATATGAGAACGCGTAGAAATGTATATCCACTTGGTTCATCACTTTCCATATATGCCAGGGGCAGGGAATGGGTGGAAGGGGACGGAGTAGGGCCCTCGCCCCTACCCCCTCAAAAAAAAAAAATCAATCAAACAACTGGAACGTTTCATAGAGTGTATTTTCTTTACAGTTAGATGGTTCAAATTGTGCCCCTGAAACGTTTATAATATAGAAGCCTGGGGGTTTCGTCCCTCAGACCACTTGCCTATGCCCCACTAAATATTTCTGGATCCGCCACTGTATGCAATAATGTGAGGTGCAAAATTACGTCTGAATGGTTTTGGCCTTGTTGACACTAAATAGTTTAGTTATAACGCAGGGATAACAGACATGCCTCTTAATCTACACTGTTTGATTCCATCAGAAATGCTCATGTATATCAACTTCTGGTTGTTACATAAGCAGATGCAAAACTCTGTAGCTTCTTATAAAAAACTTACGTCAAGCTATGAACATATCAAAGTATCGATGATAATGAAACTTAAAGAACAATTATGAGTGCAGAGAAGCTCACCAACGCGAGAAGACAATGCAGCACATACTTTTCAGTTAAAATTCTCCTTAAAATCTGTTGATTGGCAATAACAAAACTTGACAATTTCTGTAGTAATTTGGCCATCAGACAAGGATGATTTCTTTCAACTTTGGTCCAATTTAGATGAACAGCTTTGTATAAGTCATTTGAAGGTGTTTCTTTTTTTTAGTATTGACAGCCATATTAAATGGTGGATCAGCATAATTTGTATAACATTCAAAGGCCTGACCAGGATGCTTTCTGTCATATTTGGTCAAATTCTGTTTAGCGTTTTTTTTTTTTGTTTTTTTTTTAAAGAAATTGTTCAAGTTTCTGTTTTTTGGGTGGTGGTGGTGGGATTTTTTTCTATTTTTAGTATTGCTGGCCATATTTTACAGCTAATTGGCATCATTTGTTTAGGAAAAGGGCTTCATGCAAAGATGATTTTTGCCAAGTGTTATCAAAATCTGCTGAGAAGTTCTTGAGAAGTCATGTAAAGATTTGTTTTGTGTTAAGTAACGGAGGTCGTACCGGATGGTGGATTAAAATCATTTCTATAAACTTGAAAAGCCTTCAAGCTGGGGTGCTTTCTGTCAATATTCGGTCAAATACTGTTGAGTTGTTATTAAAAAAGATATTTTAATATGTTTCTATATTTAGCAATCACAGCCAATTTCGATGACGAATTTACATTGTTTGTTTTAATTTGAAAGACCTACATGCAAGAATAATGTCAGATTTGGTCAAGTTCTTTTGTGCAGTTTTACGAACGAAAAAAAAAGTTGGTAAAAAAAAAATTCTTTCTTTATTTATTAACAATTTGTTGGGTTTTTTTGGTGGGGTGGGGGTGGCTATATTGAAAGGTCTTTCGGCATCGTTTTGTATAAAATTGTAAAGCTTTTAGGCCCATATAATCTCTGTCAAAATTTTGTTAAATTTAGCAGTACCATTTTTTTTTTTTTTGAAGCAACGACACCCATATTATATTGCGGATCGGATTCATTTGTACCATAGTGAAAGACATTTAAGCAAGGATGCCTTTGGTCAAATTTGGTCAAATTCTGTTATGAAATTTATGGGAAGTCGTTTCCAGGTTTTACTATTGTTAGTAATGACATCCATGTTAGATGGAAAATCTGATTAATTCATACGTGTGCCGGACTCATGACCAGATTCTGACACTAGAATGTTCCGTTTTGGAATCCTGCCCATATCAGAATTGGTCTGCGACTATTATGTGTTCCTGGGCAAGATACTTTACACAGATTGGTTAAGCACAACATAACCTTTCATGTGTTAATGTGTCGTTATGAAAGGATAAACTAGATTTGTGTTTGTAAAATATTTATGTACCGACTGCAGACCAAATAATTACAATTTCAGCAATTCCAATATTTCTATAGATTTGAAACAAAATATATTATAATGGCATAACAATGTTATCAAGATGCCAGCTTTAATTTATCTATCTCAAGTTGTTTTTTCTCAATCGTACTAACATAGTTTTTGTCAAAAATGTTCCAAAAATGTGCAAAAATAAAATAAAAATGAAACATTGCCGTAATTGCCTGAAAATGTAACCAGGTAATAGAAAAATTGCTGTAATAGCCTGAAAATCTTCCAAGGTTATGTACTTATGATCATAATTGAGCGTTAACATTTCATGGATCTAAGTTTATTAGCTTGTCAGTTTTTAAAGAAGGAATGATTTGGGACGGATGAACGTACGTACGCATATACGGTCGATAGTAGCAAAATATTTGCTCCCTTCATGAAAACTAGAACTTGCCCATATGTCAAAGAAGATGCCCCCATCCTCTCCCTCACCACGTGTAGAAAAGATCCATAAGTCTTGTAAAAAGTCTGTATATGTATATATATATATATATATATATGCAAAAGAAAACTTTAAAAGGGATTGAAAAAGAAAGGGGCATGTCTCAAAAAAGAACTATCGAAGCCTGACAACATAACAAGTTCAACTGATCTCACTGGTGTCTGCCACTTGGCAGGGCAATTGATCAAGAGCTGTGCAAAAAGTTGCCCTTACAAGAATTCCCATTTATGGATCATACAGTTAACGCCATAAAGGGGCACAATTATGTAAAAACGCAGCAAGATATGCGCATGTTGAACTCATGTCAATAATATATGCTACGTTTTAACACAACCCATGGAAAAATTTGGGAAGAATTGCAAATACAATAAGTACATAACGGGACGGACAAGCCTAACGCTATATACCCCTGCGATGTTCATGGCAGTCATGAAGGTTGTACAAATTTGTAAGGCCATCATGCCAGAATGTTCTCTAGCGATTTTGTTTCAAAACTGTCTCCGTTTTTTTTTTTTTTTTTTTTTTTTTTTTAAATTTTTTTTTTTTTGGGTTTTGAGAAGTTGAAAATAGTAGATGATGATGGATGACGCATTACGGACCATGGCTTACTTTCGCTTGGCCTTGGGGCTATTTGAGCTTGACATTAGATGATGATGGATGACGCATTACGGACCTTGCCTTACTTTCACTTGGCCTTAGGGCTATTTGAGCTTGACATTAGATGATGATGGATGACGCATTACGAACCTTGCCTTACTTTCACTTGGCCTTGGGGCTATCTGAGATTGACATGATAATTCTTTTCTTCCAACAGTTAAATTTAGTGTCTTTTGAATTTAGATATTTTTATATTCGAGTGGAGAAACCATCATAGATTAAGATATTCTATGCATTCAGTTGATCTCTTTTGAAATATGAATATGTTGTTTCTATGGATATGAATTATCATACCTCTAATCTCAATGTATCATTCCGTCATATTTTTCAATCAATCGTCCGCTTTGTTGCCATTGCCAGTGGTTTATGTGCTCAAAGGGTGTGGTGACATGGGTTTTGTGAGCACAATACTTTGTTCTCGCAGTGGTTTCCAAGTTATATGGAATAGTTTATTATTATATACATAATGTTTATAACCATAATGTGAATAATGATAACATAATGTGGTCATACAATAAATATATTTACAAATATTGATATGTCTACAAAAACATGAATCAAAGAGCAAACAAGGACAGTAGGGATCAAGTTTAAGGACAGTAGGGATTAACAAGGACAGTAGGGATCAAGTTCAAGGACAGTAGGGATCAACAAGGAAAGTATGAATCAAGGTCAAGGACAGTAGGGATCAACAAGGACAGTAGAGATCAAGTTTAAGTCCTAATGTTATCTCTGAATTTCATTGAAAAATAGGTGTATTTAGATAGTTTATTAATTTTATATTATGACTGAGGTATGATATATTCAAATTTATGTAATGTAGGATAAAAGCAAGAGTAATGAAATAAATATTTGTTTCGAAGATCGCGATACAAAGGTCGCACATGGAGCTAGTGATACTCTGTTTCAATTATATTTTGTGTACATTCTACACGAAACCTCTCTTCTCTAGATATGCTTCTATAACAACCTAACTTTTACAGCAAGATCATGTGACACTATTTGAAAACAAGTAAGAGTTATTCTAAATGTATCATGTGTAATTTAAAATCAAAATTGTTGTTATACATTGCGTAATAAGTCAGTTTACTAGGAGCGACTAGGGACTCGCGCCATGATTGTATCTTACATTATACTGATTCAGGCATACATATCACAGTCCTAATTCATCTAATATACGTTTGATTTGAGAAGCCCAGATTTCATCAATATAAGTTATACCAGAGTTCAACATCATTTGTCAACATCAAATCTGTTTCAGAGAGCAATGAATTGCGGTTTTATAAAATTCTTGACCAACCAATTTTATCAGTGGTGTTTTTCGTATGATATGAAGTGGTACTCTACCAAGTGTTTCCTATAATTGATCAAAACTTGTACATCTCTTAACTTTCAAGATACTTTTACAGAATTTCAAATGCATATTTTCTAGATACTTTGCATTGTAAAATCCCCATACTTCAGCACTATAAGGAATTACAGAAGCTACTAACGAAACAAATTAATTACATTTTTATGTGATTGGTAGAGAAACATCATATAAAATATACAACTTTTGCACACACACACAAAAAAAATCTATTCACATAAACATTTGTGTGTTCTGAACCATCTACCATTCTCAAAATAAAAACAAACAAAATGCAACAAAAGAGAAAAGTCTAAGATATTTAAAAGAATCGAGGACCTTGAGTAGTTTGACCCCATGATAAAAAGAATCGAGGACCTTGAGTAGTCTGTCCCAATGATAAAAGAATCGAGTACCTTGAGTAGTTTGTCCCCATGATAAAAAGAATCGAGGACCTTGAGTAGTTTGTCCCCATGATAAAAATAATCGAGGACCGTGAGAAGTTTATCCCCATGATAAAAAGAATCGATGACCGTGAGAAGTTTATCCCCATGATAAAAATAATCGAGGACATTGTGTAATTTGTCCCAATGATAAAAAGAATAGATGACCTTGAGTAGTTTGTCCCCATGATAAAAAGAATCAAGGACCTTGAGTAGTTTGTCCCCATGATAAAAAGAATTATTTATATGTCTTCCTTTTACAAAGGTCATTATTTTAATAGTATCAGCATTCATTTGTAAAGAGAATCTGCAGCAGTAGGCTTTCAAATCATTTAACATTGATTGTAGAGCATCTTTTGATTTAACATTACAGTACAGAATCATCTGCATACAACAAAATAACAACAGCTTCGTTCATTCACCCTTGAGATCAGCATTGATCTTTTGAACAAAGCCATTAATAAAGGATAATAATTGAGATAAAGGATCACCTTGCTTGACACCAATATATGATTCAAAAGACTTTGACAGTTTTTAATTATTTTTAAAATAAGACCCTATTGATGAGTACATAGCTCTCAAATCCTTGACCCTTTAATTGTAATACCTTCCTTTATCAATTCTGAACTACAGGAGAGATCCATGAACTTTGGCAAAAGCCATTGCAAGAATAATAAAGGCACATTAGAGTTTATAACCAGTACTCAAAACCTTTTAAATTATGGAATGAAGCAAAAATATAAAGTAAATCGTTGACTGATGAGCTTGAATACTAAACGGATTATCAGTAATTGTATTGTACATTTTGGTTAATTTAAACAGTCGTTCATTCAATAAATGTATATAACAGGAATAGGAATTATGGAAATGTTATCGTCCTTTCCCTCTCAATGTGCCATGAAAACGACAAATTTTCATATTTCTACAGGTATGTCACCTTGTTTAAGTTTTATTATTAATAATTCTTAAATGGACAATAACATTTTCATAATTCCTATTCCTGTTTAATGTAGTATTTTGTTAAGCATTGTACGACTTGGAATATTACTGTGAATAATTAAAGCAAAACCTTTATGCTACATATTCAAAATAACATATAAATTCTCTTCAATCATTTCTTCATTTAATACTTCATGCATCGTTCAAATACATCTTAAATTGTATTGAAACATAGTTTTGTAAGACAGTTTGCCCTTTGCTGTCGAGAAGAAAGGACTGTTCGTCCTTTCCTTCTCACTGTGCCGTGAAAATGACAATATTTCATATTTCTACAGGTCATTAAAGTCATGTAACCATACGATATGTTTTTCGTCTCTTTTGAATCCCCAATTACACCAAACTTGTATTTCTGGACAATGATTAAACAACAATTAGAAATCACTGCTGCATACAAAAGACCTGCCGTGTACGTTCTTTTGTCGTTTAATTCACCAATTAAAAAATCTTTCCTATTTTTGGATAATTATGCGGAGTGTGTGCTTCCCAACTTTTGCTCCAGTTATAACACATGTAGGATATTCTTTGTGGAAATTAACATGTTTATTATTATTGCATGTCCACCGGGGTGGTGGGCATGAAGAACATTCATGTAATTGAAGTTTTACATGTCCACATTATAATTAAAGATATCCCTACATCTACCGGGTGGTTGACATTCTTCAGCAACGTCAATCTTATGTTTAGAATCGCTGCAAACAGTTTCTTGTTCCTACTCTGTCGTTTCCTGTGCAAGAAATACAAGTAATGCTTTAATATTTGAAAAGTTCCTCAGTTATGACTTTTGAGTTAAAATCAATTACTTCTAAAATGCCAAGAAAACTCTTGCTTAAAATTGAATTTTTGTACGTGCATACAAATGTATGTTACAAGGGGACTTGATATTACCCGTTACACTCCTCATTTAGTAATGTAAACAGAGTCGTCTCCAGTTCCTTCGCGAGTTCTCTGTATCGTCTGTAGATCAAGCACTGACCATCAAAAGGACATCTGATAGTTATTAAATATTTTTTAAAAATTCCGACGTCGGGTTTACCTCCAATATACGATCTAATAGCCCTACCGCCAGGTTGTTCAGCTAGGTAGGATTTACATCCAGTTTACGAAAGATATATATATATATATATATATATATATATATATATATATATATATATATATATATATATATATATATATATATATTGTTTCGATTCTATGGCCTAAAACTAAATGTGTAACAGTAAGAAAGTGAAACCAACAAATCAAGTAAAATCAACAAGCAATTTATTTCTAGACAATTAAAGTAAAAATTTAATAGACACTTACAATAACGTGAATAAAAGTTCAAATAATCCTAAGTGTCCTAATCACAAGTCCAAAAATATATAATGTTCTAAATGAATTCCAAGAGCTGTGAATGTCCTGATGTACCACAAGTCTTGAATGTCATGATATACCACAATGATGTAATCCGGAATGTTTTGAATGAAATGACATAAATCCCAAAAAGTCCTGAAATCTATGAGCACTTGAATATTTCCAAAGAATATTGTAAAATAAATAATTCCTCTCTCTCTGAATAATATCTGGTTTATACAACTGTAACATCTGATTTCAACAACACAACTAAAATAGATTCCTTATAGACTGATCTTTTAGAACCGAAATTTTAGAATAGGAATTAATTTGTTTGCTAAAAGCTGTATATAAACACACATGCCTACATGACCTATGTCACATCACAATATGAGTAGTTTTAATGGAAAATTACTTTGTGTACCTGACTTTTGTCACAACATGGCATGGAAATAAAAGTCAAGCTGCTAACAAAACCGGTCTTGAACTCAAATGCTATGTACACATGTTGCTTACCATAATTTGACGAAAGTACAACTTACAATCATGGACACGTATTATAAATTCAATATACATAACAATGTGTGTATATATATATATATATATATATATATATATATATATATATATATATATATATATATATATATATATATATACTAGTTTTACGTGGGTTGCGGGATTTCATCCCGAAAGTGGGGTTACGGGAAGGCAGTCATCTAATTTCAATTTCAAATCAAAAGATATATATATATATATATATATATATATATATATATATATATATATATATATATATATATATATATATATATTTATTTACTCATATGATAACTATATATATGTTCAAATTCAGTATATATACTTATTTATTAACCCTATTCATATTTTACTTAGCGGGCAGATATATAAATATTGTGGGCAGATTTGAACTTTGAATACAGAATACGAGATGTTATACATAGCATTCTTCCCACAAGGATGAAATTTATTAGCGTTCTGCCCACAGATACAGTGCAGTTATATAAAGTTCAGACTACCGACGACGTGATATTGTGATACCTTAAATGGTCTATAATATATGCAGTCTGAAATATTTTAATATCACATTTATGGCCACTTATACAAACAACAAAATTCCATTTTTTTTTTTTTTTCAATCAACGCGGAGAGAATTGTATAAATTCACAACGCAAACATATAGACAATCGGAAAGTCCTCGTACTTTTCCACTGTTTGATGGAAAGCATTTTATGATTGTATTCCAAATGTAACAAATTAAGTTGTCATTTTGTTGATATATGTGCCAGTTTCGTGACAACTTATGCGTATGTTTCATATTTATTATGAAGATGATGACTTATTTGCTGCTTCTTGATGAAGTCTCGGCTTCTCTTAGACCGATACTATTACGGTACCGCATATATATATATATATATATATATATATATATATATATATATATATATATATATATATATATATATATATATATATATATATATTAAAAAACAAAATCTGTGTGATGATGGTTGGGGGATATTTTAAATGGGGATCTGACTGAAAACCGTGCAGAGTGGATGCTGTATTTTGATGGAACTGAATAATTACCTAACCTTTGGAATGAAATGACCAGGTACCGGTACTTTAATTAACAAATAGGAAGCAAAAAAAGCATTTGTACTTCTTCACCCAGCCAATTATTAAGGCCGGTATTTTACTGCGTGTATTGATGACCGCAGAAACTAATTATGGCCTAGGTCGTACCATTATGGAAACATTTAATGACAAATTCAAAAGCCGTCGTTGCTGTGAACACTAAAACGGTAAACGCAGCTGCCCAATCCACGAAATGTAATGCAGTAAAAATCTATCTAATTTTGTGCTGCATTTCAGGGAATACATATCAAAGACTAGAAATATAAGCAGTAACATGTAAATAATTTTTTTGTAATCTAGAAAGGTAGCTTATTATCCGCACGCTTTAAACAAAGCGTCAGGGATACTGTGATACTCTACGTTTGCCTGTCCGCCCGTATATTCATCTGTCAATTACCACATCTTCTCCTAAGGTGGAATTTCACAAAACTTTGTAGCTATGTTGCCCCTGTGGCTTCGGATCCTGGGGTCTTTGGCAGGGGGGCAAAGGCAAAAGGTACAAAATTACAAATTAAATTGACAAATATTTTCTGACCAAACTCCATATATGCAGTCAGACAGTAGGAAGACCCATCATATATATTTCGGATTGAATACATATTCCAAACCCCCTCCCCCTTCTATACTCACCCTAACACCAGACAATGAGACAATGACCCACAGGGTGTGTGCCAAGAAGGGGGAGGGGGCTTTGGAATATGTAGTAAAAAGCGTGGGGATTTGCAATGGCGATCTATTGGAGTTGTTCTAGTTCGTAATTATGAGATAGCTAAGCCGTAATTAAACAACATTACATACCTAATTATGAGATACTAATCTCAAATTTTGGAACGAGAATACAATTCCCAGGTGGCAATAACTACTGTAATCTTTTATTTGCCACGAAACGTTTATCATTTCCTTTGAATGAGCATATGGCACAAAGTTGTCTTCCCGAAAAATGCTCTTACAGGCGATCTTGAAGCTTTTGACTCAGTATCTTCGAATGACTTTGACCTTTGGACTAGTGTTGTTACTAAAATTGACCGTGTTGCCATGAATTTTCTGCAATTGAAACATTTATATTGCTCTTTGGTAGGGATATTTGCTCATAAAAATAATTATATTTTCTGCGGATGAAAAGTAAAGCTTAAAAATAGTGACAGGTAAGCATTACATAATTAAAATAAGTTTTACTCCCCCCAAAAACTACATTTTGTTGCCACTTCACTTTGAAGTACGTGGTTTGTGAATTTATATCCTATAAATCTGGAATGTAAATGTTCTCTTATAAAATGTGTGCAATCAGTGGAATCATTTATGGGTATTTTGACGCTCCGATTCGCTTTGTTTACAATCTATTTCATTAGTGATATGGCGGACACTACTGCTATTCACCTAGCGAGCGATATCAATACAATGGGAAATAATTAGAAAACCTTGTCTATACAGCTTCTATAATTTAAGATATTGTAAGATCTGGATATAGACTGGAAGATGTATACTTTATTTATTGTTGTAAAATAGGCACGTTTCAACGGAAATGAAAATCTATTGCAAGGTTTGTGACGTATGTTTGTCTAACCACACTGTTGTAACATGTAAATTTTCTTTTATACATAACTTTGTTGTAGCAGGAAGAGGAATCGAGTTAGAGAACAACAACCTAAAAAAGTTTTATAAATAACCTAAGCAATATTCCACCTCCACCAGTACGTTGTTTTGTCAGTTCGTCCGTATCTTTTATCGTTTCTCAGTCAGCAAATAAGATTGCCATTTACAAGAGGAAGCCAAATGACAAGAACATTAAATGAAATAATAGATAATGATGAACAGGGTGTTTTCCAAATTTAAAACAATCCTTCCAATCAGTAAGTCCAGAATTCGCCCTGACGTGGTTCTTTCATTTGAATATACTTATCTACATTAAAAAACTATAAACTGCAGCCAATACAGCTTGAGCTTAACAATCTCAATTTAAACGTCAAGAACAAAAATATTTGGGAAACAAATCTGAGTAAATCATACACATAAACACTGACGTCTCATTATGAAACCATATAATCCAAACGACGCAGAAAGAGCACTGTTAAAGTATTTATTTTATTGCTGAAATAAAGTCAGCTACGGGGAGAAACATTGATCCTTCAGAGCCACTTGGATATTTGTGTATATCCAAGAAAAGTGGGATTTTGCTAGGATCTAACATGCCCAAAAAAGGTGAGTGGTTTGTATGCTCATTACCTGGAATTGTTTCCACTTCACGCTCTCTCTTGAGAAAGATTGTAAAGTGCTTCAAATCACAGCAAAAATTCAGGTCTGATAGGAATTAAGTATGTTATTATATTGCTTTTGATTTGTGCGAAGTTTAACCAACGGCCATACATTTTTATTTTGTCATATTTGACTCATTTTACTTATATTTTTTTTCTTTCTACTCTGGATAATTTTAAATCTTTTCGCACGTGATCAAGGCTGTCTGATATCACCTCAAAGAGAGGTGCAGCTATTATCGTCCAACAATGGCTGCTTTGATGGATTCTTTGAACTTCAGGTGATATAAAAAATAGCACTAGTTTTTGCATGGTAATTAGTCCATAGGAGAAAATATTTCTCCTCTCAGAAATTTATATGGGAAATTGTTCGATTATTCTCCATTTCTCCCCTTTCATTTACTCTTCTCAATTTATGGTTCTAGCTTCGATTTTATACAACTGTAATGTTCGACGTTGAGTATGTATTAAACACGTTGGAATCAAATATCACTGAAGCTATTGGTGATGGCTGGATGAAAGTTTTAGCTCTGAACACATTTTACAGCTAATACTTTTAGTGAAAATTTTTAAAGCGTTTCTGCGACAATGATTTCTGACGCGATTTTCAAATAAAATGTATTGCTTTTTTACAAAAGCGTTTTATGCATTTCAGGGCTGAAACTTGACGAATTTGATTACAATTGACCTGTATTTTACATCTTGTGGTATTTTAGGGCATCATATTTATTTATTTTTTTTTGCGAAGTTAATACACTCTACCCTAACAGTCATCCCCTTATTATTGAAATTTGAAGTCATTTTTGAAAGCATTGCTAACGTTCTAAGTTGGGTGATGCCATTGCCACTTCTTTGACATCTGCGTAGATTCAATATCTCATCATGCAGAGCTTCACTGGTTTTTCAAAATCGCTATTTTGTGTGAACATTAAAAACTGTTGATTGAAGTTCCTCAATTAATGAATCAAGGATCGATTGGTGTCGTTGTACTTTTGAAAAAGGTTAATAGTGAGCTCTCCTCAATATGTTGACATTGATTTTCCAAATGTTTGATTTCCGTACTGAATCCCTTGATTTATAGGTAAATCAACTCCCGTCTACTAAACGAAGTATTGTCCAGATTAACAATGATCAACATCAGATGTGTTTATCACGTGCCATCTTTGGAACATATTTCAGAACCGAATTTCTAAAACTCTCCATGAATGGAGCCAAAACCATTCACACGAAAGTCGGAAACATACAATTTAAAGATTCCGCGAGTTATTTGGCTATGCCTTTGAGTAAAATGCCTAAAACGTTTGGAATGATAGAAATGGCTAAAGGATATTTTCCACACTTCTCCAATACCGAAGAAAATCAACACGTCATGTTCCCGCATTTGCCTGAAGTTCAATACTACGACCCCGACGCTATGTGAACAGAACAACAAGAAGCTTTTACGTTTGGTACCCAAGCCCACTCTTCAGACCCTTTTGATTTTCAAGAAGAGATGCAGAAATATTGTCGGTCCGATGTGGATATTCTACGCCGTTGTTGTGGAAATTTTGACAGTTATTTCTGGATCACGGACGAACTAGCCATTATACCACCTCAATTCGTCAGCTGTCCATATTCAGCTAAAGCAATGCATTGGTTACATTACTTGTTTGTAATTCAAGAAAAGTGGATACAACATGCTAGAAACGGTGAAGAAAAGAAGATTGGATGTTATTCTGTAGATGGTTGGCATTTAGAAAACCCATAGATGTCCCACGTGTTATATTCAACGAAAACTAAAAATTCCTTTGACAGGGTTTAACATGGAAGATTTTCAGAACAAAACTTACCAACGACATCAGAGTTTGGAATGTAAAGGGTAACAAGTGTTTGAAATGTGTAAACACGACTACAACTGAAGTTTGAAAACAGATGCAGAATTTTGACGCATTGTCGAAGATTACGATGGGGTGAACATTGAACCTTTGAATCCTCACGACAGTTTGCTTGGAGGACAAACCAATGCGACACGCTTGTCTGTTCAAAGCTGACAAATCTCAAGGAGAACAGATCAAATATGTCAATGTGTGTTCGTTGTATCTTTGGGTGTGTAAATATGCTTGATTTCTTACGGGTCACTTTTAAAGTTTGATAGAACACATTTGCCACTACGAAAGTTTGATCAAATGTAAAGTTCTTACACCGAGGAACTTGTACCACCCCGTGATGCCTCATCCTTGTCACGGAAAACTGATGTTTCCTTATTGTCGTATCGTATCTGTGCTGAAACGTGTAATCAGCAACAACCTTGTTGTCACGATGGCAAGAACGTGCCTTCATAGGATCGTGGGTGAGTGTCGAATTGTTTCATATTATCGATTGTGGATACCGCTTGTTAAGAGTATACGAAAGATGGCACTTTCCTACCACAGAACAATACCAACAGGACGACAACTTGAATCCCACGTATTTGCTAGGCTACGTCGACGAGTTTCTGAAATCGACACATAAGCCGGCGGCTATCCTTCCTGGTGTCACACTCCAGAAGAAAAAGATCAATTCAAACGATGGTACAGATCTTTAGAAGGCATCGACTTGAAACACGTGGAACAGAACGAAGGAAGACTACTGTTTGCTAAGTCATGCTGAATTGTTTGTGGGGAAACCTGGCTCAATGTCCGATGATGCCTATGACCGAATACTTGGTAGATCCAAGTCAATACTTTCAGCTCATCGACGATAAAGGAAAACTCATTAAACACGCAGAATCATATGGGAAGATTTGATCGTGGTGAATTTACGAAGAAGTCATGGAGTTTGTCCCCCCCCCCCCCCTCACGAGTTTGGGAATGTCATCGTTGCTGCTTACGTGACAGTCAATGCCAGTTTAAAATTGTACTCCATGCTGGAACCTTTAGGAGACTGCATCCTTTACTTTGACACCAATAGTTGCATCTACATCTTTCGATCTGGAGACTATCGCCCACACATCGAAGACTCACATTTAGGAGGATAGACCGACGAATATCCCGGAGACTATTTTTTAGTTTTGCCAGTGGTGGATCTAACATTACGGCTACCTGCATCGAGATAAGAAAGAACAACTTTATACCAAACGGAAAGTGAAAGGACTCTCACTCGAGTCAAGTGGTGAACTTTGATGTGCTATAAGAAGCCTTAAGATCAAACCTTTCGTCTACGAGAAACGAGTGCGACTTCCCAACCACAACACGGTACCGTACGGGTACAGTCCTTTTCAGCATAAAAACGCTCCAAAACAAAGAAAGGTCATTTTGAGAACAGATGTTCACCGAGAAAGATGAATTCGACACCGAAACCATGGTATGGACTCACTGACTCAAAATTCAATGAAGTCAAGTGCGATGATGTGCCCTGCAACCAGAGTGATGCAGCTCGATCTTGCTCTACTATTGAAAGAAATGAGGTCCGTGTATCCATCTATGGATGTCATTCATGCACTCACAAACCAATCTGGATACCACAAGCTCTTTGAGAACCACACATTCATTTGTCTACAGCCAAAATGCTTCCCCAATAAATGTTGTCAAACTTTACTAATTCTGGGTCACTGAGAACGAAAATGATGCTTCAAATTTTTGATTGGCTCTAGTTTTAAAGATATGATACTGGGTCAGTATATACGACACTTGACTTGGGAATGGCGGACAATAAGTGAGTTATAAAGGGAAGGGATCACAATTTAAACCAGAAATGACTAAAATACATCTTCGATTGGATCTATGAATAAATCTATGACTGGGTTTGGACAGTACTTGCTTTTTAGGCAAAACAATGAATGATGCAATCTGAAGCTGGTATTGCATCATACATGATATGAATTGTATCATATTATTCCTAAAAGTCATGGATGATGCAATCATAACTAAGCTTACATCACTCTGCTGAAGAAATTGTCCTATATCAGCTATACCAATCATACAGTGTCGTGCTCTCTTATTTGTCAGTGTTTGATTTTGCAAAGGGACACATTTCTGTTTAGCCAAAGTGAGCACAGATGCCTCGTACTTGTGTGAACAATGCAGATAACTTCTGCTGTGTTTGTGGTGAAATGACTTTTGCATCACAAAAGCGCAGTATAACTACTATGGTTAAGAAAGTCTATCACCTTTATGTTGGCTGCAAAATTGGAGATCAGGACAAGATGTGGGCACCACACATATGCTGCAACACTTGTGCATCAAATCTTCACCAGTGGTTGAACAGGAAATGGAAATCTATGCCTTTTGCAGTGCCAATGATTTGGAGAGAGCCAACAGATCATATCAGCAATTGTTACTTCTGCATGGTGCCTCAAGTTGGGAAAGGTGTGTCAAAGAAGAAAAAGTGGACTGTGCATTATCCAAACATTCCATCAGCTATACGCCCAGTACCCCACGGAGAAGGACTGCCGGTTCCTGATGCACCAGAATCATTCTCACTCGAGTCAGACGAGGAAGAGGAAGAGGATGAAACTTCTAGTCCTGAACCATCAATGTCACATGACCCATATTTTCTCCCATCCTCCTCCTCTGAACCACACCTCATAACACAAGGTGAACTGAATGACCTTGCCAGGGATTTGGAACTACCCAAGAGAAAGGCAGAGCTGTTGGGCTCCAGACTACAGCAGTGGAATCTCCTGGCAGGTGATGTTAGGGTTTCCATGTTCCGTGACCGTCAAAAGGATCTTGTCCCATTCTTCTTCGTAGAAGGCGATCTTGTAGCCTGCAACAAAATCGATGGTGTGATGGCAGCCCTCAACATCGTTCATGATCCAGATGAGTGGAGACTGTTCATTGATTCATCGAAGACGAGTCTTAAAGCTGTTTTGCTGCATAATGGCAGTGTTTTGCCATCAATTCCAGTTGGTCATGCAGTCCATATGAAGGAAACCTATGAAAACATTAAACAACTTTTGAGGTGCATAAACTATGACCAACATCAGTGGCAGCTTTGTGGCGATTTCAAGGTTCATGCTCTCCTGCTTGGTCTGCAGACTGGATACACAAAGTACTGCTGTTTTCTCTGCGAATGGGATAGTTGTGCGATAGATTCCCGCTACATCAAGAGAGATTGGCCACTCCGACAGTCATTGGAGCCTGGGATGAAAAGTATTCAGCATCCACCACTTGTTGAATCAAGGCAGATTTTGTTACCACCCTTGACTATCCCTTTTATTTAGCTAATCATGGGGATATCTTGTCAGAACTTACCAAAGCCAATGCCCCAATACAAAAACAGATAATTAAATAAGCACGTACAGAAGTCATTGGTACGGTCTGTGAATAATGTTTGAACGCCTTGAAAGGAACGGTTCCTTTGACCAAGATGCAGAAACAGCGAGTCAGACGACATCGTCAAAGGGTGAAAAAGAAAATTCCAGTCAGTCACAAAAAAGTGCTAGTTCAACAAAGATGATTTCTTCCCATGATGATGGGTCCGTTGTTACAAGTCGCTGCTCCTTTGTTAGGATCGATTGCAATACCTCTTTTAGGAGGAGTGTTGAGATGAACATTAAAAGGACATACCTTTCTGGGAGACATCAATCCTGTACCCATGGTCCTTATGGAAGGACGAAAATTAACTTTAGTTCCTTAGAAACGGTGTATGGAACTCCACCGTTGGTACGAGCAACGGATACTGCACTTATCTCCTAATCCTAATCTCACAGAGATGTCACACTTACAACAAGAGTTACAGTTGTTGATGGCTCTAACAGATTTGTCAGAAACGGAAAAATCGTAACAGTACGGTCAATGATTGCAAGGTCTTCAAGTGTGAAATTACAAGGATCAGATTATATGGTGCGTGGACAATGTTGTGTGTATTTTCTTCTTGAAGGCAGTCGTGGATTCCCATTACAACATTTACTAAGCTGTTTTGAACATGATTTCTCTAGAAACGATGCAAAATAGATATGTGGTTAATGATCATTATGAATATGTTTTCTTTAGCTCAAAAACGCAGATTCAATAGAATAATGACACTTTTTTAAATCATTGGAAGCCCAATCTTACTTCTTAACCTTGTCAACACTGTAAATATGTTCATGTTTAACATTGTTGTATTTTTCAGTTGTACATGACGAGGGAGGAACTGGCCCTAATCTTTCCTCTTCATTTCTTTGTTGATTTTTAAGTTAGCGGGGCTTATTAAAAACTGTTGATTTAGAAAAATGGTGTTGGTTGGTTTTTGAGACAAAATTCTTTGACATACTCTTCTCTTCCCTTTCTCTTTGTCGATCTTTGATTGTTTCTAAGAGGATGTTTTCTTTTACGTCCACGTCTCAATTCTGAGGGATGTTTTCCTTCACGTCCACGCTTAAAGCATATCAAGTGGCGCGTTCACCAGTCTTGCCATTAGTCTGCAGCGAGCATAGAAGAAGTAACTTCAATTAGTAACGCTAGCGATGGAGAAAATTATACCTGCTAAGGCCCCGAGTGCACTGAATGGCATCGGTCTTTCAGTTGCCTCAGGGTGGAGCCTTAGAGCTCAGGAGAAGAGGACTACTCTTCTCCCGATATGGGAAGAAGATAGAATAGAAGGAGCAAGAAGAAGCCCTTATAGAAGACCTGGACGTGGAAGATGGCAATATCAACAGTGGGGGCGTTCTAGGCAGACGCCTACCACTCATCAGGGACAGGAAATGTCAACGGTACATCCCACGGAACCAAGGCCAATAAGGAAAGAAACTCTACCACCTACTAGAAGAACAACAACAACTTCTACATCAGACTTTCCTACTACAAGAACTACAACTACCTCTACATCCGACTTTCCAACTCCAACAATTGAAGTTAGGTAAGAATTTCCTAAGCCAGCTGCGACAAGTAGTCCGCAGCAAGGGGCGCGGCAAGAAAAAGAGGAAATTGGTAGGGGAAACAAATACCAAAAGAGGCCCCAAAGGAAATTACTCAAGAGGCGAACAAGGGGAAAATATCTCAATCTAGCAACGCTTCCACTCCAAAACCGGCACCCCAGATTAGGGAAAAAGAAAAAGAGCCGGAACGGATAATAGTTGAAGCCAGCAAACCCCAACCACCCCTTCAGGCACCAAAAAGTCAAAGACAACAACAACAACAACTGAAGCAACAGCAACAACAACAGAAGCATCAACAACCAGAACAACATTAACAATATCAGGAATACAAACATGAATATATCAAAAAGGGGCCCAAGAGCAAAAAAGATCTTATCCACGAAGCAGACCACTGGCTCATAAATCCATATGAACCACACCATATTGTCCACCTTGTGGAAGACTCAACGGGCCATTCAGCCCAAAGTTGCTACTTTGACTTCAGCACGGCCATAGATGTAGTCAAACAACTAAAATTAGGAGGAAAAATTTCGAAAAAACAGCTGCCACAAATTCAAAATTCCAAAGAAAACATCAAAAAGATGGGACAAAGATTTGCAGAATGCCCCATCCTACTGGCAATTTTGATGGTAAACTGTACTATTGATATGTTTAAGCTATCGGTTCCTCCAATCAAGCTCTGGGCACCATTTTCTCAGCTAGTGGTGGCAGACTTGATCGATCCTCCGGAAAAATGCAAGAACAGGGTAAGACGCAAGTTCGAGCCACCGGAAGAAATAAGGCCATACCTGCGACCGCCGGAAGACCTTGAATAGTCCTTGTATGGACGGGCCAGATTGCCTATCAGTTTTCACTTTGGCTTGAAAACCTTTTTGAAAGATAACTAAAATATCAACACAAATATGATCAATAATCCACCGAATCCAATGAGAACTTGACAATACCTGATTAAGATCACAAAAATCAATTAAAGGGGTACTCTAACCTCTATTTATTTATTTATTCATCATTTTCGGAAAACACATGTACATTTTGTACACGAAATTCAAAATTGATAGGGAAATAGGAAAATTTTATTTAACTGTGAAAATGTGACCATAATTACAACATGTGGCTAACACACAATTGGTAATAGGGACAGCCCGACTTAGTTAACTGGGCAGAATTTGATCATGTACGTTCCTGGCGTTAAAGGTTTTTCTGTCACGCTTCGCGCCTTCGCTTGCCTGGTCTGTGCCGCCTTTTCCATTCCTGACTGCTTACTTCGAACAATTCAATTAACAACGTGCGCTACAACGCGCACACATATACCTGTAAACATTGTGGTTCTAGTCCTATGTACAGGTATATCAACACACCTTACGATTTCGTGCGCTCAATGATCCCTCTCGGGGGTAACCATGCATTGACTGTAGGGTGTGTTAAATGTACTACCTCTCCAATAGCGCGCATTCATTTTAACCGCTTCGTGCGGAATCATGCTGCGCTGGAGGGGTGTACCTAAATACCGAAATAAGAGTCAGGTGGTTGCAATCTGTCAACACACCTGACCACTTAATCCCCCTAAGCGTGCTTTGCACGCTGTGGGGGTAAAAAGTCGTACATGCCCGAATGGGCGAACACGACTAAAATCTAAGCACAACAACAAGTCTTGCCATTCATCACTGACTCATGAAGAAGAAAATGTGTTCCAGTGTTAACGGAAGACTCCTTGAAGCCACCATCCACTTAGACAAAGTCAATCATTTCCTAGACCGGGTTCAAGAAATGGATCTTTTTCCAAATAGGAGACTGGCAAAAGGAACCCAAATCTACTGCAAAATGTTGAAATAGTTGATCAAAGATGTGATGACCGAAGAAAAAGAAAGAGAGAAGAGTACGTGGGAGGAAGAGAAAAGGCAGAAGGAACAATAGCAAATGTTCCTTCAATGACAACAATACCAACAACAACAGGAGCAACAACCAAAACCGGAGCAGGAGTTTCTCATCGCACAAGTGGAGGATCGGAAAAGTGAGGCTAACAGCCTCACTTTTCCCTATCCATTTCTGTGGACTTATGGAAACAGAGTAAATGGGAAAAGAGATGTGCTGCCTGAGGAGCCCGCCCTAGGATGTGTGACCGTTAATGGAGAGTGTGGCTGAAAAAAAAGCCGTTTTCAGGACCACCCAGTTCTCTCAGGAACAGAGATATTACTCAGTCATTGCCAAAAGTCTATGTTTTCTTTTAATGCTTATATATGTTTGTTTTGTATGTATTTACCTTCAATAACTAAATCTTTAAAGCCTCCACCCTTCTGTCTTATGTAATAGTATCTCAGTGTGAGTAATGATAGGTTTGTGTCAAAGTGTCACATCACTCCTTTTACTGTGAGTGATGATAGGTTTGTTTAATATGTCACAGCACACATTTTTTGGTGTTGGTTGGTTTGTAATATTTAACAAATTATTTGACGTACTCTTTTCTTTCTGTCTCTGTGGAACTTTCTTTGACTTTCTAAGGATGATAGTTTCTTTTAGGTCCGCGTGATTCTTCGTGACCTGTATTCTATCCTCTCTATGTATTACACCTGGGAACATGTTTCTTCACGTCCGCTTATCTAACATATAAAGCGTTGCCAGTCTTGCCATTCATTGTCACTCGAGAAGAATGCGAGGCCATATCAATGTTAGAGAGAACAGAGCGTCTCTTGTACCGGATGAAGTACTACTACACCAGCTCAAGGCATCTCCAGAGGGATATGGTCCCTCTTTCTCTCCTTTTACTCAGTGTATAATAGTATATAAGTATGTTTAAGTGTATAGTGTGTGTATATCCCTACCACTTTCAGCCCTGATAGTATGTTTGTATATATGTGTAAGCACTTCTACTCTTTTCGTTGCTTGGTAGGTGTTGGTGTTGCTCAGTAGATGAGTGGGTACTGGTCAGTCAGATGGCGTGTTGGTTAGTAGGTGCAGTTTTAACATTACATTTCCCCTTGTCCCAAATATTTTTTAACATGGGCATATTGATTAGTAGGTACAGTTTAACATTACATCTTCTCTTGTCCCCATACAGTCCCATAATATTAAACATATGGAAATTTTTTAACATTATATTTCCCATTGTTTCTATAAATTTTCTCTTTGTCCCTATAGTACCAGCTTATGATAATCCTACGGACGTTTTTAATATTACATTTCCCCATGTCTCCATACAGTCCCATAATTTTAAACCTATATGCTAATGTTAAATTCCCCTTGTCTCCCTACTATCCCATTTCAGAATTTCTACCGTAATGTTAATTCTCATTGTTCAAATATAGTCCCATCTGTTCTCCAAGGATCCCCCTATACTACTGGTAATCCACATCGGATCAGCCCTGATTGGCTATGGCGGCGAGTCCTTGGGCAATGCACTTTACTCTACTTGCCTCGGCATGATATAACCTTGAAAGTGTTGCTGTGCCGTAACCATCTTCCAATAAACAAAACAAAAACAAAACAAAACACAAAATAAAACATGCATACACAGACAGACATACGTACTATTATTATACATAATAATACAGTCTATTTACAACCAATTCTAAATTATGGGTTTACCACATCTACTTGTTTCTTATGGTTTTGGAGAAGCTCGGTATAACCAAGGTGTAGGAGATGAACTCATGTTTCTGAATTTTTTTCCCCAAAAGATATGTATTGGTATTGACATACAAACCGGGAATGCTGAAATTAATGAATTGATAGATTAATAGTTTACAAACTTATTTAGCTCGATTGTAGTAGAGAATCGTATATAAATATTATAAAAAAACTCATTTTGCAAACTTAGAGGCAGTTATGTGAATGTCAGGGTTGATACGGGATACAGTTATACTACATACCAAGCGATACACAAACAGAACACCACTTTGTATGTGAATGTAGAGCTTTTGAATTGCATCATAAACTGTATTTCCTTAAATATCTTTTACCTAAATATCTTTATGTACACCGATCAGAGGATACATATTTATCTCCTGCGCAATGTATAAGTAAATATACATTGAAATCCATATCAATATATTTGTTATACACACTTAAATATTGAAAAAATTCAAAGAGTCTTTTAATGTAAACTGTGGTGAATAATAATGATACAGCACAGTAATGGTGTATGTATATATTTTTCCATCTCACTCACGGTCTAACTATTGTGTATGTTATAGGCATTATGTAATTTGGTCCCGTAACCTACATTACCGCAATAAAAATCGCATCACTATTATTCATACATAAAGACAGGCAGAAACGCATTCAGATATACAGTCAGTCAGAGATTGATGTACAAGCAAAATGCAGATATATACACATATATCTCTGTGAATATACATATATGTCTGTATGCTATTGGTGGTTTTATTTAAATAATATCTCCCAATTTTATGAACTGAACAAAACTTTATTGAAAAGAAAAATCATACTCAGGCCATACAATTATGGCATACGAGTCAAGTACAATCGAAGTTGTATTATACGAGTCATCATGGTGTAATGTAAAGAAGAGGGAGAAGAGAGAAAACGCAAGGAGACAGAAAATCAGAGAGAGAGAGAGAGAGAACACGGATTATCTAAATATTACAAGTCCAAGGAGTATCTAAATAAAAGTGAACTATCAATGATTTAAATGAAAACGCTTTTGATATATTTCACCTAATATATAAAAGAGTTGAGATAGGTTGAAATGTTAAATCAGCATATGTAGCTATCGAGATCTATATTCAGTTTCTAATCTGTTCATAACTGTGCTAACAAATATACTTAAATTTCTCACTATTATTTTATTTTTATTTTTCATTAAATGTTGATACTTTAAAGTATTCACACGTATGTAATAATATTTCTTTATCAAATTCAGTCTAGCCTTTGTAAAGAATTCACACTCAAGGAGGATAATGGAATTAATCATCCAAAATATTATTTTGACATTTTATACATTTTCTTTCTTTATGTGGAATTGTATTCCATCGACCAGTTTCAACAGGTAATTTATGGTTTGACGTCCTAAATTTCGAGATAGATAAGTACGCTTTTTTAGGAAATTCGATTAAATATTCTTCCAATTGGATATCCGTTTTATAAATTGTAAAATTGTGTCCTTTGGACTACAAAAGATAACCAGTCTTGTTTGTCCTGATCTACAAAAGATAACCAGTCTTGTTTGTCCTGATCTACAAAAGATAACCAGTCTTGTTTGTCCTGATCTACAAAAGATAACCAGTCTTGTTTGTCCTGATCTACAAAAGATAACCAGTCTTGTTTGTCCTAATCTAAGAGGACGGTTTAATAAAATTCCCTATGAAACTAATATTATCATTTCTATTATTTAACCATGCATCATATCGTCCTACCCTTTGAAGATTTGTTTTTATATGCATTATCCATTTATGGTCAAAAAGGCATCATTTCTATACACCATACTTAACAATTTACTTTCTTTTCCATTGATGAGTGACATCCAAAAGTTAATCATACGCATGTTTATAGTGATATGTAGTCGATGCAGGCCTGATTCTGTATATAATATATAGACTGGAGTACTTTTTTCATAAATTTGTTATTTTCCTTACAAATTCATTATGGAATATTTCTATTAGATCCACATTTTCATATTCCCATATTTTACTCCGATAGGTTAGTATTGGTATAATGGTATGGGCAAATAATTGTAAATGCGGATCTAAAGGCAAATTGAAGTTTCTTATTTTCTTAAACGTAAGGTTAAGAGCCTTACCGAGTTAATCTATAAAATGATTCCTTGCCTTGCAAAATTTCCTGTATTTTGAGAAGAAAACGCCTTAATATTTATAACTAATGATCAACTACTTCTAAACTATAACCATCTAATAAGAATTGTAACTGCTTGACTTTCTTGCTTCAAAAAACATTGTTTTGGTTTTACTATAATTCATTTTTAACGTCTAATCCTTGCAGTATTGTAGAAAACATTTTAAATTCTCTTGGAGTTTAATTTGGTTCTCAGCTAGTATGACAGTATCATCTGCATAAAGAAGAATCAAAATGTCGAGTAACATTGTTACATCATCACGTGAAAAAGTTATTTGAATTCCTGCACTGTAATTATGCCACAAAAATAATTCTAAATCATTAAGAAATAACGAAAGAAGTAAAGGAGAGAGATTTTTCCTTTGTCAAAGACATTATTACAAGCGGAAAAGCTGTTTTTTCTTCACCATTAAACTTAATACAAGATTATATACCCTGGAACATGTTATAAATTATCCTAAAAATAATTCCATTAATATTGTATTTAATTAGCTGTTGCCAAAGACCAACTCTCCAAACTGAATCAAACGCTTTCTGAAGGTCAACAAAATAAACTAAATAATTTCTTTTTCCTTACTATCAGAATGTCAATGAGTCAATGCAAAACAAAAATATGATTAGTAGTTGAGTACTTTTTACTAAATCATGCCTGATTTTTTTTCTAGAATACCGGAATAATTGATAAAATTTGTTAATCGTTTGTTCGAGATTGATGTGAAAAAGCTTCCTTAACAACTTACAATAGTTATTGGACGGTAATTCTCTGGATAAATTTGACTACCAGCACATTTGTAAATAGATCTTATAATCCCCTCCAGACAAGCATCTGGTATAATTCCCGAATCAAGAATCAAGTTAAACAGACTTTCATACAGAGGAAACATTGGATTTAAGGTTCTTTTACATACTCATTTAAAATTCCGTCATTGGCAAAAGCTTTACAATTCTTAAGTTTCTTGATACATTAAGTAATTTCATCAGTACTAATGTAGACATTGAGGATTTCATCATCACCATCATTTATATTAAAATCTACTTCACAATTTTCATTTGCCACTGGGATTGTATTCAAGTTCTTAAAAAAGACTTATGCAGATCTTTAATTTTATGTTACAATTCTCATGTTGCGTTTCTGATTTGTTAATGATCTTCATAAGATCTCTTGGTTTCCTGGAATGAAGTTTTCTATGCTTTTTGTTGGTAATATTGTTGTGAATATTGATATTTTTAAAATCATAGTTTTCGTATATAATTAACTTATGTAATTCACTGCCAAGCCAATGTCTACTAAATCCAGGATATGTACCAATTTTGCGTCTTGTTCCAATGTTTTGCTTATGCTCTGAAAAAGAATGATAATTGCTCGATGATAAGATTTAAATCACTTTTACTTACTGAAGTAATAATGCGTTGTTCTGCTTTAATATATGATAATAATTCACTCATATCGCTGGTGTCCATATTGGCGCAAAATTGTTTTTTTTTCTCCACATCTCAGTGTTTCATAAATGTCTGACCTGGATTAAGTTTTACTGCACCGTTCATAAAAATAGGAAGGGTCAATAAAGAATGACCGTTACTAGAAAGTGAATCTAGATCAATAACTTCAAAAACTTTGATAGGTGTTAGGGCTTCCACGCTCGAAATAGCATAGTCAATCAGAGATACATTACGAAAAGTGCATTTACCCACATCTCTATCTTTGCCACACCTCATTAAATATTAAAAGATTATTACATTTACAAATTTTGTCAAGGAGTTTTCGTCCATGAATATTCAACCATTTATCTTGACTAGCAAGCTTTTGTGATAAATGTTTTGAGTCTAAGAAAGAAACTTTGTTAAAATATTCTGTAATTTTATTGTCAAAATCCAGATAATCAGCCAGAAAAGCATCAACTTCTATACAGTCATTCTCAATGGATATTCTTGCATTCATATCTCCTAATAAAACACATTGGCGTGTAAAACACACTCGGATGTGATTTATGCATTAAACATTTCAATTTTATCTTCAGTTAAAAAAATTGAATTTTCAGGAGGTAAATAAACAACACCTAAAATGAGCTCTTTGTCATCATTAGCAATCAACTTGGATAATTTTAACCACTATAACCTGGCAAAAAAAATCACGTCTGAATCATCAAGTTTGGTTTCAAGCACACAAAATATGTCATAATTTTGAACATGATCACAAAATTCGGGGAAATGCAATTACCTGTTCAATTCCAAAACATTCAAAGAAGCAAGTTTAATATCTACCGAATTTTCGGCACGAATAATATTCCATTTTTTCTTATTACAAGATGCTTTCACTGTATTGTCAGTTCTATACCTATTCGAATTGGTATCATTTTCTGTATTGTTTGCGTGTGAAACACTGATATGATAAGTCTGATTTTGCTTCGAATTGCATGTTCCATCCGCGCTCACATAGAAGTGGGATTTTCTTTCTTATTGTTCTTGTCATCGTTGACACATCTGACCAGGTTTGTGAGAGAGGCATGTGCATTCGATGGCGATGCGTGATCTGCCGACTCCTTTGTAGGCGTATTAATCGCTCTGGCTTGGATATTGACTGAGTACTTGGGTTGATCATGACTACAATCAAGGGAAGGATCACATGATTGAGCTGAATCAACCAAAAGCATTGAAGGCTAGCGACACATCGCAAGTTTTGCTGCGTTCATTCACATGTTTGTCTAAATGATGATTATACGCATCACTACACTGTACAACAATTTCTGCTTCATTCAAAATCTCTATATCTTGTATAACTTCCGTTTCAGAATCGCGCTGCACCAAATAATCATCACGGGTTCTTGTGTTCAACTGTCTGTTTTCTGAAACATCATTGTTATGAGAGATCCTTGACTTTCCCATCACCGTATACCAATCAGCGAACGAATCGGCGATCACTCAACCATTCATGATCAGTCTGAAGGGATACGCAATTGTAAATTTGGCATCCGTATTCGACAACTTCTTCGATTTCATCAAAACTAAACCTTGAGTTTACACAAATGGCTATGCTTATGAGTTACAAGACAATGGGGGGGGGGGTAGTGAATGATTGACGTTCACTTTATCTAGCTATATACCGATGTACCTTGAAACATGTAAAGTCTACAATCATACATGTAGAATAAACTCGGCCATATGGACCATTTGAGAATTTTTAGAAAGTCTTTTAGTTTTGTTATCTTTAAGCCAAGTGAATACATGAAACAGTACATAGCATTTATTTAATTTTTATTAGTTCGAATATTGAATTATTATTGTTGTTAAAAATATCGGTCGATTGTCATTACTTGAAACATGCGGATAACATTAAATGATGTACAATTATCGCAAAGTCATTCTGAATAATGCAACCTTGCTGCTTCATGAGTATGATTGTAAATTTTATATTCGAAAGTCAGTCTCCAAGGCCTCATTCTGTCGCTCAAGTTGACCATACACATTCCAATGTTACACTTGCAATCACTTAGATGCATCGTCGCAAGCCAAGGGAGAAATCCGCTACGCTCCCTTTTCATCCGTTGCTGCCTGCGATACAATTTCCTCGTTTTTCTTGAATATGCATACACAGATATATATACGCCATCAACAGGCCAATGAAATAAGCTATTATACATCAACCACAATGACCTCTTATTTTCGTCTGTGACTTACGACGATGACTTAGATGGTGAGTTTTGCATTTAGTGTTTATACTGCTTATACCGAACATTTATCCTTTGTCATCATTTTATAATGGACAATCATGGCATCGATATAATGATTATGTTTTAATTGCCATTGACCACAATGACGAACTACATGCAATGTTCATTTTACATGCAGAATTATCAAATAGTGTTTTAAAGATGAACTAAAAGTGCTTCTTTTGGGGAATTTATTATCATTTCTTTAACCCAACCAATCCTAATATCTATATACACATTCATGCGCTTAAATATTGACGCTCTCAAACTGAAGGATTCTTAAATAATGATAAAAATATAGCATACATAAAAAAAGAAAGAAAAAAAATCTCTAAAAAGGTCATAATTAGCAATATTTGGAATCTCTCTCTCTCTCTCTCTCTCTCTCTCTCTCTCTCTCTCTCTCTCTCTCTCTATATATATATATATATATATTCGGTCTCGTATACTGCCTGAACCACTGGGATAAAATAGAAAATAGTTTATAATTGTATCTTGTATCGTTGGAATGATTGAATATAAGTATATTGGGGATGTAAGAATAAATCACTATAAATATAATATATATTTCAATTCAATGTATAAGGGCAAAATCATTAGTTTAGCTTCCTAAATCAAGACTCTTTCAGGTCGAGAGAGATGGTTTAATATAACCGTAACTCGCACGTAAACATTACTTCAATAGACGTGATAAGTTACCTTAACTTGCATTTTGCGCTGTTCATAGTTGCCTTGGTTTTCAATGTTTCATTAAAAAGTAGTGAAATATTTTACATTTTGCATAATTTTGATAATATCCTGCCCTCGAAATGCATATCCTAGAAGAACTTCATGTTTGACCACACAATAATTTTTCAAAAATGTTACAAAAATAGCCAAGAATTCGCTCTTTCATTTTTTCTTTAGACCATAAAATGTTTAAAAAAACGACCTACTTCCATGTGAATCTTTATGATGCAATGAAAATAAACGCATTGTTCCAAATAACCTATAGCAGGCATAATCGTTTATTCGTGTTGCAAAAAGGAAACGATGAGCCCAGCAAAATTTGTATGTAGGTAATTCAAAAATTAGGCTCCTTGAATTCTAAACTCGGAGTACTTCTCGGTTTATTTACTCTTTTGACTAGACATCCAATTACGTAAAATATATATATCTAAAGGACCGCGCTCAATAGTATAGGAAAACTTCAACAGGAATTTATATGACATTTAAAATAGCGCTAATCAACAGCTTATGCGGTTACCTTTAATTCTAATCAAACATATAGGACAATATTGACTGATACTGGAGGTTGATTACAAATATAGGACAATATTGACTGATACTGGAGGTTGATTACAAATATAGGACAATACTGACTGATACTGGAGGTTGATTACAAATATAGGACAATACTGACTGATACTGGAGGTTGATTACAAATATAGGACAATATTGGCTGATACTGGAGGTTGATTACAAATATAGGACAATATTGGCTGATACTGGAGGTTGATTACAAATATAGGACAATATTGGCTGATACTGGAGGTTGATTACAAATATAGGACAATATTGGCTGATACTGGAGGCTGATTACCCAGAATCGTATTTAGAAAGTGCATGGAATATGAAAATCCTTGCAGTTTGATTTCGGGTGATGAGGGTTGTGGTGGTTGTGGGATTTATAACTATTGCAGCTTCCAACGTCATTGGTGTGATTTCTTTAGTATCAATGTGACTGAAAGTGTGTTCAGTGTCTCGATAAACTTTGGTAGCATATTAATGACTAGTTGACGGGAAAGTTGTAGAGAGTCTGAGGAATTAGTCAAAATTAGGTATAAAGGGAACATTACTTTAAGTCAATAAGTAAAACTACTATTTACAAAGATTAAATATTGCTAGACCTTTTATCTTTTTTTTAAAATCCTTCCCTGGTTGTGATCGGCACATAGTGACACTGAACATTTGTATACATTCTTCTTTCACTTTGATCTAGTGTCTGCATTTCTTGTACGCCGTGATGGTATAGTTTGATACCGACTCTATAAGGACTTTCGGAAAGTGGGTAGGCCTATTTTGGTCACGAAACGTTTTAAAAATTGAATTTTCCCAAAATGCGGCAATTGTGTTTATAATTATTTTCTAAACGTGAAATAGCAAAAATAAGAGTTCAGCAGCTGACACTGTGTTTGTCGCAAAGTTACATGATTGGTAGGTAAGACTAGGCTGAGGTAATAGGTTCGATTACTTTGTTGAATGTACTTGTTGTCTTATAATTTCCAATAAAGTCGAGGATTTGAGAATTTCGGGGAAGCCCGATTTTCGTCAAGTTTGAGAAGAAATGTTTCCATACCTGATTTTTTCAAATTTGTAACTCTGTTTCTTTGGTTATTCTAATTTTTTTATACTGGTTTTGGAGATTTGGTTCTGAGGACCTTAGTCCTCAGCATGTCTCATTTTTTCATCTCTCGCTTTCATTCTGATGTAAACCACGGTTTATCGGTAGGCCTAATCGTGACCCTCTTGTTGGGTTACATCTTTTAGCAAGATATAGAAAGGTTGATGTAGAAGTCATTTTGCATGCCTGATAAATCCAATTTTTTGTTTTAACAAGATCGCTTAGTCCATCAAAATTCGCTGCTTTGTAAATCAAAAGATCTATTGTAAAAGTACAACTTACCTTAACATGTGTATCTATAACGACAAAGGTGGCTTCATGATGACTGATAGAAATTTTAATATGAATTACGCCCTATTCAATCACACTCGTGTAGTCCGCATGAATTGCAGGATCCAGGAGGAAGCGTCTAGTCTGGGATATTCGAATCGGTTCAGTAATTGTGTTATGGAGGTTTTATTAAAACGGATAATACATCAGCCACAACAGGTGGTAACACATTTAGGAAATCTGCATTCCAGTCACCAAGAAGAACGACATGTGCTGTTTCATCTAATGCTACACTAAGAGTCAACAGTTCATCCGAATGTTCGGGCGGTATATAGTACAAAAAAGTATTTACATGGTTTCATTAAAACTTCAACCCAAATATTTTAATCGATTTGTGATTCAATGTCGGTTCTTTTAACGGCATAATAATGATTCCATGCAATAAACCAGGATACCCCCACCATGACTTCATCCATCAGACCGGTACGGCTTACTATATTCGTGGATTTGGGTACTCTCTGTAGTTACGTTGTGGTCTAGGCGAATTTCCGTGAAACAAAGATTCTTCATACCCTCGGCTATGTTGAGAATTTTTATCAATTTATTGTTTATTCTTCGCATATTTAGATGCAAAATAGAAAGAACATTGAAAATAGAGCCTGATGAATAATTTTCATTAGGATTTGGATCAGGACTGGTTTCAATATCCTTTCGGCGTGATATCAACCATATGAAAAAACAAATAAAAATAAAACAAATGTTCAGAAAATAACTCAAGAACCTGTTGTTGTATTCTAAATTTGATTGACACTTCTTCCTTATAAGAGAAAAATATATGCCAATATTTATCTAAATGGATTTCATATAATAGTCTAAAAGGTGAATAAAATTTGTGATAAAATACACCGATCTATGCCCTGTAGGGTATTAAATCATTACCCAGGATCAAAAGGAACAAACTGTGTAACTAAGGGCATCAACAGTCCAACAAAATGATTTCTAGCAAAGAGATGGGCACTGAGACTGCAGGTGAGTTGAGAGAGAGAGAGAGAGAGAGAGAGAGAGAGAGAGAAAGAGAGAGAGAGAGAGGGAGAGAGAGAGAGAGAAGTTAAGGAAAGAGAGGTTTAATATGCATTATTGGACTTGTTATGAGCAGTTGAGAGACAGTTACGATTATTGTTACATTGGCGAGAATTATTTAATTACACGAATTACATAACGTGTAGGTTGTATATATGTTATACTACACATCGTATAGCTCAATACAGCATTACAGTAAAACAACAGTCAGTATTTGTTTCAAATGATTTCAAGTTGGTATTTAAACTGATTTTACAATAACAAGCATTTTGGTTGTATCATAGAAGGATTCTCTTTTTTCTTCTGACTTGTTGGCATTATGCACAGTTAACCAATGGATTTGAACATGTCAATATATATATATATATATATATATATATATATATATATATATATATATATATATATATATATATATATATATATATATATATATATATATATATAATATAGAATCAATATTTCATAAAAATGATTTGAATCATGTATTTAGGCTTGAATTTAGACTGGTTTTACATCATAAACATTTTGGTTGTACCATAAGTAGGAGTTTTAGTAGTTCAGAATAATTGGAATTATACAATGTTAACACATATGTTTGATCATGTCAGGGTATATACATATATTGTTATATAGATATATACAATAATTAAATCATGAAGAAAAGAAATAAAAAAAGAAACAACCTTTGTAGACGAATGGTTACGACATATCCAAAATGTGTTCACAAAATCAAATTTTCTTGCACTAGACCAAAACTTATTTACAGATGATACGTTAATTATATTTACATGCACATTGACACATGAAGAAAGGTGTGGTGGTGTCTAAACCGGGATTATCATGGTCAAAGATCCATAAGAATGGGACTAGGTTGCTCCTGAAGATGGGGTAGAGCTAGTATTGCAAACTTGACTAGCACTTGTAAGACCTACATTGAATATAATAAATGAGCATAATCTTTAGAAAGTATGTTTTGCGTGAATGAGTACTATTACATGACCAATATGTCTCAGATCAATTAATAGTCTGTATGTTCCAAGATATGGACAGCAATCTGCTCATAAAGACAATATACCCTAGATATCCCTAAAGTGAAACACGGGATATGGACAGCAATCTGATCATAAAGACAATATACCCCAGATATCCCTAAAGTGAAATACGAGCTGATCATATCCTAGAGAGTAAAACAAGTTTTTGAGAATCTAATTCAGTTGAGAATTTGTGTAGTGGTGTTTGAAATCACTCACACACGCACGCACACATACACACAGACACACACACACACAAGCACACACACATACACACAGACACACACACACAAGCACACACACAGACACAGACATACACACACATATATATTATATCAGCAGCAAGGACAGCAGTATTATTGTAATCACTCACACACGCATGCACACATGCAAGCACACACACAGACACAGACATACACATATATTATATATATATATATATATATATCAGCAGCAAGGACAGCAGTATTATTGTGCGATGATAACAACAACAACAACAACTATAATTGCACAATGTGTGCATTAGTAAGTTAAATTATTGAAGCAGTCAAGATTAAAAACATGTTATTAGTTTGAAACGCATTCAGTAGGTATTAAAAAGACTCATGGAGGACATACAGAAAAACAGAACTCGTACGATTCTTGCCGTCATAAGAAAAAAAGAAAAAAAAGAAAGGAAATATAGACAGAGTTAAATGGCCAGGTTCATGTTAAAGTAATTTTGTTTTACTACATTAACGGGTGTCAGGTTCTTGGCTGTCAAGAAACTGAATTCCAAGTCTGGTTTTGAGGTCATGTACATCTTTGTCTGACTTTATCTCGGTCTTAGCATCATGCTTCCTTTCCATGTAATAGATTTTACTATCTATTATAATGTATGCTGCCATCTTCTTATCTTTCTTCATCTCAGCCAGTTGCTTGACCATCGAAACTCTGCTAGAGGTCAGATGCTCAATACAGACATCATTCCGTCAAGGTTTATCAGATGTTTCTTGTTTGAATATACCTCAATCCACTTTCGGTAACTAACAAACTTTACGCAAATCTCTTCGACTCCATTTCTGGGCCTATATAGCGGATGGGATCTGGAAATATCAGATTTAGTGAAATTTACTCCAATCTGTGGGCAAACATCTATGACAGCCGAATAAATGTGATTGTAGTCTGGCAGGATGTTGGAATGTTATTAGCAGTCTCTTTGTGAATACTTTTCCAAATTATCAACTTCAGATTCCAAAGATCTCTAATACTACCACTTTGGATTTAAGCTGAGCTATCTGTAGTTTTGGACTGCATTTCCCTCTTTCAAGGGTTACAACGGCTCTCCAAAGACTTTTCCAGTAGGAATAAATGCATGTAGATAGAGCGGACCAGACACTGTGGCGTACAAAACAGTTCAGAGATATTAACTGTTGTGCCAGAAACTTTTCCTTGGATGGCAGCAATATGCTCCGGTCAGAAATCGCCCATAGAACCCCTACGGCTATGGATTCTCTGAGTGGATCCCTCATGACACTCCTCTAATTTCCTCTTACTATACGTCAATGGTTACTTCACACAGCATGAAACGCGCAGAATGCATGCACGTGAGTAACAAAGTGAAACACAAAGACAAATTCAAAACAGCAGAAACTGCAATCAAGGCATGAAGTGTAAATAAATTATAAATTGCTTGAGTTTTCTGGACTAAAAAAATGTCAAAAATCAGAAAATAAATCTTACTAATGAAGTGCGAAACACGAAATACACATATTCCTCTCCACTCTAAATCTTCATAACTTGGCATGCGCACTTCCAAACTAGTTCTAAGGATTTGTAGGGGTAATATAGTCTTCCTTAAAAATATATTATATCTTTCAACGATTTCGTAGAAAATCTAAAGCTGAATCGACCTCTGTGGTATTACTGGATCACATGAAAATTATAGACAAGATTATTTGCAATGTATACATTTTCCTATTTGTTGATAGACAACTTCTTTTCCTTAAAACTTGGATCTTATTTCTTCTCTTTCAATTGAGCAGGTTGTTTTCCATAAATAGCTCTTAGCTGATTCTTTAACTACCCTTGAATAATCATATTAATTTGCATGCTGATTATTACTTTAACTTGTTCTGTAAATATTTGTGTTCTTTTCATCTTTTTCTTCTTCTTCATGTTCTTTTCAGTCTTTCTTTAGGACAACCATAATCTGCTTATGATAATGCACTTATGGACTGAATGTCATGTTTGCCATTTCTTTGTCAGTAGCTGTCCTCAAAAATGATTTGCAAACTCCATCAACAGAGTTCAAATGAAAACTTATGATTTATGAAACAAATGTAATTCCACCTAAAGTACTATCTATCTATCGATTACTTATTCATCAGTATTATCATATTATTTATGCATTAGGAATTTGGGTACAAGTTCCTTTTCATCAATATACCTCTTTATCAGGATTATCAAAATCATTCCCAATTCTATGATCTATCACCGTCTCCTTCGCTAGTCGAACGTGCGCTTTCTCGGGTGTGGAATTAAACCATGATCTTCACTATCTCGACTACACATTCCAGTGAATTTTCATTTGTCAGGCCAATATATTCATTACTAAACGGAAATAAAGTTCTACTCATACCGATTAGATCTAACATACCACATAATATAAAACATGCTGGGTTTATAATATCATGGAATAGTAAATAGACCGTCATGCAGTTGTGAATTGTGAATATCAAAGTCGAATAGCGCCCACCTACAACAACTACTGTCTAATTCGTTTATCTAAATACAATCGCCCACTATCAGTAAATCAATACGGATATTTCAACAGCTTATTTTATTTGGCTATATATCAATATTATTTTCCAGTTGACATTTCAATTTATCAATGAAAGTGAAATCAATGCCTCCGATTTTTCATGATTCTTTCTCATATTCGACCTTAATGACACGACATTCTAAACTGACAACTGAAAAGCTAATTCGAACATGCTTCAACAGGAGACGATTCAGTCTAAAAATTTTAATCAATTGATTACTGCATTTATACCACCTTGAAAAGAACTGATTATAGTTGCATTTACCACGCTGACAATGTTGTCGATTTGCTTGCATCGTGATACCGTGATACACCTGTGTGAAGAACAACGTATTGGAAATCACCATAGCTTACCCTCTCCCCCTTCTTTAATTCTGGTGTACATTAATAGCACTAATTACTATTTATTATGAGAACCATAAAATCATGCCTCAAGTTACATATTTTCTTTGCAGCGTCAACACAAAACGAATTGCATTTCATGTCCAGATTCTGCATTGTACAATAGTCGGACTCTACTTTCATAATGCAATGTAGAACCTGCGTAAAGGTAACAAAGAAAATTAAACCACATGACTGCACATGGTTGTAAGCTGATATAGTGGAAGCATGATATGATGTTACTAAAATGTTTCTGAAATGATAGAAACGATTTCCATTTAACAAGTTTTAGCGTGGCTCAGTGCTCAAAGATTTTCGACGGCATAGTGGAAGATAGAGTTGCTATTTCTTTGAAGTGGAATTATGACACGCATTAAATACACAGTACAGATCTATGTCGCACAAAATAAACTATATTCTTATTTGATGTGGCCCGACTTAAAAATCATAGTAATCGATATGTGGTCCAATAAAACTTATAGCGATTTTAGTTTGTGTATTTCGTAATCATGTACCGTGGTTCATCACAATTTTCACAAATGTTTAGTAACATTGGTTAATGAGATTTTAGCCGATTTATTCTTACGAAATTTTAAGATTTCTCAATTACTTCAGACTATTTGGGACTTTCCGGAATATGCAAATAGTCAAACAGAATGGTGGAAAAAGAAAAAACGTAAATATATTGGCAACAACCTAGGGAGATTTTATGTCAATAAAGATATGATTTGACCTGATGATTATCGAATGATTTGCCTTCAAGATAGAGTTGGTAGTGATGCACATATACGAAAGTAGCTGGTTTGTGTGAAAACAGAAAACAGCTTCACTAAATGGGCGGCATCCACCTCATTAGCACTAATCTGCCTCTAAGTCAGATCAGGCATCGCCTGCTACCTCAAGTAACAGTAGACAGTACTAAATGTGACTGTTGATCCAGAGTGGACAGCTACACCTGGATTCCTCTGGAAAGTCCATTCTGGTGGATCAGGCGGCCGAGTAGATATGCTCAGACGAGAGAATGAGGTCGAATCCCTCACTTATATCCAACTCACGCGCAAGTCATAACACTATTCCCCTCCCCCACACCAGATACCTTCAAGTGCTGTGGTGATGGGCTTGCGGGAAAGCAGCAGGTTTGTATACACTGGGAGCTGTAGCTGTAGACCTGCACAAAGGCGACTCAGGGCATAAGGGTCGCTTTTCACTGACAGAGCCACGCTGCTCACTGACAAAGAAAATATACGTCAAAGATGGGCAGAACACTTCAACAACATTCTCAATAAACAGTCATCTATCAGTGAGGAGGCAATTGATTGACTAACCCAAGCTGAAATCAACGTATCACTTGCTGATCCTCCAACGATGACTGAAACTGTGAAAGCAATCAATCTGCTGTCAAATGGTAAAACACCTGGAGCACATGCTATACCAGGATTGAAGCAGCAATGGAACTCGGCAGCCCCCTGGATGACCGAGCAGCCCCTTTTAGGATCACACTGCTCAGCTCCGTGCCATGCGCAACGGGTTAGAACAGGTGCCCTAAAGATTGCATGTTTCACCTTAACCCTGGTCAACACACCGAGGCTGAAGGAGATACCACCTTAGCGGTCGAAAACCTAAAAAGAAGACAAAGGTGACGCAACTCACCATCGGTGCCTGGAACGTACGCACACTAATGGACAGTACATCAACAGATAGACCAGAGAAGAACAGCTCTAGCTGGTATAGAACTGGCCAGACTCAACATCCAAATAGCAGCCCATGAACGAAACTCGCCTAGCTGAGGAAGGACAACTTACCGAAGTAGGATTCGGCTACACCTTCTTCTGGAGTGGCCGAAGTAAAGAAGAGCGATGCAAAAATGATGTTGGGTTTGCCATCAAATCACAGCTAGTTAGCAAACTCACAAATCTTCCAAAGGGCATGAATGAAAGACTAATGCAAATGAGACTCCCACTGTCCAGACAAAGACATGCAACTATCATAAGCGCCTATGCACCAACCATGACCAACCCAGATGAGATCAAGGACAAATTTTATGAAGACCTGGAGACTCTTATTGCAGAAGTACCAAAGGCAGACAAGCTCATCATCCTTGGTGATTTCAATGCTAAAGTTGGGACATATCACCAGACATGTCCTGGTGTTATTGGCATAAATGGATTTGGCAAATGCAACAACAACGGACTCCTCCTACTGAGAAAATGCGCTGAACATGACCTCCTAATCACCAATGCAGTATTCCGCCTGACAAACCGCAACAAGACGTCTTGGATGCACCCACTCTCCAAGCACTGGTATCTTATTGACTATGTCATCGTCAGGAGAAGAGACAGGCAAGATGTCCGAGTGACGAAGGCCATGAGAAATGCAGAATGCTGGACTGACCACAGGCTCATAGTCTCCAAGCTCAATATCCTGATTCAGTCTAGCAGACAACCACAGGGCAAAATAGTGCCCAAAAAACTTAATGTCGCCAAATTGAAACAGGAGAATGTGAAACAGGCATTTGTCGCAGAACTGTGCAGCCAACTGGATACAAATGATACAGACTCCGAGACTGTCTAGGAAAACTGGGCATCTTTCAGAGACCCTGTGTACTCAACTGCATCCAAAACCCTCAGTCCAACCACATGTAAATACCAAGACCGGTTTGTTGAGAACGATGCTGCCATACAGAGACTTCTAAATGAGAAACATCGGCAACAATAGGCCTATTCAGAAGATAACACTTCATCATCTAAGAAGGCAGCCTTCAACAACATCAAGAGGAATGTCCAATGCAAACTCAGAGAGTTGCAAGACTCGTGGCTGAGCAACAAGGCAGATGAGATTCAGTCCTACGCAGACATGAATGACATGAAGAACTTCTATGATGCTTGAAGACAATCTACGGGCCGCCGTTATCAGGAACATTTCCAATGCTGAGTGCTGACAGCGCCACGCTGCTCACTGACAAAGAAAAGATACATCAAAGATGGGCAGAACACTTCAGTGTGGCTTCAGGAAAGGACGAGGGACCACAGACATGGTGTTTGCAGCTTGTCAACTCCAGGAAAAATGCCAGGAACAGAACTCTAATAACATGTACACGACATTCATCGACCTGACAAAAACCTTTGACACAATCAGCCATGGAGACCTTTAGAAGATCATGGCAAAATATGGTTGCCCAGAGAAATTCATCGTGGTGGGTTGGCAATTCCATGATGGAATGCTCGTTTGTGTTGTGGATGCTGGTGAGTCATCAGAGCCATTTTCAGTCACTAATGGAGTCAAGCAAGGCTGTGTGTTGGCCCCAACCTTCTTCAGTACGATGTTCTCTGCTATGCTTACTAATGCCTTCTGTGACTATGACACTGAGATCGACATCAGATACCGGACTTACTGCATGCTGTTTAATCTCAGAAGACTACAGGTGAAGACGAAGTTACAGGAAGTGACTGTTAGTGATCTCATCTTTGCTGATGACTGTTTCCTGAATGCCAAATCTGAGTCTGACATGCAACACAGTATGGACCATTTCTCTTCAGCTTGTGACAATTTCGGTCTCACAATCAGTATCAAGAAGACAGAGGTGATGCACCAACCGGCACCAGGAAAGCCTTACGTAGAACCTACCATTACAGTATTTGGCCAAATCCTCCTTGCAGTGGACAAGTTTACCTATCTAGGCAGCACACTGTCACGTGCAGTCCACATCAATGATGAAACCAATGCCAGAATTTCTAAAACAAGTGTGACCTTTGGCAGACTACATGTAAATGTGTGGGAAACCTGGACGGTGTACAGACTCCATACAAAGAAGCTGAACCATTTTCACATGGGCTGCCTGAAGAAACTGATGAGGATTAGATGTCAGAACAGGGTCCCAGACACTGAGGTTCTCACACGGGCAGGCATTCCAAGCATCCACTCTCTGCTGATGAAATCACAGTTGAGATGGTCAGGCCACGTCACCAGGATATCAGAAGAGCGAATACTACAAAATAGCTTCTAATGCGAGCTGAAGGAGGGAAAGCGATCTCAGGGTGGTCAGAAGAAACGCTTCAAAGATTCCCTCAAGTCGTCCTTGAAACAGAACCTGAGTCTTGGGAAGATCTCACACAGGATCCCTCCATGCGGCGGAGTCACATTCACACTGGAGCTACGGACTTTGAATGGAGGAGAACCGCAGAGACAGTGCAGAAGCGTGTGCAGTGTAAATTTCAGAACTGCAGCACATCCACTATTGATCACGCAAACCCAAGCGGCATCTCCTGTCAAGTGTGTCACAGACAGTTCAGAGCACAAATTGGCTTGATCAGCCATTCATGTACTCACAGAAACCAAGCCAGTTAGTGATGTCATGGTCATCTTCAAACTCGAAGAACAACAACAATCTGCCTCAACATCAATATATCGTGCCTGACAATCGCTGAATTTGTGAGGAGCTCTATTTATGGAATGCAGAAACTGTAAATTTTGCAACTATAAAATGTTGCATAAATGCTGATAAATTATTCTCTCTCTCTCTCTCTCGATAGAATATAAGAACGTGAACTTTGGATACATATTTGTGTAACATATGGTAGCACAAAGTATCTTTCTGATCATTCTGGTATTGGCTGTGCAAAGACATTAGAAATAGATAACCTGCAAATAATACATATATTATATTACGAGCTAAGTGAAATTGTTTTTAAAGTGAAAAAAAATGTTCATTAGTCAAGATGAATTATACTAGAATTAGGGACTAGCAGTCTTTATTGAATGAAAATGGTTTGCCATAAAAGAATGAGTTTTGATAAAAAGTATGATTGAATGGAAAAGGAATTTTAAATAGAAAAGTGGAAATGATTATCATCATCATCGTCATTGATGATAACGACACCTCACACGTCTTCGTATTCATCGCAGCCCCATCTCGTCGTTGTCACTATGGTCCCTTTGGGTTTATCATTGTCTTCACCATTATAAACCAGCACTGGTTGACTGCTGTGGCAATTTTCTTCGCAAGGCACTTTACTCCGACTGCTTCGGCAAGATGAATGCAAGCCAACCACAAACTCTGGTAAAAAAACTTACTCTAAAACAAAAGTTAATGAGTAAAACCATTCTTCTTTGAGTCACAATGACCTTGACTTTTGATTTTCTGACCCCAAAACCAAAAAGCCTCTATCTTACCTTAAGTGCAAGATCTCCACAAACTTTGGTCAAGGTACAAATAAAGAACTAATTATATTTTTCTTCCTTCAGTCAGTGATATTGATTATCGACCTTTCTGACCCCCCAATTCAATGTTTCTTTCAAAATATAAACCATCCACAAACTTTGGGGAAGAAACATGGTTGAAAATTGAAGCTTTTGAGCAGAAACAATTTTTCATTTTTCGGTCACATTAACCCTTGATCTTTGACCTTTCAGCACCAAAATCAATAGGCTTTTTCCTTATTTCTAGTGCAAGCAATCCACAAAGTTTGGTCTGCATCTGTAATGCAGAACTAGTTTTTTGTGCAGAAACCATTTTTCTTCTTGCAGTCATAGTGACCTTGACCATTGACCTTTTGCCACCCTAATCTATAGGCTTCCTCCTTAACCCAAATGCAAGCCATCCACAAAGTTTGGTAAAGGTAGATGGTGTCAAACAAAAGTTATTATGCAGAAATTAAAAAGGTAACAGATGGAAGGATGTACAGATGGACAGATGTTATGATATATGCTCTGCATTTTGGCAAGTGTATACAATGTTACAAGTAGTAATTTACACTCAAAAGACTTACATTTTCCCTGAATGAAAAGACTGAAGGACTTTGTATAGTCAAGGACTGAGGTGGAAAACAAATGTGGTGGCTGGTGCACTGGGGAGGCTGGACTAGATGGTGGACTAGATTCCTGGAATTCACAGAAAAGACAGTTAGTGGTGCTCACAGAATGAGAAATATAGAAAAGAAAATGGACAGAAAAAAATCTCTGATGTTTGCTTGTAAAACACGTCAAAAGATGAAACAAATGTTCCATGGAAGATCATGTCTTACCTTCAAAATGTGCTATGATGTATAGTGCTTATGACTTTCTTAAAACTTCAACATAAAATCAGATCTTTTTACTCTGCTCATTGCGGCCATACAAGTGTCAACTGTATCTGCTTGATAGTTAAATAAAATACAGCTGACTATGAAGTGCTTATCCAGAACAAACAATAAAAAAAGTTTAAGATTATAATAACAGAATGACATGAACATAACATGAATGAAATGGAAATTATCACGTTATATGAAGACTTGTCATCAGAAATGTTTTCATGCATACAATGATGACAGGTTGTATTAGAAATTCTTTTCCAACAAAATAAGTGAAGGTACTTACCTTAATACTTTGTGATATAACCCTTTGATCTTAGCACTTTTCTCACACTTAATGGGATTGAGTTTACACACCTGCAAACTTTCAAAATAGTAATGAATGACTACTCATGAAGGGGGGGGGGTGTGGTTGAAAGGAGGGGAGGGGCATTGCATGTAGCCTAGATAATTGATATATCATTCTAAATTAAACATTATATAAATAATATATTATCTGGCTCTAGAAGCCTCTTTATTTTGCAGCAATTTTAAATGTATGGTGAAGGAATACAATAACTGATTGATACACTGAAATAAAACTGTTCTGACCTTTACATAATGATAAAAGGTGTGTTTTAAATGTATGGTGAAGGAATACAATAACTGATTGATACAATGAAATAAAACTGTTCTGACCTCTACATAATGATAAAAGGTGTGACAACAAGCTATGACTCTATCAATGCTAAAGTCCACTGTATTTTACCTTGTTCATTATGACTGTTAGTTTATTAATAATGCCAATATGCCTTACATTTCTTATTCATTTTATTTGATTAAATTTCTGAAAGAGATGTGCCTCAATTCAAGTTCCAAATATCAATTCTGGATTTTTCTGATTTTCTTTTTTTCCGAATCAGCAATTCAAGCTGTGTTGCAAACTATAATACACAGTTACAATTTGCAATAAAACCTGTTAATTACTTGTTGATACCTTCCTGATGGCATTAACAAGTGACAAAATTTCCAAAATCAGGACAGACTTTAAAAGAAGCCTGTACCATGCAGTACTAATTGTGTGTTCCATATCTTGTTTTGACTTGAGTCTTTTGATGTAATTTTACAGTTCATATTTGAATCTATCCAAACATTTTTGATAATGTTTAAATCTGGACTCTGGATTGGTCAACACATCCATTTAAGCTGATTTTTACATTTATACTATTGAACCAGATGGGCTCTATGAACAGGTGCAATGCTGTCATGGAATATGTACTAATATGTAGAGAAAATGACAAGCAATTGCGGGCTAAATACAGTTGTCAGTTCTATATATTTTTGGGCATTCTTATTACCATCTACAATTGAAATTGTTCCAATACAATGAATGTTACACATCCCCAAATCATAAATCTAAACTGTGGGATGGAGTGGGAGCAGGTGACAAAAATTGCTGGATCCATTCTTCTCCAACTTGTCACCATATGACAATATTATTTTTCACAACATCAATCTTACATTCGTCACCAAATATCACCTGATCTAATGATCTGTAATGAAACTTGCCTCTACACCATGCTATATGATTTCTGCTGCTGATTTCTTGTGAGCTTTTTTTTACTTAATAGCACAACTATAATAAGCTTCATGCTAGAAAGCTCACTGGATTGACCATAAAACACATCCAGTCCTAAACATGTTGAAATCCCAATAATTTTGACCAAAGTTCTCGTTCTGTTAAGTTTAATACACCAAATTAAATCATGAACATGTCACTCTTTGAGTTTTTTTTCACATTTTCCTTTTTTTGAAATCAGTTAATTACTGGGAAAACTTTAAACCTGGCTATATCTGATTGTCAAATTCCAGAATGATACAAAAAAATGATGACATTTTTGTACTCATTGCTCAATTCCTTTCTTGATTGTACCATGTTGTTTATCTCATCACTGAAAAGGAACCAGATGATACTGTTCCAAAAATATTCCAGCACACAAGTCAGATGATGGAATCCTGGATTGATATGCAACAATGCTTACAGTGCTATGTGTTTATACTAAAATCAGTGCATGAGTTGTGCAAAGATCATGTTAAGCAAATTTTGTCTTGATGTCCAAGCCTTCTTATATGGTATTAGGATGCAGCTCTATAAAACTTACACTGATTTATGATGTGATCTTGTTGATAATAAAATCTACAGTATAGCATAAACCATTACATCAGTGTGTACTATAAGCTGTATTATTTATGCCATGGACAGAAAAGCTGATATATTATTTGTAACAAGAGACCCATGTAGGCCTGAGATCTACCTAATAACCAATTGTGAGAGAAGTTGGCCAAGAAATCTGGGTCAGTAGGATGCTTTATGAAGAAATTTCTTGTAATGCTGTTGACTGCATATATTATGAAAACAAATGTTTCATGTTTCTCTATTTTTGGTATCTTCACAAATATTTGATGAAACATTAGCATCGTTTACCCAATATTGAAGGGCCACAATGCCAGGGTACTTTGTGTCAAAGTTGGTCAAAAATTCTGTTATGTGATTTTTTGAGATTAAGTTGTTTATATATTTTCTATTTTTAGTAACAGTGGACATATTTGATGGGGGATCAGCATCATTTGTATAAATCTGAAAGGACTTTAAGCCAAGATACTTTCTGTCAAGTTTGGTCAAATTCTGTTGAACTGTTTCTGAGAAGAAGTTATTAAAGTTTTTTTTTCATTTTTAGTAACAGCAGCCATATTTGCTGGATTGGCATCATTTCTACAAACTTAAAAGTTTTCATGCCTGGATGCTATCTATTAACTTTGGTAAAAATTATATTGAGTGGATTGTGAGGAATCATTTAAAGGATTGACTATTTTTAGTAATTGTAACCATATTTGATGATGTATTGGCATTATTTGTGTAAAATTGTAAGGCCTTCATACCAGAATGATTTCTTAGAAATATTATAAAATTCTGCAAAACAGTTTTTGAAAAGAGGCGATTTTAATGTTTTTGAAAAAATATTTTTAGCTATGTGGGCATTAGTGGTGTAACAATTTTTGGGAACTCGCATTGACATCATTTTTGTCCATTTTGAGCATGGTCCACAAATCCAAGTCTATGAAGACTATATGAACGAAACTGAAGCAGGCATTCCAAAATCTGTAAAAAAAAAAAAAAGGAAAAAAGAATGCATTGAACAGAAGGGGGAGTTATGAGCAGTGTTGCACCTTGAGTGCAGGATCACAGGTTTCCACAATTTTTATTCCAATTTCACCCAAAATCTTGACCCCTGTGTGCCCTCAGAGCATGCTTTATGTCAGGAAAAAAATTAAAAATATGCCTTCTACTTTTATTTAGTGCATGTCCATCCACATCTATGATGGCGCCAGCAATGGCCAAAGTTGCTAAAGGCAATAAACACTGCAAGATGTCAATTAATATACATTTTAAAACAATACATCTGGCAATCAAAACATTCAAGGTTTGTGGTAGCCTGCAGAGTTGCATTGTAAAATCTTTTACAGCCATTAGTGTAACACATTTTCGAGGTTGAAGACACACCTATAGAGACGATGATTTAATTTATTTAGCGGTAGAATTAACGACAAAAGGTACTAAATTTATGCAAATACTTCAGAAAACAATGGGAATTATTATATGAAATGCTGGTGAATAATGAGTGAATACTAATGTCAAATCAGAGCATTATCTGGAATGGAAATTTCCATAGTGCAGCTCATTTCAGGTGAACCAGATATTCAAATATGTCAATGTTTTCATGAGTCACTTGAGCACTTGATAAAACATTTATTACAAAATTTAAGTGTCCAAGGAAAGATGATAGTACAGTGCAGTCTACCAAGTTAAGGTGACAAAACTTTCAAAGCAAATAAGATTACCGTGTATACTTGCATATAGGCTGATACCAACTGTCAACTGCATACACCCAGATCTGCAGTCGCATAATGCACTGGCAGATCTGGGTCTATGCAGTTTGTAAGGACTAATCAGTAGAACAAACAACATAGACCTTGATCTGCTGGTGCATTATGCGATGGCAGATCAGGGTTTATGTTATTTGCATACAGACATTCCAATCCAGCTATCATTAGCAGGTCTAAAAATTCAGAACAGACAATCACAACCCATGTTCAATTAAAATACTGTGAAGTAATGTTTATTTGTAGGGAACCACAATTTAAAAATATGTTAAAACCCATGAAAATTAATTTTTTTACTCAGCAATGATAAATAAAGACCCCTACAAAAAATGAATCCACCTTAAAGGCTTTCTGACAAAATTTCAACTGTTCATTTAAATTTCTGAGCATTTTAAAGTAAAATATTCAAACTTCATATATACAGTATACCAGAGTGTAATCAACGATTACATAGCACACCTCTAAGAAGTGTTCAGTAGTCTCCAATAACCACTGTAAAGATTAATTATCATACAGAAAATAAATTCAGACAAAAGTTATTCTGACATTGAAATGTCGGCCCCTGTGACAAGACAGAAAAGACATAAAACAATAAAAAAGACTCTATAGATAACAAAAGTACCCTGATGGGACTGATGCTCTACTGGCTGAAAAGAATTTGAAAGAATATAAGGTAAGTCCATTTGTTCTGTCCTTTTATTCTTTTTAACTGTTAAGTATTGAAACAATCTCTGATACTATTGAGAAATTCCAACATACAAAATTTGGTAACAAAAATATTTTCTTACTTGTTTGAGTTAACATGTTCACAAAGTACCTACAAGTGAATGACAACATTCTTTGTCATGGCCTTTGACCTTGAACCTGATATCATGGACAGAAGACCATTGTACTTGTCTCAGACAATGTGAAGATATACCTGCATGCTAAGCTGGCTTAAATCCATATATAATATTTTGGGGAGACAAAAAGTGAAGTTACTGAAGTGGCATTATTCAAGGTATTCTTCTGATATTTCTGCAACATGGGTTTGATAACAATCCATTCATACCTGTGTTAAAAACCAGAATCAAGACCTTTGACCTTAAAATCAATGTCAATTCTGACTATCAACTTGTTCATTGGAATGCAACTAAATACAAAGTCCAGTCAAAATTTGACTTATATAGTTACAAGTCACTTTATTAAGAGGCTCAATGAAGTACAAAAATGCATAGAACAACCTTTGACTTGACTCAAAGATCAATTTAGTCTTGTTTTCAAAACTCCTATACTAGTGTGGATATGCTGGTGGTCAGATCATCACAATTTGCATTCTGAAATATTAAATATTGCAAGAAGCATTTTAGTCAAAATGCCATGTCAATGCTTCCAATTCATGCAAGAGTAGTAATGATAACAAGAGTGGTAATGATAACAAGGGTTCTGAGATGACTACTATGGTCCCATACTGGGGGTCAGTGGAGCACCAATTTCATTCAGAACCAGTTACATAATGTTATTATGTCTTTTGTGAAACCCCATGTCACTACAACCATCTGTTCATGAGGAGTAGCCATATAAAGATTTTCAGGATGGCCATTATGGCAGTGATTTTGGTGGTTGGATTAGCATTTTTTAAAATAGGAACAACTATATATTGCAAGAAAGAAGTGTTTTTTTATACTGATATGGTGATCTGTTCAGGAGAAGTAGCAGTTATGAGATTTATTTTGTACCTAAAGTTTTTTTGCTTTATGTTTTTTGAACTTTTAATTGGCAATATATAGTCTGTATTGTGCTGATATGCTGTTAAACCCTATATATACATATTCCAATTTTTGGGAACTCACATTGACATCATTTTCATTTAGAACCAACTACATATTGTGAGACATGTCTTGGTGAAAACCCTGTATTGATACGACCATCCCTTCACGAGGAGTAGCAATAACCAGATTTTTAAGATAGTGATCATTGCCATCATGTTGAAGGTCTGATCAGCACCATTTTTATGTAAGGTCAACAGAATATCATAAAAAGTCTTTTACAAGGTTTATACAGCCCCAGTAAGTTGTTTTTAAAGGACTTGTTTGGGTTTTCAATGACTTTCCTCACATGTCATTTTGTTTATCACTGCATAATTAGGTACAAAAAAAAGAAGAAACAAACATGTAACTAATTAGCATGCCACTACAGCAAAAGGATGCTAGTCCAGTTGGTTACTAACATGTCATGTGTCATTTGATCCACCCAGTTTTATCCCATTTGATTATTTATTTATTCATTATTTTTGGAAAATAAGTAAATAACAAAAATTCGGAATTTAGAAAAAAAGTAATACATTTAATTTTAACTGTTTGTTTTCCCTCATATAAATTCAGGAAGTTGTGAAAAAATTCCAAGGAGTTTTCAACAAATTCAAGGACTTTTCAAGGACAAAATAAACTTCTCAAATTCAAAGAGATTTCTTGACCTAAATACAAAATATTAACCTCAGCTAGTATGTATGCATATACATATTACATATCTATGTATGTATATGTTTAATGGCACATCAGCACAATCCTGGTCATATAGTGCCAAGTAAGTTCAGGCATCCCAAAAAAGACATACAAAACAAAGCTAAAGGCAAAAAAGGGTAAAATCCTTAAAATACAAAGTCAAATTTTTTACGTAAACCCCGCTCTCTTAAAAAGTCCAAGTCCCACTCAGCTGGAACACCTGCACAGGACACATCCAAGAGCAGAAAGGTTCCCTCCATTAGTTGCCTTTTATGACATGCAATAGGATGCAGCAGGCCTATCCTACAACCCTGAGTCTAGTTTTGTGGGGTTTAACACCATTTTTCAGCACATGATAGGCCATACATGGCGGCCAGTATATGTGGTGGGGGATGAACCTGGGAAGACTCCAGGAAGAGCCTGTGACCCACGGAAATCTACTGGCAAGCTTTCTCACATACCCATGTTGGTTGAGCTGAGACTCAAACTCACATGGACAGAGGTGAGATGTGAGTGATCTGTAAAGGTGAGCGTCTTAGACCACTCAGCCACCTGGGGCTCCACCTTGGGATGAATGTCTGTGTAGAGTTTCATGGCAATCCTCTAAGTAGTTTAGAAGGAGTAGTGATAATAAACTTGTGCTAATGGATGGACAGATGATGGATGGACGATGAACAAGAGGTCATCCCATAAGCTCTTCTGGTCTATGACAAGTAGAGCTAGCAATTCACTAAATTTGGTCAAAAGAAATTGAAAGATTATGTATCAGAGGTTAATTTAAGTTATATATTATAATAACAGTTTTTCACTGTCAAATTTGGTGGAATGTTTGATGGGGAGGGAGGAGAAAGAACAGTACATAAAGTCTATTTGTACTTGCAAGAGTAATTTCAAGCCTTTTTGAATTATTAGAATATTTTTTGTTCTCAGAATCAAACATTTTACAAAATATATGAACTCAAAAAGTTTCAAAACTAATAATTCTGAGAATGATATGTGGACAGATTCAAACAGCATTTTTGTTTTCATTCTGTAATTCAATGTGAAAGAAAATTACACAATAAAAGACTAACTCTGATATGATTGCAATGAACATTCAAATTCAAGCATGTACATACATAAGTGAATAATCTAAATTGAAGCTCTGCTACTAGAAGAAAGTGACAGCTGTGTCCGGATATATGTTAATGCAGGCAAAAACTAGCAATGTGTTAAGAGAAGACTGCCCCCCCCCCCACCCCTCTGCAATAAGAGAGTGCTATACTTGCCAAGACATATCTACATATTAATTGTGATATATATTTACAACCCTGCAAATACTGTAACACTCATACACCTTCAGGCAATGCTCAGGAGGTGCAGTGTACAACTTCATCTAAAATGACATGATTATAAAGTTGCAGTGGATAATGCAGTGTATTCATGATATCCACACTTTTGCAGATATATTGTAAACAGTCATGTTTGTGCATCTGTGTGCACTTCAGTCTACATAGACTGGGAGGGGATGATCATATTTTGTATGATGTTTCACTAGTATGAGTAGATGGCAGTGAAGATTTCAGATTCTGCATGTAGACCAGGATGGGGAGAGGAGGATGGGGTGTGGGTCAAAAGTCAAAATGTTACATTTGCAAAAATGTAGATATTTGTGATGGCTACCATTGCCAATTTATGTCATATTAATATTGTTTGATTCATGTGTAATTTAATAAAATCCTACCTGACAAAGTATTGCTAGTGACTTGAAACTAAGTATCTACGATCTGAGTGATGAATTTCTTCCACTCTGCTAACTTACATATGACTTAGAGGGTCTTCAGCTAACATGGAACCAAGACCTTATTTACCCATAGAATGTCTGATCTTTCTCAAAATATCTGTCAAACTTTAATTAATAATATAGGAATAAAACTAGTACTGTCTTTCTTCCAGTTTGCCTTAATCCTTTTTACAGACAGGGAAAAAATGCTAACTTTTAGCAGATCTACCAATCCTAATATAGCTGTCTTGGCATCAATGAAGTGGGATTCATCCACATTGATGATGATATCTGGTTTCTCTGGTGCTGGGTATGGAGATACCAACCTATAGTTAAGTGGTCGATTCACTAGCTGAAAATAAACAAAATAAATATTTTAAATAAACAAGACTTGAATGAACTCTTACAAATAACTTTAGATCTTTTCTATTCAAATTAGATTAATAATAGAATGTAGGTCTGATTTATAACATTACAGAATTAGTTAAGATCATTTGACTCCCCTTGTAGAAGTAGGATATTCAACATTCCTGATGATATGAAAAAAATATATCTTTTGGGTAGAAAAACTGTTTGCATCCTTACAACAGAATCTATACAATGATATTAAAAACTTGGTCCATACCCATTACAAAATTTTCATGCGATGCCACAATTTCAGGATGTGGAGGATTATTTCCAGGAGTCAAGCAATTTTTTCACTGCTCATTCCCTGAGTATACTGTTTAACTCAATTTACACATTAACTTTTGGAACTGCTGACCAATGGTTAGCTCTTAAAGTTTGGGGTCAGCTATTCTCAGGGAAAAAGATAATGGTGAAGTGTGACAGTTTGATTTCAGGTAACTGTTTTAAATTCAGAGCAACAAGTGACAAATTTCTTCAAACCTGTTTGTATGAGATACGCTTTTATGCCACTTGATGAGAATTCTATATCAAGGCTAGACATAAAACTTACAAAAATAATTATCAGGCTGATATTTTGTTAAAGTGGTGAGAAGATACCAATGGTATGTCACAATTTTTATTGTTTGTAAATAAACAATATTTACAGGAAATTATGCTGACTACTGAACATTTTTATTTCATTCATGATTGGTAATTCTATTTTAGACACTCATTTGCTGTCATTACAGAAAGAAGCGGAAGCATCCACTAAAGCAGCCTTTACAAAATGCATACTTAACAATCTAAAGATATAATTTAAGACTTTTTGTTATTTCTGCTTATTTCAGTTTAAATTCTCGACCCACCAGTACATCTACTATTTGCTTTATGCTCAGTTTCTCGGCAGATCCTTTAAATCGATTATAGTAATCAAGAAATACACTGATGGAGTAAAAGTTTTACATTTATTTATATCTATGAGTGCTATGTTCCAGAATGTTTTCAACTGGGTTTAGTATGCAAAGGAATTGCCAGATTACATCCACATTTGTCTAAGTAATCCCTACCTACAACTCCTCAGATATTCCTGCAATTGTTTTGTTGTTTGCCATATATACTCGTGTATAAGCTTCATCTAAATGCAAACAACACATATCCTGATCTGAAGTCGCAAATCGCGCCGGCAGTTCAGGGTCTATGTTGTTTGTTCTACTGATTAGTCATTACAAACTGCACAGACCCAGATCTGCTGGTGCATTATGTGATGGCGGATCTGGGTCTATGCAGTTTGCAGTTGGTATCGGTCTATACACGAGTATATACAGTATTTATCAGTTCCTTTTCATGCTGCCTATTGGTGTTTGTTTCTCACAGCCTTTCTTCTAATGAATGGCTAGAAAATCGAACTTTGTTTCGATGATGAAATCTTTTACTGATACTAATAAACAACTCAAGGCAAATTTACACACTAATCCAATTTACTTGAAGTTTCAATAAACTGGACAACCAGAGTGTGATCAACAATTACATAGCTCCCCTCTATGAAGCTTTGCAAATATTAATTAGCATGCAGCAAATAAGTTTACACTAAACTGATTTACAATGCAATGGCCTGTTTTAATTAAAGTTTATTTGCAACTTTTTCTCTTTACATTTTAACTGTTATTCTTGTTAAAATTCAAAATTTTTAATTTTAATTGGCACTATACAGTCAGTATTGTGTAAAGCCTACCAATCTAGCTACCTACTGTGACAGGGCATAAAAGACATAAAATAATAAAAAGGAATATTATTTTATATGATATAAAAGTAGAGATAATATAATGAGTTGATACAGACCAGAGATTAATGTTGTTTTCATATACTGATTAAATACGCCAAGTGCAATATTATAATTTAATTTTTACACATATACAGCAAAAATATCATATGATACAAATAGTAATTGTGTGTTATTGTTGTGTTACCCAGCATCAGGTAACTGCATGAAATTGTCTGAGGTGAGATTATAGCAGATACCTGTCATCAGTGCAACAAATAGTCAAAGTGGGCATATAAGCAATGTGTACCTTCTCTGTTAAATGAATGAGATCCATGAAGCAGTGGGTACTACATCCCTGGGCAAGACAGAGTAAAATGTCTGTAGCCACGTTCCTGACTTTTGGTTCTGGATCATTCTCTATGTGATACAAGTGTGGAAGTACCACCCTGTTTATTAGATCATCCTAGAGGAAAAACAGAAAGAAAAAAAAATCAGGTATAAACATTTTAGAGGTCAGTAATAAATAATTACCACATAAAATATGTCTTGTAGAAAATAATGCAAAAATTTTCATATAAGAGAGCACCAATGGAGCAAGGTGGTGCAGCTTAATTCATGCCGATTCTTTATGTCATTTACAGTGATAATATGATGATGATGATGATGATGATAATAAAAATAATAATAATAATAATAATAATAATAATAGTAGCAACATGAACAATGATATTACTACTACTGTACAGTCAAACCTGTCTTGAAAGACCACTGCTATGAGAGACCACCTGTCTTGTGAGACTAGATCTTATGCATGGATTTATTGATAATACAGTGTTATACCATGTCATGAGACCACCTGTCTTGTGAACCATGATATTTTGGCAGAAGGGGTGGTCTTTCAAGACAGGTTCTAGTGTACTACTAATGATAATTTTACAGACTGTGATGCAAAACTGTGATATTGCCTGGGTTTTTTGGGCAGGAAGGGGGGGGGGGTCACCTTGATTGTCTTAAAGCATGGTCAAAGTATCTTTCCACTGCAATTCCTAAATTCATCTGTAATGTTTTCAATTATACAATTTGTACACAAATATAAAAGATTTGCTAAATTTTGAAAGAAAGGCCTTTCACAACATTCAGTGCAATTGTAGTTTGTATCTAAGAAAATAATTCTATACAAAAACATATTTGTAATCATTTGCTAATGTAAATATCAGTCTATGATTTAACTCTTGGCATCCTTCAAAATCTTTTTCATATGTTGATGATGATTTCCTATAGTAAATTTTTTTTCATGTAGGTTTAATCAATCACAATGAACAAGTTTTTCAATTATTAAACAGAAGCCTCTCCATCAGAAAATCAAAGAGAATCTAGGCAAAAACTTTTCAATGAAAATATACAAGATTTAGTAAGAAACATTTTGGAGAGAGCCTACTGATAAGGTGTCAATTTAACAGATTGACTTAAAGTGAAAAATAAGACAAAGGGAAAAAGTTCTTCCACCTAATGAAAAAAAAGTGACCAAGACAAATGTCAATTATTGCAACAAGGTTTATTTTCACAATGTACAATATACTAACCTCATACATATACTTGTTGATGCTGAGTACAAAAGAAAGGACATCTAGAGCTTTGGTCTGGATCTGTACTCTTTTCTCCAACCTGGATGTATATATGTGAAATACCGTGTTGTTTGAGAATATTTAGACCAAAAAAGGCTTCAGCAGAATGCCATGTCTCACCTGTGAAATCAGTATTTAGAGTAAAAACTATGTTTCTTCAATTATAGTTACCCTATCATAATATATTAATAGTACATCTACTATCTGACAAATCCAACCCTCTCATAGTAAAAAAAGATGTTCACCAGGTCTTTTAGCTTGATTTACTTACAAAAGTACTTAAATGTCATCTGCCTGCTGTAGTGGAGGTCACACTAGAGTGGTCTTCCCTTGGATAGAATGACTGGTGCCAAATCCTATAAACCATCAATCACTAATGGAGGAGATGCACTGCTCTTTCAGGGATGAAACTTATGGTAGGGCTTGAGAGGGTGTGCTCTTATTATTATTAGGTAATTGTTACCCAAAAAAACCATTTTACTCTAAAAACTGGTTTCTTCTTCAAGAAAAGTGAACTGTATATAGTTTCAACTGACAAGGCCTGTATCTTCACTGATTCTGCCTGCTGTAGATAAGTGACTAGGAAGTAGGTATTAGCATGACTACTGTAGCTAAATGAATATGTTAATACTTAAGGTCGCTTACACTGAAAGAAACTATCACTGTGTTATTATTGCAAATATCTTAAAAGCATTAGTTCTGCAACTTCTTTATTGCTTTTTACTGGCATTGATTAAGTTTAGTGCAGTGGTGCCCAATATTAGAAACCAAGAGGTGTAATTCATTCAGCACAATTTAAAAATATTCAGTGTACCTGCGGTGATACCATGATGTGAATCAGGTCACTGAATGTAATCGATGAATCGTACCTAGGTACTATTTTTGTTCTTGTATTACAGGTAACATTTTTTATTGAGTTAGGTATTTACATTTTCAAGGCAGAAAAGTAATTACTAGAGACTTTTGACAATTTAAATGCAATAATGCATAAAGTGTCAATATTAAAGGAAGAAGTTATTGTTAATATTGGTACAACATTGTGGTAATGTTAAATGTTTGTAATTGTCCAAGGAAATATTTCAAATAGAAATAAGGAAAAAACAAATGAAAATTAACTATACTTATTGATTTCTCAAAGAATTTATATCAACCTAATTTATAACAATTCCATCTATTCATTCACAGGGGAATTTCCTTAACAACCACAAAATCCGTTTTGTTTAATTTTTAAAAAATTACATTGCAATTGATACAAAACAGCAATTGGCAAGTTGGGTAAAAAAAAAATCTAAAGGTGTCCTAAAACTTCTAGTACAAGACAAATATTATTATGATTTCATGTCCCAACTTCATACATGTGATAGAACAGAGGTCAGCTTAGGACAGATCAGGAGATTTGCAAAATTTGGTCAGGAGTTTTGATTTCAAATCAGGAGGATTTTTATTGACCCAAATTTTAGCATGCAAATGGAAAAAAATAACAACTACTGAACAAATTTCCTTTATCTATATTAAAATACGGACATCATCTCATCACATCTGTCCCTTCATTGTAACTTATTGCCTTTCATACTGTCCTTGTATGTAGCACAAGCATTTGTAGCCTTTCTTAGTAGATTATTGCCTGGATTATATTTGTGGCAGTCCTCATCACTGTTGATCTCAACACTTAGGAGATGACGTATTGTTGCTGGCCCCAGGATTCCACTAGAATCAGCCTGTATTTTCCTCAGAATACAAAATGTCTCTCAGTGTCTGCATTGGAATGTGGCAATGTTAGTATAACTCTACGGAGTCCACCAATAAGTTTAAATTGTTTCCTACCTGTGCGTAGATTCAGGTTGCTGATTGCCTGCCAGAACTGCTCAAGATTGGTGCTATCTGGATCGAATTTGGGAAGTTCTTCTTAAAATGGACTTAACAGGAATGGCAGAATGCATATTCATATCTCTTTGAACTTCATTCCAGCCAATGAAATTCCTGTTTCAGTCCATTATTAAATTGTATGTGTTATTTTGGTTGTTTAGACTTTGGCATTTTAGCATTGGAATATAACACACACTTAGATATCTTGACAAACTTAAAATATCGAAGCCAAACAGACCTGTTTTATGCTACTTGAGCTCTTTATTATTGAGTAATCCAACCATAATCTATTAATGTCTTTAATCCATTCCGAATTACTTCTGATTACACATAGTATAATCCATCTCAACAAACATTAAACACCAAAGCCAAACCGACCCTGTTGATAGAATCCAAGTAATGTTGATTGTTTTATACTGCTTGAGCTCTTTAGTAATCCAACCATAGTCCATTAACATCTTTAATCCTTTCTGAATTACTACTGATCACACATGGTATAATCCAATGATATCTTTCATTGTCTGTTGAAATAGCAATTAAAGTGTCATGCTTGCCAGTTCACAGTAACATAATAACAGGAAGTCTTTACCATAAATATACTACATTGGAAGCAAGGTGTTAAAGAAAAAATCTGGAAAAAAATTCTGTTATAGAATTTTTTTAATGATAATTTTGAGCATCTGTGAGATTTCAATGAGTGACAGGAAGGAAGGGAGACACCCCTCATCTCACGAGGAAAACCCTCCCAGACATGAGGTTCACATGTATGAAACTTTTAGAGATCATGAACAAATTATGTAAGGGTGTCCCAACTGTTATGGTGTCCCAAGACTTACATTCATTATGGTAGTCAGGTTTAGATCTTACTAAACACCAATATAACCTGAGCAAGACCTTCTGATGTGCTCCCCAATCTGTGTTTGCCATGATTCGTATTAATTCCAGGGCTTTTTTTCATTTTTCTCCGAGGTAGCTAATATGTGGTAGGCAAGTTAGTTTATGGTAAAAAAATAAGCCCTACAAATTTAGTCACCTCCACAACAGATGAGTTTTGGGTCATCATGAATTCCATGTAACTGGCAGAAGTACATGTAGGTTGCCCCTTAGTCCTAGGTTGAACAGGTAATTCTTTATACCAGGGGTGGGCAAACTATGGCCCGCGGGCCGCATGCGGCCCACCAGAGTATATTATGCGGCCCGTAGGCACGCACATGTTGCGATCCTACGTCGATGTTAATTTTGTTTGATTATAATTTTCACTATATTTTTGAAATTTTATTCCGAGTATTTGATTCGAATCTAGGGATATTAAATTGGTTTTTATGGCTCCAGAATTGATTAGTCATTAATCTTCAACATCCCTATTCGAAACTGCGTTTAAGCTCAACCGGAGGTGGCTTTTGTTCACATTTTGAAAGGTTTTGTAAAAGTTATAATTTAAAAGCGAATAGACGTTGATTTAACCATGAGTGCTGCCAAAAAAAGAAAGATTGAGGACGAATGTCGTGTTTTTAATGACGAATGGACTGCTAAGTACTGCTTCACGAACGTTGGGAGCAAAGCAGTCTGCTTGCTGTGCCGTGAGTGTGTGAGCGTTTTTAAGGAGTACAATTTAAAAAGACACCACCAAGCAAAACATTTGGATTTTGGGCACAATTTAACGAACGAAGAGAGAAAAAGGAAATGCCAGGAGTTGGTTAACAATTTAAAGAAGCAGCAAACTGTTTTCACCAAACAGTCTTTAATACAAGATGCTGCAACCGAAGCCAGTTTGGTGCTGTCTCATAAGATTGTAAAACGGAACAAGCCTTTTTCTGACGGCGAGTTCATCAAGGAATGCTTGTCAGATGCAGCAAACATTATGTGTCCAGAACAGAAAACAAAATTTGACAGCATTTCTTTATCAAGGAGAACTGTAGTCAGGCGTGCTGAAAAGATAAGTGACAATTTGATGCACCAACTTTGAGATGCAAGCAAAGACTTTTTGTGGTACTCTCTTGCGTTGGACGAAAGTACCGATGTACAGGACACAGCACAATTGTTGGTATTTATATGGGGAATAAACACACGTTTCGAGCTTACCGAGGAATTACTTAGTGTTGAGTCACTCAAAGACACAACCACAGGCCAGGATTTATTCAGTGCTGTTGTGAACTGTGTTGAAAGAACTGGGTTGGTGTGGAATAAGATAGCAAGTGTAACAATTGATGGAGCGCGTGCTTTGACTGGGAAAAACGTAGGTCTGGTGAAGTTGATGAATAATAAAATTAAAGAAGAACACCCTGACCACACACTCTTACCTCTTCACTGTGTCATCCATCAGGAAAGTCTGTGTAAAGCTGCGTTGAATATCAAGCATGTTATTGACCCAGTTGTCAGTGTGATAAACCTCATCAGAGCCAGGGCACTTAACCACAGGCAGTTCAAGACAATGCTTGAAGATTTGGAAACTGAACATTCTGATATTATCTACCACAGCAGTGTCCGCTGGCTGAGCCTGGGCAAGATATTGAGGCGAGTGTGGGATCTCAAGGAAGAAATAGTTATGTTCCTGGAGATGAAGGGTATTGATTGTGACTTTGTTACTAACATTGTTAATGAAGAGTGGAAGTCAGACTTCATGTTTGCCATTGACATTATGGAAAAGTTGAATGAACTGAATGTCAAACTTCAGGGCAATAGCTTGTTTGCACATGAAATGTATGTGCATGTTAAATCATTTCAGGCAAAACTCTCCCTGTTCTCCAGGCAAGCAGGTGAAAGCAGGTTTTGCCATTTCCCTTTGCTGAAACAGAAAACCATTTCTGGTGAAATGGCTGACAGGTACAAGGCTCAGTTGGATGCCTTGGTTGTGGAATTTGAAAGGAGGTTCCAAGACTTCAAGAACTTGGAACCACTCTTCAATATCCTCAGTTCGCCATTTAGTGCAGAAGCTGATTCAGCCCCAGAGGATATACAGTTGGAGCTGCTTGACCTACAAGCAGATTATGACCTGAAGGAGAAGTTCAAGTCAGTTCTTCTGCTGGAGTTTTATGGATCTTTGTCAGCAGCAGCATTTCCACACTTAAAAAACTTTGCTGCCAAACGTTTGTCACTATTTGGGTCCACATACATCTGTGAGCAAGCTTTTTCTTGTCTGAAAATCAACAAGTCTAAGAACAGGTCGATGGTGACTGACTGCAATTTGAATGCAGTCATGCGAATCACAACCAGTAAACTGGTTCCACAGTTCAAGAACATTATCCAAAATTGTGAACAGATACATACTTCTCATTAATTATAATTGTACTCTGTGGTCAGATTGTATGTAAATTAAGTTCCTTCTTCTTCATAATTATTATGATAGGTAACAATAAACTTTTGTTGAAATAATTATGAATAGTAAAATCTTATTACCAAATTAGAAACTGTTTCAAGTTCGTATTTTAAAATATAATGTGCATGTGTAATACAGTGTGAATGTGAAATAAAATGACAAATACATGGTTATTATCATTAATTCATATTTTCGTACGTTGTAAAATGTAATTGAAGTAGACAAAATATATATGCGGCCCCCCGATAACAATAAAGTTTTCAATGTGGCCCTCCGTAGAAAATGTTTGCCCACCCCTGCTTTATACCATACTTCCATGTGTTGTTATAAGCTTTCTCCAAGTCAAAAGGATGGCAACTATATGATTTTTCTTTATGAAAGCTTCTATAATAAATGCTTTAAGTTTGACAAGATGGTCTGTTGTGCTTCTCCGCCATCTGAATCCACAATGAACATCAGACAGTAGTTTGCTGGGCTCAAGATACCAGAGGGGTCTATCATTTACCATCCTTTCCATGGTTTTGGAAATACAGTTTGTTAGTGATATGAGACAACAGTTGGAAGGGTCAGTATGGTTCTTTCCAGATTTAGGTATTGGTATCACTGTTGCTTTTCATCAAGAGGGTGGGAAGTCACCAATTTCACAAATTTTTTTGAAAATGTTTAGTAGTGTATGGAGAGCTGTATGAGGTACCAGATATACTTGCATATAAGCCAGGTCCAAATGCAAACAACATATATCCTGATCTGCTGGCACATAATGCGCTGGTAGATCAGGGTCTATGTTGTTTGTTCTACTGATTAGTCCTTACAAACTGCATATACCCAGATCTGCTGGTGCATTATGCGATGGCAGATCTGGATCTATGCAGTTTGCAGTTGGTATTGGCTTATATGTGAGTATATACAGTAAGTGTTTCAAAAGTTGATGGTGGATATCATCTGGTCCTACTGAAGTGTCATGGGCTTGATCATGAGAGTCCTGTAGTTCCCTGAAAGTCAAAAGTGTCTTGTAATCTACAGCATTAGCAGATATAAAATTTACAAACACCGTTTCTTTTAGGTTCTTGATATGGTATAAGATTTCAGAATAATTCCCTTGTGTGGAGTTTTTTGAGAATGTTTCAGACAATTAATTTGTGATTTCAGGTAAGGTCGTGACCATTTCATCAGATTTCTTTTAGTGGTTTGATACAGCTGCTTTTATTTTTGAAAAAATATTTTCGTAGCATATTCCATACTAATTTAATAAAAGAGTGAGAGTTCAAGCTAGAGTCATAGGATCTTTTCATCTTGCTCTCTCTAATGGTACGACAAGCTTTAGTTTAGTATATATGGTATTAATTCAGATTTTCAGTTGTTGGATTGTCACAGAAATTTTTAAGGACCTTTTCCCGTTCCCAGATGGTGTCTTCGCATGCATTATCAAACCATGGTTTGTTGACACACTTAGGAATCACTTAAGTTTTTGGCATTGCATCCCCAGCAACATCTTGGAGTATCTTTGAAAATAGGGGTATTGGATCCACTACATTGTCAAAATGACCAACTGTCAAATTTGATTTACAGAAGGACTGAAATATTTCCCAATCTGCCTTGTTCAATTTCCATCTTTGCCCTACCCTTGAGATTTGGGAGTATTACTTATTAAGTATAGTGGAAAGTGGTCACCACCAACTTCCTAAGAGAAGTCAAGTAAAAGTGATGGATTGCAGATGGTCAGGTTTAAGTTTAAGGATGAGATGAATCCTGAGGCAGGATGCAGGTAGGTATATGACGTATCATTATTAAAGTCAGCTGGGTTAAAGTTGATAGTTGACATGAGTCATCATTGTGAAAAGTAAGGTCTGTTGGCCCGTTGTTCTTGAAGTTGCCTTTCAAAACATTGCAAAATTTCATGGACTCAACCAGATAGTTTTGATAAAAGGTTGGTCGTTTTCTTTAAGAGATCGATAAATGTGGGAATTCTGTAAGAGGCCATTGATGGAACAAGAGGAGACAGACCAGAAGATTATTTCAGTTGATGACTGGAAGTTTGGGTCTTTGTTGGACAATGTCAGATTGAGGAAGCAAGATGGTGCTTGTGAGCATCTGTTTCCAAACTCTTATGAGCTGGGGTGGCAAATAAAACTCCTGCGAAGGTAGCAATGACTGAAATGGTGAAATGGGGTGTAAGGGACAGTAAATGAAGCTGGGAGTCTATCTATGCCGGGACACAGTGATTTCCGGTGTTCTCTTGAGGGTCACCAAAATGTTCACAAGTGGGTATGAGGCATCCGAGAATGGGGTGTGACCATAGCCAGTTCTGGGTTTCTATGGAGCCAGGATCAGTGATGGATTGGTTTGTGATAGAGTCTGGTACTGGATAGTGGGGAAGAAAGGTTTGCCAAATCCAGTACCAGTTGTGCTAGGCATCCATGACAGAGCTGGTTTAGGACAAGACATGACCAGGTGGCAGACGCTGTGTTTTGGGACTAAGACTGGGTATACAATCTTGAAAAGGAGTAAGATTCCAGGCCGGATGTATTGTGAAGGAACTTGACCATTCTTTTCATGAGAGTGTTGTAGATGGCACAGGTCGAGGCAGTGCTGGAGTTGGAAACATGGTCCAGGATTAGCCGATTTCTAGTGTCCCAGTGTGGCACTGGCTAGTGAGGAAATGATCACAATAGCCAGTACTGGGGTCTGTTTAAAGTGAGGAAATGCCCAGGAATAGTTCAGTTGGACTGCCGTACCATGTTGGCACTGGCCTGGTAGTCTGTGCTGTGATGGAATGCTCTGGTTGTGTCATTGTGGACAGGGTATACCATGAAAACAGATCACCAGTGCCCAGTCCCAGTGGTAGATAGTGTATAGTGAGAATGTTCCAGAGCTGAGGCATGGTCCGGGGCAGACTGACTTCTGGTGTCTAAATCTAGGATTGGTTATCAAGGTAATGTTCACCATAGAAAGTACCAGGGTCTATATGGCATGATGGAATGTCCAGGAATGGTTTAGGTGGGCCAGGAAATATCTGTCTTGAAGCTGGAACTGGGTATACCAGAAAAATAGATTACCATACTTAATCCCAGAAGTCACATTTTCAGAGCTGGTGTGGTCTACAGCTGGTTGGTTAGTCTGAGAAAGATCACTGTTGCTACTAAAGGAGTTTGTCTGTGTTGATAGTTTCTCTATTAATAGTCCATGTCGGTACCGTTCCAGTAGGTAGTGCCAAGAAGATCTGTTGTGTTTGCAGCAACAAAGGTGATAACAGGACTGGTGCTGTGTCAAATCTCAAGATGGCCAGGATTGCCGACAAGTCTCACTCTGTGCGCATCCTGAATTGTGGGCTCCATGACTCTCACATTTGAATGAGTTAGTTGTTTGGCTATGAGAGTCACCCATACATCTCCAGACCAGCATAAACACACGTCACATGCATCCCATACAGTTTATACAGGTGAAGTAATTTTCTTCAGTCAGCCTGAACTGCTTGTACCCCATGCACCTAACCCTGCCCATTGTGTTGACACATGTAAATAGCAAGTAGTGAGGGAGTGCTGTATTTGATCTGATCCTAAGCACATATTATGTTCTAATGCCATACACAGGTGAAATCAGTCAAGCATCATGCTGAACTTACTGTGAAGGGGATACTATGAATAAAGAAAATGCCAAAGGAAATTACAGGAATGATCGTACAACATGTAATAAAACAGATCAATTACTTGACAGAATTCATAAACAAGGTTGAATACTGAGTTGGACTGAAAGTACTAAAGACTATAGGAAGGTAAATAAGATGATGCCAGTAAGTTTATTGTATAACAAAGTTAGACCACTGAAGTGCAAACTATTTGTCTGTGAATAAGAAAGAGCAAGAAACAGACAGAAAAATGGCTTAAGTATCCTACACTGAAGTGAAAAAACTCCAAAGAATCACTACTGATGAAAAGTTCAAGTGAATTGGTATTTGCAAGATGTCAAGAAAAGCATGCTTCCTAGCACAAGCAGAAGTAGTAACTGTATATTGATGGACTTTAGTGTCAATCTCTTTATCCAAGGGGAGACCACTCTAGTTTTACTTCCATCTCAGCAAACAGAAGATCTTCTGGCAGTTCTGTAGCTAAAACAAGCCAAAAGATGTGATGAACATCTTTTTTAACTTGGAATGGCTGGATTTGCAAAGTAGTGGATCTGCTTCTGATATATTATGATCAAGTAACATATCTGAAGAAAAACTGCACTGTCATATGACTTTCTATGACCATACCAAGTACAACACAAATTCTGACAAAAAATCTGAAAATTGGTGATGCCAAAGCTGAAAACATCAATGCCTGAAAAGTAATATTATGTCTGGCTATCTTGCAATACAGGTGAGAACTAGATGAATGGTAAGCAATTCGCTTATGTAACCATAGCCCTGCCTGTCCAAATATCCCACCCCTATCCCATGGAGATGAGTCTATAGAAAATCCAAATATCCCACCCCTATCCCATAATGGAGATGAGTCTATAGAAAAAAAGAAGGGCAAAACTGTTCTGAAAATAGTGTGAGTACAATGACTGGTTAACATACATATCTTCTGAAGATGACCATAATATGTGCTAAGTTTCACAGTAATCCACTACAAACAGCAAGAGTAGCTGCACGACAAAAATGGCAATAACTCAAAAACAAATTGCAAGAGCACAGTGATTTGTTGATATACACATCTTCAAGAGATGGCCATAACATTTACAAAGTTTCATGGCCATCCAATGAAAATTGTGAGACTAGTTGTGTTCTGAATATTGTCATACACTACATTCAGCTCCAAGTCAAAAAGAGCAATAACTCAAACCAAAATCGCAGGAGCACAGTGATTTGCATATATATGCCTCTTCAAATGATGACTATAATATGTACCAAGTTGCAAAGCAATCCATCAGAAACAGCAGGGTGAGTTGCTTTCACAAGATTCTGTCATACACTGCATTCAGCTGCAAGACAAATAGGGCAATAACTCTATAACAAAAATTTGGGAGAACAATAATTTGTCGATATATGCATCTCCAAATGATAATAATACCGTGTACAAAGTTTCATGAACATCCACTGAAAACTTTTAGACTAGTTGTGTTCACAAGATTTTATCATACACTACGTCAGGTTCCAAGCCAAAAAGGACAATAACTCTAACACAAATTGTAGGAGCATAATGATTTATAGATATGCACTTCTTCAGATGATGATCATAGCATTTTCCAAGTTTCATGGCGATCACCTGAAATTTGTAATACTAGTTATGTTCACAAGATTCTGTAATACACTGCATTCAGCTGCAAGTCAAAAAGGGCAATAACTCTCATATCAATTAATGGAGCACAGCTATTTGTCGATATGAGCACCTTCAGGTGATGACCGTAATATTTAAAAAATGTCATGGCAATCCATCAAAAACTGAAGGACTAGTTGCACTAACAATATTGTGTCATATACTACATTAAGCTACAAGACAAAAAATGGAAATAACTCTAGCAAAAAATGTGGGAATTAAGTGATTTGTCAATATGTGCATCTTCAGATGATAACTATAATATGCACCAAGTTTCATGGCAATCCATTACAAATGTGACATTAGCTGCATACACAATATTTGGTCATACTCTGCATTCAGCTGCAGGTCACAATGGGCAATAACCGTTTAAAAAACTGCAGGATCAAAGTGATTTGTTGATATGCACATCTTCAGGTGATAACCATAATATTTTAAAAGTTTCAAGGCAATCCATCAAAAACTGCAGGACTAGTTGTGCTAATTAGACTGTGTCATACACTGCATTAAGCTACAAGATAAAAGAGCAATAACTCTATATAGCCCTGCCATTATAAACAGGCAGAGGGAGAAAAATATTTGAAATTGCACGTTGACTGGTACCAATCGATATAAGAACGCTCATAGATAGATTTGTCTGGATGAGTGAAAAATAAAACACTTGTATCAACTTGAATAACACGGCTGACAGATTTCGAGTGATCACGTAGATATACCATACAAATATAATTTGGTTTGATACACTCATATACTCATTGGGTTGACAGATGCCCCATAACGTTACAGTGCAAATACAAATTAAACTCGACTATGAAATCTTCGTATATGTTTATGAAATAGTTTAAGATTAATACATTACATTAAATACGCTGACAGAAAAAGAAAAAGATAAACATGGTGACATGGTGACATGTCGATTATATTTAATGAAATTTAAAAAGAAAATAAAAGAAAAACAAACAAACCAAATAAAAACCCAATATCTATAAAAAAAGAAACAAATGCTTGATTTTAATGTTACAGTGTAAACAACATACATATCATGCCTGAAAAGGGATGTATAAATTATCATAATCAATTTAAAGTCCAATATGTCGTTTATTGCAACTTTCAAAGTATCATCATACCGTACACTTCGTGTACGAGCTAATCACGACCAAATTGTAGTGATGCTACAAATCAAACCAGTAAATCCTGGACAATTAAAACATCCCACCAGGTTTCTCTACGTATGTCAGTTCAGTTCACAAATGTTTTATCGGCCAATAATTTACAGAGATACAGACTGCACACCGGTGTTTTGTAAATGATTGAGTTGCATAGCGAGACTAGTTTTATATTAACTGAAAAATTCGAAGCCTTAGGTTATCACAGATGAAGATGAAAAACATTTTAACTCAGCGAGTTTATGTCATATTTGTGAGTAAGAAATAATTTAAAGACAACGTGCGTGATCACGATCACTTAACAGGAAATTACAGAGAGCTTGCTCATGAAGACTGTGATTTGAATTTCAGATACCCAAGATACATCCTACTGTTCAGTCAAAATTTGTCAGGCTATTAAAGCTATCTGATCATCAAGACGCTTGTAAAACAATGATCCAGCTGATGAGGTAAAAATGACACCCAACAAGAAGAAAAATAGATTTCATTCAGCAAGGATATCATAGGAGATAGGCAAGGAAATAACAGCTAAAACAGCGATTATATTTGTAGATAGTTTAAGGTTTATGTGGTAGTCATTACATTAGCTGGCTTAAACTTTAAATGATGACAAATTTACAGAAACACTGAAGCATTTTGAAAATAATATGAAACCTACATTTTTTTAGGAAGACTTGTGCCTATTTGAATTCAAGGATAGGTTCGATAGATTCGAGGAAACATGTGTACCACACAAGAAATGTTTTATTCAAGTCTGAGTGATTTTAACACATCATATAATGATTACCAGTATTCACACAATGTGGTACCAATACATCTGCATGTCTATTTCAAGAACTACCACCTTGTTCCATAGGAATTAATTTCAAATGGCAATTATTTATATCCCTTGCAAAATAAATTGATAAATGATTGCAAGGCTATTTGACCAACTGTACCAACAGTATTGTGTACATTGAAAGACAAAGAGAAATATGTGATGCATTTCTGAAATTCGGTCTGAAAGTGAAAAAGATGCACAGGGTTTACATTTAAACGAAGCCATAGTTACAGACATACATAAAGCTCAATACGAGTTTGAACAATGCCTTAGTTAAAGACATACACAAAGCCATAGTTAAAGACATACACAAAGCCATAGTTAAAGACATGCATAAAGCTCATTACGAGTTTGAACAAAGCTTTAGTTAAAGACATACATAAAGCCATAGTTACAGACATACATAAAGCCATAGTTACAGACATACATAAAACTCAATACGAATTTGAACAAAGCCATTGTTAAGGACATACATAAAGCCATAGTTACAGACATTCATAAAGCTCAATACGAGTTTGAACAAAGCCATAGTTACAGACATACATAAATCCATAGTTACAGACATACATGAATCCATAGTTACAGACATGCATAAAGCCATAGTTACAGACATACATAAAGCCATAGTTACAGACATACATAAATCCATAGTTACAGACATACATGAATCCATAGTTACAGACATACATAAAGCCATAGTTACAGACATACAACAGAGCCATAGTTACAGACATACATGAAGCTTAATACGAGTTTGAACAAAGCCTTAGATAAAGACATACATAAATCCATAGTTACAGACATTCATAAAACCATAGCTACAGACATACATAAAGCTCAATACGAGTTTGAACAAAGCCTTAGTTAAAGACATACATAAATCCATAGTTACAGACATACATAAAGCCATATTTACAGACATACATAAAGCTCAATACGAGTTTGAACAAAGCCTTAGTTAAAGACATTCATAAATCCATATTTACAGACATACATAAAGCCATAGTTACAGACATACATAAAGCTCAATACGAGTTTGAACGGAAGCCTTAGTTAAAGACATACATAAAGCCATATTTACAGACATACATATAGCCATAGTTACAGACATACATAAAGCCATATTTACAGACATACATAAAGCTGAATACGAGTTTGAACAAAGCCTTATTTAAAGACATACATAAAGCCATAGTTACAGACATACATAAAGCTCAATACGAGTTTGAGACACACAAAAACTTCTAATGATTTCGGAAAAGACCTCTTCAAACTCATGAAATTCGGTGTATGGGAAACAGATGTAAAATCTCCGAAAGAGGAGCGCATTTAGAACATGTCCATATTTAAATAAATGAAGTGCTAAAAAAGATATACCATTTGCCAGAAGGACAATAATATATGATGACATGGTACAAGTCTGTCTCATAAAGAAAAAGATCAAGTTAACAAAATCAATCTATGGCAGTTTTACTGTACTGGAGTTTTTCAAATGGTTTTGATGTATCAGTTCTACTGCAACACGCTGAAAACCAAATACTGTGATAGGATGAGACTACTCATGTCTGATACAGATTAATTATGCATTCATATCGAGACAGACAATTTTTACGACACGAGTGACTATCCCAAATACTGTTTAACATGCCACAAAGTAATGCAAAAATACCCAGTCTTGTCAAAGATAGTTAAATCGTACACCCATCAGACAGTTGTGTGACTTAACATGCCACAAAGTAATGCAAAAATACCCAGTCTTGTCAAAGATAGTTAAATCGTACACCCATCAGACAGTTGTGTGAGTTAAGGGCAAAAATCTATTCATAGAGGACTGATAACGATTAAAAGATTACAAAGAAATAAATATAGATTTGTGTTCGAGAAGAATAAACATTTTGAGATATACTAAGATTGCTTTTTCAATCACAAGGAAAATTACTAGGAAATGCGTTTACTCAGGTCATACAAACATAGGACGTACAGCATTTTCATTGTATGATGATGATGTTTTTGATTGACAACGTAAACATATTACTTTATGATTGCATCAATGCCTTGAACTGAAATGGAAACTCTAACCTCATCAAAAGTGTGTTTTGCTATGCTTCGAAGTATCTACAAACTCTGATTTATTTCATCTGGAATAAAAGCGGTTCTTTTCAAACACCGTTTCCATTGCCCTTCAAACCAATCCAGACTCAATGAATGGCAGTGTAATCATTTTTTACATTACATTGCTCATTTCTATATACTTGTATTGTTCATCGAAGAAATACTTATTGGCGTCTATAAATTGCTGCCTCAATTGAAAGTCCTAGAAATAAACCATGTTTGACTGACCTACTATGTATATATAGTCACCGAGATCTACTTTACTGCAGAGTTGTACAACTTTTCAGGATCTCTTTCTCCAGTCTTTTAGCACAGTATAAAAACACCCTTCAGGCTCATTCTGGAAGAATCAAGAGTGGTGTTAGTTAAAGGTGTTTTGGCTGCTATGTCTATGATTCTCACTCTAGTGACGTGATCATAAAATAAAGCAAGTACTTTTATTAACTTGTCATTAACCGATTGAGGAAATGATTCAGAGGTAATCGTATCATACTAGAGACAAATGTTTTCAAGTTCATATTCCCATTACAACCTTCTATCACTTCAGCCGTTTTGGCGAGTGTAATCTTAAATCTAAAGTTCCAATGAAGAGCACATGGATATAGTAGATAACGATCACAAGCATTCGACCCAAATTATTTACCAATGCATTGTCAGCATCTCTTTTCGCTTTCATGTTAATCAACAGAAAAAACTAGCAGGTACAATTATGATATTAGTGCTGAACCTTGGTATACAAACTTGCATTGTTTGTTCTGGTTTAATGCAGCTGGGTGTGTTAGTGATACGTTGATTTGCGGGATTGATGTATATAACTTCCTGAGGTATCTTGCTCTGCTTGCATGGAGTATTTTCCGTACGTTGACATTTTCACTATGTATTCTGCCAAAAAAAGATCCTACAAAAAAATGCTGAAGCCTTTTAAAAAAAAAAAACTATCACAATTGATATGTAAATATATTCGAAACTTTACTTGCTCGCCTGAAAGTTGGTAAAAATCATGTATTCTTTAAGTCTTTCTTTTTCAATTCTTAGTTCGTTTAAATCATGTCTACCATCAGCACTATGATCAGACGAATACAGAGAGAAAGCACCATCAGGGCTGTTCAAGTATTGAGTGATCAAACCTTGTTCTCTCAATCTTGCAATCAACTAGTCAAGCATCTTGGCCATGTTTTCATTTAAGTCTTCACTTTTTCTCTGGTAATCCTCAAACGTTTTGTTGTGTCTAATTTGTTCCGGCTTCTTTAGGAATAAATAAGTTCAACAGAGAGTTGCTACTTGTAAATGCTAAAGCGTTAACTATTGCTCCTTCAGCCATAACTGTTGCTGTAGCATTTTATTTAAGAGTAGCAAATTTTGATGCTGCTGCTAGCTTTAATTGAAGCTAGTGGAAAGTATTGAGTTTTAAATTCAAATCCAAATATTAGAATGGGGGTGGTGTTTTTCCAGAGAATGTGTATGTGTTGCTCTTACACTGTAAAGTCTATCTATGGTTTCTAATTTAAGGTCTAATGTGAAGCACAATACTTTCACTGCAAAAAAATTAGATCTTCAAACTTTCAGTTGAAAAAAATTATGTATAAGCCTATTTTTTTTTTCTTCATTTGAATAACTTATTGCTCTACTCCATATATTATGTGTAACTTGTATTCAATTCAATTCGATGAAGAAAAGTTAAATCTGTAAGTGTAACTAATGTATTATGTGTAATTTCAGACTTAATCGTTTTTAACAACCCTCTCGCAATTTCTCTATGCTCATTTAATTCAGGAACAATTACATCTCATGCATTAAAACCTAATTCAGCAACCATCCGAATGGATAGAGTTATGTCCGAAAAATGCAAAAATTGTAATGTAATATAAACCCAGTCATTACTTTGGTTTTTTTCATCAAACAAAAATCATTTTTGTTTCTACCGATCTCTTTTTCTATTCATTTATTGCTTGATTTCTATTTTTTTTTCTCTGTAACTTTTGCATTTGAGATTATTTTATTTTCTCCATGTCACGTTCCAAGACTTTTACCTCACTGTTTATCCTCTGTTTTAATCGGTTGTACATATTGTCTAACTTTAGGTAAATCATCTGCTATTTTCCTTACTGACTGTAGTGTTTGTACGGCAGTAAATACTGTATTGAATATATGTTTGAACAAGTTTGGAGCATCTAAAATCTATTCTCATCAATCTGTTTTTGTAGCTTTGATATTTATCTAGCTCTTATATTACCATTATACTGAATAGCAGTTAATTTATTGTCAACTTGTTTTCTCTACGTCGTGGTGTCTTTCAAATAGCTCTCACTAAATGTGTTTATTATCTGGCTATCAACTCTATTCAATATAAATATTTTATTTGCTGCATCAGCTAATTTGTCAGGGTCAGGTAAATTGACTACACGGTTATTAATGACGTCTAAGTCAATCGTTTGATTTTGTGTTGTATCTTTCGCATCTGTGTTTCAATGTGTAAATGCTCAGTGGGGCCACGAAGTGATATATTTTCAAACATTCTGTACATACTCTATTTTCTTTACGTTACAGGTCCGTGAAACACAGTGTTAATTGGTCAAGATTCTAGTAAACACAAATAAGGGCTATTATGGTACTTTTTGTGTCATTCATTTGGGAAATCTATTGACTTTTTGGTTTGAAAATCCCACAAACTTTATCTGATTCAATAGATACTTGTTTAGCTCTTGACTATTGACTTCAAACAACTTAGCAGTCCTTTGCTATGAATACTATGTAATTTTTCTTACTCGGAATGATTTTAACTCCTTAGTTGTATTTTAAACTTTCAATATCAATAATTTCTTTCTTGTCGCCATTTGAAGTCATTTCCTATTTTACTTTTCATGTACATCTCGAGGTTGCAAAAACCATCGGAAGTCCTAGGTTCATTCTTGTCATTGATGCAGTGAAAGAGATTGTATTTGAGTTCATCCGAAATGTTGTGATACCCCCAAACAAAATCTCTCTCTGTTATGAGAATTTGATTGGTTAAACATATTTCTTTTCTGGGGTTTTTTAAGTGAATCAATTGTAATGTGGCTCTCTTGATTATAGCTGTCCATTTATCTAGCGGTATTTCTTTTCAGCTTTTCCCTTTCTATTTTTTCCTCATTGAATGTTTCATCTCTTTGTACTCGTTAATGATGAAAATAAACTCAGCATAGCTTGTCTTGTACTTTAGACAATGGCATCTCAGTCATGAGAACTGTAGGATATCACAATTGGCTAGAAGTAGAAAACTGCAAGCTCTAAAAAAAGGAAATTGTAAGCTCTAAAAAAGTATCAAAACGAACATGACATTGAAGATACCACGGTTTGTATCTATTGACGTCTGTTGAGAAAGAAGAGCTCAACAAAACAGCTGACTAATTCAGGATGGTCATCTTCATCATTGATGAGATTCTGGACAGTATGTATCTACTGTAACGATTGTGTCTGAAGGCACAAATGCACCAATAACAAAAGAAACCAGTACAAATTGTAATTGTCAATTGTGTTTTCAACCTTTGTTTTGCTGTTACCTTCTGCTATCTTATTGAGATCCGGATGATTAAACGTTATCAAACTAGAACTTAACGTGGATACAGGAAAACCTAGCTTAAATGATAAAACTCCGGTGAAATATCGAATTCCATTGGATGTCATGTAGTCATCCTTCAGTTCAGTTTGTAAAATGTCCAACTTGTCTATTGGAAGAATTATGTTTATCGCAAATACCACAGTGTAAATTACAACGTCTGAAAACGATTAGGAGATTTTTACAGCTCTGGCATAGATAAATATTTCATATGTCTTTTTGAACTCTTTTCTCTCTTTTCCGTGTTTTCCAATTCCTTTTTACCGGCTATCTCTTTGAAAGTTTCATTTGCAATTAATATATTCAGTTCCTGTTTGTACTCTGAAATTTTAGGTACTGTTCCAGGAAAAATGTAAAATATTTTGTCTTCGATAAATGGTGTAGCGTCACTTTAAATGAATTCCAATAATTTTTCCAATTATGACTCATCCATTTTCTTCGCTATTTAATAGACCAAACATAACTATAGGTTGTGAAGAGTTTTAACTGAAAGACTTATATGGTCCTGAATATCGATATGATGAATTCTAGATGGTAGATCCGAGATTTCAAACAAGAACTGATGATCTTGAATATAATAACTTCTGGACGGTAGATCTGCGACTAATTGATGATCCTGTAAATGTTGCTAGAGGTTTTGAAGATCAAAATTTGCTACGTGTTGATACTACAGAACAAACTGTAAAAGAAAATGAAATCACATTTGCAAGACTATTAAATATTCCGCTTACACAATTGCCACAGACTTGTAAAAAAAAAAAAAAAAAAAAAAAAACACACATTTTGATCCATAGATTGATTCAGTAATACAGTTGATTTAAAGATCATTCAAAAGTGTTGTTTACTGCATTTATCACTTATAACAATAGCGAGAACACCAGTTGGATCATTTGTTGTGTTAATTAAAGATGAGTATATAGCACACGAACAACTAGATCGCACTTGCACCATAACAGATGAATTTGTGGAAAGATTAAATAGACTCAAAGACTCTGAGGAAACAACAGAGCCTGGAGAACATCCGATCTCAGAGACACAACCTAGATATCCGCTTGAACCGTCAGCTGCTATCAAACAACCAATAGTAGTCCCTGAGGAAATAGATACGCAACATTTTTGTCGTACAAATCAACGGCTCAGAAACCAATAAATTAGTACATAGTTGGAAACTAAAAAAGATGGATTGTCTGATGATATTCAAAGAGTACAACATTTACCTGCTGATAAAATTGGAACATTTCCACCTACCGAGAAAAGATTATTCAAAATATAGAAGGAATTAAGGTCATATATAAATGCTGTTAAGGTTGCCAAATCAGAAATACTTCCGAATTCAGGAACTGTGTGCTGAAACGTATTTAAAAAAAAAATTTTTTTTTTAAAACAGGTCGAACAGCTAAAAAGGACACCTCAAAGATAAATATTCAAACACAATGTATGTATTACAAGAACAGTTGAAAAGTGTTCAAAGCAGAAGAACCCAAATAGTTGGACATCTAATACAGTTGGAGAGAGGTTTCAGAAAAACAACTGGATAAATAAGTTTCAATGTGAAGGAAAATTTGCAATTCGGTGAAAGGCTTACAACTCTGTTCAACTACAAAGGTGTAACAATACCAACAAATGCTACGCTGATTGCAATGACAATATCAACAGTTTTTCTTCGTCCTTCACATCCGCTATACCTACTCCAGGTCAATCCTTTTTTAATGATCAAAAAAGGTTTGAAACATTTAGCTGATTATTTATTTTGTTTTGCTAAAAAGAGTAGCAGCAGCATTACATGGAAACACTGGTTATTAAATAGTGCTGGACAAATTGTTGCGTTCCTTTCTGAACACATTAGCTTGCTTATCCTGTCATTAGCTGGTTTGTTATTCGCACTTTGAGATAGAGGTATAAATAAAGCAACTATAAGATTTAGATGTTCATAACATATTTCAAAAAGCAGCTCCAACAGACATAAGTATCAAAATACACAATTGTTTGTTTATTTCATGGTTAATGTTAATTTATTTTTTGTTTTTTTAGTTTATCGATTATTTTGTGTCTTTTGAACGTCAGGGAATCTGATAGAATTGGATGATGTGCTATGCACAAAATTATAATCACGGTTCTTCTCCTCAACATAACTTATACCCACTTTGTCTACTTTTTATTGTCTACAGCTTTTTGTAGTATTGGTACTGTTTGTTTATCAGTATTTTTAATACCTTTCTTGCCTACATCAGTATTGATGGTAGGGTTTAACCCCAGTTTAAACGAGGTACTGGGCTTCTGTAAATTGTTGTAGTATCCAACGATACTGCCCATCATGAGCATGTCACTCGGTAACAAAACCATACCGTCACCTTCAACAGCATAGACAATTTCACGTTTGAATCTGGTATGTGCTGCTGAAATTTTACCATCCTTTTTATCATCTGTACTGTAATATTGCTATCTTAGAATTAGTAGCCGCATCAAATTTGTAACACTGTCTGATACTGTTGAAACAGACTGTGTAAGAGATGTTTGGTTTTGAAATACCACAATTATAGCATTGTATCAACCTGTGCATCCAAGATGCAGATTAAGTATGATCTGATACTTTCATTCAGTCTAGATATTTCCTTATATGTCACGCTATTGCTGTCTTGCAGAAAGAAGTATGACCATCCTGTATGTTCTTTGTCTGTACATTTTTATGTTATCATGGCCTAGTATCGATCAAGTATTTGTTTGTTCCCCTTGTGCATCTCTAGTCATGCCGTGGTGGAATTTTTAAATTGTTGCAGATCAAATTAAATTGTATCAGATCTATGTTGTTGCTATTCCATTTGAACGCATCGTCATCAGGCAGAGGTATCTTACATTCAGACCGAATATTTCGCATCTGGAATAAAAATGAAAATTGTGTAATGAATTTACCAACCCTTGTATGTTTTTGCCTTTCAAATGCTAGAATGGAATCCCACAACCAGATGTTGCCGTCTAAACTGCCCAGTTTAATTGCTTCTGCCAAAATTTCACGTTACACTTTGATCTGTATTTTTTCACTGATTCATCACGGTCAAATGTTAGAGTGTAGTTTTCAAAAATTGTTCAGTGGTTTGTATATGAAAAATTTAGCTTCACTGTTGGAAATGTGTATCTCATTACATATTTGTGAAATATACTGTTTCACTGGAGATTTGCGGGACAGGGGTAAGGTGTTTAACAAGTTTGTTTTGGGGGAGTTTTTGTATGTTTGTTTGTTATGTTTGTTTGTTTTATTTTTCTTGTTTTGTTGTTGTTGTTTTTTTTAGTTTTTTTTCTCAATCTAAAGTCTATTATTTAACATGAAAAGTTAGTGTGGCATTGGCTTCTCTTATACAAATACATCGATCCTACATTTACTGTTTTATCCGCAATTACCAGTAATTCTCTGTTAATTTGGATTTCTAATTTTTTAATTTCCTCCATTGTAATACCATACTAATCTCGTTTGTTTTACGCAATCTCCATCACTATTAAATTTTATTTCGCTTTATTATTTCTTCAACCAGCTTTTTTCTGTGTCATTTGTAGCATTTTATAGATGTTGGCACATCTAATATTTACATTTATTTCAGTAACTACATTTTACTTACTGTTGGATATCTGTGAAAACTGTATCTTTAAAATCTGTATATTTGAACAATATGAAAGGTGTACTGTTTGTACTTCAGGATGTGAAAACTCTTCCCAAATCAACTGATTTTGCTTAATTTTGTGATAATTGTTTGTGATCGAAAGTAATATGGATGTTACAAAATTGTTCATGGTAAAAAAAATTATCCCGGAAAAATGTATAGTTGATTCAGGATACTTTTTTGAATGAAGTTTGAGAGAAGTTTAAATGTCCTGATGATTTATTGATTTTCATTGCTTGTTCATCTAGTTCAAAAAGCTCGTAGATCAATTTGTAGTCTTTTACGTTGTATTTCAGCTCTTTCAAAATGTAGTTGGAATCAAGTCCGTATTCTGGAATGCTGTCTCTTTTCATTTCTTCCGAATTGACATTTATTGTCTTGACATAAGATTTCTTTTGTAATGCAATTTATTGCCTTGACAGAACATTGCCTATGATGCAGCCGCCTTATTACATTTTGCATATGTAACATTGTGTTGTTTAACTGCGATGTTTTAGGACGTAGTTTCTTTTTTCCCGCCGGTCTCATGATCAATACAAATTCGCATAACCTACATGTTTTAATTTCCTCATACGCTGTTTTTAGCACATGTTACATTCTAGAAACTCGTTGTCTTTGAAAGAGTAAAAGTTTTCATGCTGCTTGATACTGCTACATATGTATTGTGCTTCTACCATATATGTTAATCGAACAATAATGCTTTCTGCTGGTTTTCAGCTGTTAAACGATTCAATACATCCCTTCCATTTCATAAATACATCCTTTTTGTTTCATTTCTTTCTCTTGGTCTTCAAAAATCTTGTTAACTTTGGATAGGTCATTATGTTCGTCATATAGTGATAACTCTTGTTCGTAAAGAATCCCTCTATATCTTCCAGCTTTTAAACTACCTGATCACCTGGTACTACTTGTCTGATTTTGGATATTGCCTCTGTGAAGTTATTAATGTAACCCTTTGCAAATATTGTTTTTAATTTTGAAATTCGAACTGTTTCGCCAATTTTGAATTTTGGAGTTCCATATGCATCAGTTGTCAAGTTACCAAATACACTGGCCTACTTTTTCCTCGCCGCTTCAACTGGAGTCATATCTACTGATGTGTGATGAGTGTTATTGCATCCCTCAATAGATCTGGTAAAATGTCAAGCCATTTTCTGCTTTCCTTTTACGTGAAATAGTTCCATTCTAGTCTGTAGTGTTCTGTTAAACCTTTCCACTACATATGCAGTTTTATCCGCGCAAGTCGAAAAGTACTATATATTTTCATTGTCTAACACATTCTTTAATCTTGTAGTAAAACTCTTTTCCCTCATCAACTGTAACTTTTCAGGTTTTTGTTCTTAGAAGATATCTGTAAAAACGTCGTGTATATCATCTCTCTTTTTGTTTTTACTTTCTCAATCAATGTGTACTCTGAAAATACATCCATCACTGTCATGATGTATTTGTATCCATCGTTGTATGTTTGATGTTCTTGCACGTCAACAATGTCTGCTTGCCACTAGTCATCCATGTAAATAATATAGACCCTTATGCAGCGCTCGAAATGATTATTTTTGTTTTCACTAACCCACATGATCACAAAAATAAACATTCTACTGATCCTGCCTAAATTTCACAGATCCTGCTAAAATCAAACAGAAGCCAGTTTAGTTTCTAATGAAATATTTTGTATTCATTAACATTAAATCAAAACAATAATAACTGTATTTCACCAACAAGACTCACGAATGAAGTACCCAGAATACTCAGTGCAGCCTCTCTTTGGTCATACTTCAGCCATTTGTTTTCATTTTTCCCAGCATTTCTGGTACTTTTTTATTCTCTTCTCTTGATCATATTTGCAATCGCGCTAGAGGCTGTGCACCTTGCAGATACTTCCATTTCTTTACAATTGTCAATGCACTGAATGTTTATCAACAACGATAAAAATATTAAAACATGTTGTTCTGTATAATTGTGGATTATTCGTGGAGTCGGCGAACGCCACCTTGTCTAATTGGTCAATACTAGTCTGATACCCTATACCTTTTGTTATCACCAGTAATGAAATCAGTGCTTGATGGCACTACACCAGGCTAGTTCCACGTGCGCGAAGACTGTTTTCACAATAATCACAGTACTTTACTTGATGAGTGAATGGGTGATTAAACACCTGTCCATTTGCGCTGCGAGCATTTATTGTACCTCAGTGCAGAATGTTGGTAGGAATTCAATTAGTACAATAAACAGATCAATTAACCAGTAAAGGAAATAATGACTCACCACACTTCTTACCTATTATGATAGCAAAAGGCGGCAAATTTCACTTCTCCAACGGATTAGCTACGGCTGGGTTTTAGTGATCCGTCGGCAAAATCATTAACCGCGGGATAGCGGATTAGCGTTAATTTCGAACCCTGCTTTTGTATGAAAACCGTTTTCTAATTTCCTTGTGTAACGTGTAGTTAGATTGTACAGTTAACCATTCCTTCATTTCAGCATATTTTATTTGAATTCTGTCCCGTTTCATTTGCTCCCACAATTGATTTATGTTTGTGAAAATAACTATACTTTCAGGATCATAGTAAAGGCGTTTAAATGCTGTTATCTTGTTTTGCAGAGTGTCCGACGTTAGCCATCTACTACGGTATAAAGACATCCAGGGAGTAATTTACGCTTGGCAAATTGCCTTTCTGAGTGATCAACAATCCAATAGAACATCTATGGTAAATTTATTTCCAGCAATTTGCAACATTTTTCAATCCTTTCAAATGTGTGAATGATTTCAGGTCAATGTTAAAATTTGCCATTCCAATGGTTGACTTAAAACAGTTAAATCTTACATTGAGTCACCATGTGCTGTTTTGAATCTTAAACACAGGTAATTCTTACATTGAGTCACCATGTGATGTTTTGAATCTTAGTTTCCCACAAATTCTGTGTTTTTGATAAATTGTTGTATATTGACCTTGTGAAGCTGGTGTGATCTTCAAGTTGTGCTGTAAATAAGGCCGAATGCAAATCTGTATTAATCCACAACGAATATATAATTTAATCCCTCCTCATACTGCACATTTTTATGATTTTGCCATCAGGATTGATTATTTCAATGTTTTCATCGTTGAATGCAATCTGTTAGCCAGCATTTTTTCTGAAACACTGAAGGATATCTTATTTTGATATTCTAAATTGGCAAATTAACATTTGAACTGAACGTTGTTTTGCATCACAATGAACTTTGACCACACTTTAATCCCATTCAAATTTGTAGGCAAAAAAAACCGTGGTATCTTTTGACACTGAAATTGATGCTTTTATATTAAAATGGTTGAATATTAATATTATCTCTCTGAAAACTGTCGAGTTGATCAGTGTAGCATGGCAGCATTATTTGTCATACAAATAATATCAAATTATTTTGTGTTGTACTTATAAATAACACAATTATAGCATTGTATCAACTTCATTTAATTCAGTATCCATGTTTCAAATATCATGTTAGTATGACAATATTTCAGTACTAAGGTATCAGAGTTATGACACACTTCTCTGAAAATCCACAAGCAAGAAAAGTGGTCCAGTAATAAGATCTTGGAACATTGGATGTCGAGTGGTCTAGCAATGTTCTAATGTTCAGGTACGATGGTGATTTTGTTTTTAATGCAGTTGTAAGGAATGTTGTCCAGCAGTGATTTTATGGCTAATGAGAGATCTGGTAATTGAATTAATCAATCATTTTGTTTTCTTTTATATTTGCTGTTGTGTGGGCACAGTCCACACCAATAAAGTCTTTACTACTTTAAATTTAAATATAGGTGCGGAACTCTCATTAATCATCTACTATCAGGCATGCTGCTTTGTCATTTAACGTGCTTTTTGTTAATAATTTTCATGAAGATTTTACTGCAGTCTATTACATGACTCTTGTCTTTATCCCTCTTACCAGAATTATACACATCTCTTGCAGAGTGATACAATTGTCTCACCACATTGTTCTTTATCAAAGCAAGGTCTATATTTTGTGTGTATGGGAGATTTTATATTGACACATTTAAATCTCTTTTAAAAGATTCTTTAAAAAGTTCTCCTATATTATTACCTATGTTATTAATTTAAGAGCTGTCCATATTGGAAAGGCAGCAAGTATAAAGCTCCAAATACATATATACATACCACAATAGTGCATGGAATATAATCTATCATGTTGAAAAAAATTAATCATAAAATGAAAAGCACCAAGATGTACTGATAATGACCATCATAGAGAAGTGAATGAACCAGAATATAAAGGTAAAGTTTTTATTTTTTTAAAAAATGAATGATCAGGTACATGGATACAATACAAAGGTATGCCTAAAAAAGATAATTAGTACAATATCAAATATGATACATTATGCTTTCAAGTAGTAATAAAAATCACATATAATATCTTTTATTTTACCACCTTAATAATTTGTTTCATAAAATTGGCATTACAAATAATACTTGAGGTGCTGATCCCCATTTTGTTCTAACAGTTTGTACAAGTTGTCTATTAAGCATAAAGTAAGTTCTACAATTTGTACTCTATTAAGCATAAAGTAAGTTCTTTCTTACTTATAACTTTCTTATACTAACACACATTGTTTGACATTAAATCTCTGCAGAACTTATGTAGCATGTTGTGATCTGACTCAAAGCGTCGTTATTTCAACACTGACAAACTGTAGAAGTAAATTTTAAAAAAAACAACAACACAACCTGGATAAGGCTAAACAGAGACCCATGTAAACACAAAGACCCATGTAAACACTAAGACCCATGTAAACACTAAAGGCCTTGGTGTGCATGTGTGAACAAAGACAACAATTGTTGTCATGAATTTTCAGTTGGCACATTACTAAAAAAAGTACAAAAATATACACTTTTTATGAAGTTAAATAAAAATATAATGAATATATTTGTATTACATAAAAAATCTGAAAGTTAGGAAAATGACAGGGCAAGATATATGACATTATAAAGGCAAACTTTTCCAACAAAACAAAGTTATTTTGCTGAAAAATTACAAAAAAAATTAAATTTGCAGGACTTTCTGTCACTTATTGTTTTAAAAAATGCCTGCATAAAGCTTTCTTGTAAAAAGTTTTACCTAATATCATATGACACAGTGGCATAATCATTCCCCAAAAAGAAGGATATTGCCTTCACAATTTGTGTCCTGTCTAAAGTATAGGGAATCAAACTTTAAGACCTGAATGTCCGTCAATTAAGAAATAGTCAGTTTTATCAAACTAAATGTAAGCAGATTCCTTGCTACACAGCTTTTCTTCTTCATGAAACAAAATTTACAAAATCGTTCCAGTAAAGTAGCCATGTATGCAACCAATTATTTTTGCATAGAGTTGCACTTTTGTAAGGAAAATTTACTCAGTAAGAATTAAGTCAAAATATTCATTTTGAGAACTGAAATAAGCCACCATATATAATGTACTCGATTTTGATGCTTTATAACTTCATGAATCCTATCAGATATGAAGTTCAGTTCTTAACAATGAGAAAAAACAATTATAAACATTGCTGATAAGTATCTCTTTCTTGTTGTTTCAGCAAGTAGTCATAAACTGTAACAATTTGCTGAGGCAATTTGTCACATAATAAATTTTTTCCACAATTTGCATACAAACAAATGTCCACCTGATATAAACACTGACTTGACCACATGGTATCTAACAAGCATTCAGCTACCTATACTCTTAAAAACATTATCAGTTTTCATAATAGAACACAACTGTATTCAATGTAATACAGGTCCTTGCAAATTATTGATATATGGGACAACATGTCAAATATGATATATTTTTTTCTGAACTCCTACTTTCTTTAAATCAGCAATGTCTGCAAACAAAGTATATTAAAATGTAATGATAAGTTTACCTGAGACAACAACCCATATGCATCTATGATAATTATTAAAACATTTACAGCTCATGGAGCACTATATGTAAACAACCACAGCTAATTGGATGGTCCCTCCTCAGTTACAGGAATGTAAACTTTATATTTGTTTTTTTAACAGAACTATATTTTAACCATTGCTTACAAATACTGGCAAAACACACAAGAAGGGAACATAATTGCATTAGTAGTTATTTGTGGTGTTATGACCTAATAACTTCTAGTTTTTCACGTCACACGATGCAATTTAATCAATCTAAATACTTGTTACAAAGGCTTGGTAACAATTTTAATTATCATTAAGTAACATGAAAAATGAAATCATGACAATGACACCCCATTACTTTCCTGGCAGTCTTTTTACGAAATATCATGTTCCTATTTTTGTATGTTGCTCTACTTTTATCACTCCAAGTTTATTATGCTAATTTGTGCATATAAGAAATTAACTGCAAAAAAACATCATATATTTGGAATAATTTTTAATTTTCATTTAATATGATAACTGAAATAAAAACAGATAAGGATTAATTTGGTATGGGAACCTTTAAGGTAAATGTCATCTCTCTGTTTTTAGTGTGTAGAAATGTATTTTCTACATTGTTTGAGGACAGTTTGTGTAAAAAAAAATGAATGCAATTGTATTTTAGGACAGTTTGTGCAAAAAAGAATGAATGCAATAGTATGTTTTATAATAGCAACATATCTTAATTTTATGTTTTAATATAGGATGATGAATGACAAAGTAAAGTATGGCAGAAAAGGTTAATTAAGATAAAACCTCATGTATGAAACCAAAATTCTTTTACTAAAAATATTCACTCTCATTTATTCTACATACAATCATAATCACACTGACATCTACATAACATTCATGCAGAAAATTTTTAAAAATACATGAACATATGCATATATAGTTATGCCTGCTGTGAATAGGGCTATAGATTAACATATGCATAGATTGTTATGCCTGCTGTGAATAGGGCTATAGATTAACGTATGCATAGATTGTTATGCCTGCTGTGAATAGGCCATTAGAAGTTTCTTTGGTTATTATTAATAAAAGTGTACAAACTGAATTAGAGTAACATTGAAGGCTCAACATTGCAAATCTCCCCACATTTAATCTACTGCATAATTTGAAACATAATTGTTTTCTACCCTCAAGTTCTGATCCCATTTCCACATCATATTGACGGTGACACATGGATCGTAACCTGAAATCTAGCCTAGTGTATTTTGTGTCCTCCTACTGTGATTGTGCAAATATAGTTATATTAAAAAATATATATATTTACATAAATATGCATGCACATCATTGTTGGACGAGGTGTATCAATGTGGCTGTATCCATATATAAACATTGGGCTCATGCTGCAATGACCCCCTCGGGATTTGGCAAACATTGATACCAGAAGAAAAAAAACATGTATGATCCCTATATGCAATTATGCTCTTGTTATTGAAATTTGGAACCAGCACATCAGACCTTCAACACACCCAAGTCCTCAAGAGGAGGAAGCACAAAATAAAAGCCTTGTACACATGGTTCCTCTAAGTAGAAGTAAAGCACCAAACTTAGTAAATCCCCACACAGCAGTTTAGGATGAGATATTGTAACTGTGAGACATATAAATGGACACACCGATGACCTGGTTTGCTTTGGTGGCTTACAGCACAGAAACACAAGTAGGTAGTGTATCGCAATATCTCAGATGCTTATCTAAAGGACTTGAGGAAAAATATTATACATTCCTTTTGCATATTCGTCCCTTTCAAAATGAAAGTGTCCAAATAGATACTCTATTCAATTTAGAATTTAACTCATATAATGGCCACAAATTTCCTCCAAAGAGCATTCTATTATATTTTAAATAATGTAATGTAAAGATTACCACTAAACATATAAATGCATATTTTGTCATTCTTCCTGACAAAACAAACATGATTTGAAAGTGATTTAGCTTTGTAGCTCCTTAGATAAAAGATGAATCTTTGGCATCCCTTCAATTTTCAAAGTTATTATCTAGAACTAAACTCTCGTTTTTGTTCGAATCTATTAAGCATAGTAGCTTCAAAGATCAAAATCTAGATGCCTTCAAATCCCTTAAAAAAATGTAAGTTATCATCAAGAACTGCACTGTAGTATTTATCTGAATATATTCTTCATAAAACAACAGCACAAAAAGACACAAATAATCAAAGAGACAAGTGAGTATTTTGCCTGACACGCTCCTGCTACTGCAACGCACAGATCATTTGAGCAAAGACATAGATTTCCATCAAAGCTGTCCACGCGGAATCCTGGATACAGGTGGTTTAATCTATTGTACAAATAATTTTGATCCTCGGTTAGGCGTCTTCTTGCATAACAACGGTTTTCCATGGTTTTGGGGACTTGGAAACAGTTTCTCTCATAAAATGTAAATTTAACAGCTGAAATAATAAAGCAAAGCATACTTTTCTAAATCAGTCAAATACGTCTAACTTTTATTAGAATACAGTCAGACAGATAACCTCTCTATTTATTGCTAAGTATTCATAAGAAAAATATGTGCCCATTCTTTCCATCATATTTTGGGGAAAATATGGATTAAAATAGTTCATATATTGCATTACTGATCAATTTAATTAAGAGTTGCATATCAGTAAACTACTGGTATGACAAAACTAAATAATATCTGGCTAACCTAAAGTTGGAAAAATTGTGTCTGACACGTGGTCTAGTAATTTTTTTTTTAAATTATGAGGTATTGTTAATAAATTTTTATAAACAACAGGTTTAAGTCTTCAAAAAGTTTCATTAAAAAATGACGGATGACTGAATCTCTATTCAAGGTATTTAAGCTAGAAGATTGATTTGGGATTTTGTTATATGACAATTTAAATTTTCAATTTCTAAATCACAATGACTTCGTTTCAAGAAGGTAGCATGAGGAGAAAAAAGAGGAGGATGAGAAGGTTCGGATGATGATGATGATGATGATGACGACGACGACGACGATGATGAATTCATAGCTCTTTGTAGAATTTTGAAAATGGAAATCCCAAGTCATACTCATTACTGCCTTAGAAAGAACAGCTATTTTAAAAAAGGGTCCAGAACTAGAAACTGGAGATTATAGACAGATGATGATGATGATGATGACGCACTATTTTACCTCTTTTTACGGAAGTTATGTAACTGTTAACTTCCCCGTACATATACCCGCATTTCTGCACCGTATTGGGCTGATTAACAACGACTGAACAGATGGTTTCTTTAGCCTGTTGTATGGGATTGTTACTGATACACTGTGGGTTTCGGTAGCCGTCCAGTACGTGGTATATGGAGTCGCTTCCGTTACTCTGCCCAATGTCCAGATGAAGACATTCTATGCACTTCAGACCTAATAGGAGAAGAAAATATTGATGCTTTATATACGTAGCTTTGATAAGACGTTGGAACCATTTACATTTATCTCCCTTAAAATCACTGGTCGCCATCTTTCCGAAGGTGTGGATGTGGGTATAATCCTCTTACATCAAAGTAAGTAAAAACTGGGTTTTTTTAAAAATCACAGAAACATCTATGTATTTTAAACACAGCATATTTATTCTAATATTATGATTCACTATTATTCATGTGCACTGATTTTCTTGGATATCGTTGTTGCTGCAAAGCATGACCATGAATTTAAAGTCACAACGAACAACGATCCTTCTGTCGAAACTATAAAATACGTTAGAGCTGCCTAGGATTTGTTTCGAAGAAGAATAAAAAAATTGTATCCCCCCCCCCCCCCCCCCGCAGCTTGAAATAAACATTCTTGCTCTGATTTAAAGGAAAACAAATTACATCCGTTATATTTGTTGTTGAAAAAACTAAATTTTCTTCAGGTATAAAAGAAGAAAAAATATCCTTGTTCTAACGAAAATTACAGGTCCCCACCTATGATAAGTATATGGTCGGTCCCTTATCAGGAAGCACGAATTTAAGTACCAATGTAAATTTCTTTTCATCTTTTTTTTTTTTTTTTTTTTTTTTTTTTTTGCAAAACCAGGAATATTGATATCCACGAAGATAAATGAACTTGTCTACTGGCGTCTCAGAGATGATGTGTCTTCTAAACCCGAGAACGAGGTTCTTCAAGGTTCTCGAACAAGGTTCTTGGCCATTAGGGCGAAAAGAACCACAAAAATCATTGTACTCGATTCAAGAACCTTGTTTTCGTGTTCTCGCCCAAGGTCATCCATAATATCTTGTTCTGGAGTGTTGGTAACCGTGCTTATTACGAAAAGAAAAGAGTTTATACTTAGAATTCAACTGAACTAAAGTCACCAAAACACCTGAGGGGCGATTTAGGGCGAACTATATTTATAGTCGCAAGCCCCAAAATGCACTACTGGACAATCTAGTGTGAGATCTTCGAGGTAAGACAATCGTTTTATATATTTATAAAGAACACGCTCGTCACATATTGTAAGTTAAACACATATTTTGGTAGGGAATTGAGCTGTAAATGTCAAATACAGAAGCTTCTGTTTAAACTTAATTTTGACTCTTCCATACCTGATAAATCAATATTCTATGTTCTTATATAATTATATCGCATAATTTACGTAATACTGAGTTCAAAAGTGTTAGCCTTACTAAAGCAGGAGCAGGCAATTACCTACCTGATACGTGTGCGGAAGTGACGTCTGACGGAAATAAAGAACTTGCTGTAGTAGAAGTAACAACCAAAGGAATTCCCGATAAGCTACGAAATGAACAGTGATTTTGTGGATATTTATGGAGATGAAACGACAATAGCGCCACCTACAGTCAATTTAGTCAGTGATGGCTTGAAATTTGGGGAAAGCAAACTCTAATGATTACAATATTCGGGAAGAATTACGTAAATACTCTGCGTTCCAATTCATCAGTGGTATCTCGGCTTTTTCACGAGATATTTTCTAACCACTAAGTCACAAATCATCATCATCTTTATTTCCTTCCGTGGAAGTTTACATTATATAATAATTAAGTATAATAAATCACTTGATTGCAATCATAAAACTTTCATAGGAAATAAATAAACAAACAAACACTAGTATATACAAATATTGAATTATGTAGGCAAAACTATGCAGCCTTGTCTCATGTGGAGAAAGTCAATAATAGGCCGTAGCAGCGACGGAAATAATTTCACGCATACAAAAATCTAAAGAGATATACAGTACGACTATCATAACACAGTTGGTCTATGCTATACAATAGAATATTAGACTCAAAATGCTTATATTATATACGTCATCAGATTGTACGTGACCTGCGGAAGTTGCAAGTTACAAAAACTCTATTTGAAGAACATAGCTGCACACTGCGTGACAAAGTAGACTGCATACCGGACAAATAACTTGGGAGCTTTCTTTGTCAATTACACCCGCTGGTAACCTTTTATCTAGAAGATATTGCAGTTGCAGCTCATCGTCTGCTTTAAATAACGTAATATGTAGGTTCAGTGGAAAGTTATGTCGGGACTTCCCAGAAGGAGTTTCTGAAACTCGACATATAAAGACATGCAACACAAATATGACGTATCAAGTCTGTATAAACATTTCCACATCGAATACACATATCGAACTGTGCTTGAGGAACAGAAGCCCATAGTCTAGCTATATAAGTAAATACCTTACTGTCTTGTCTTATTTTAGCCGACTGCCATACCGAGGCAGGTCGCAAGGATTCGTGTATCGAGGAGAATCTGTCAAAATCTGCTTCGTTAGACATTTGAACTCTCCAGAGGCTATTTTCAAAACCAGCAATTTTCGACCTTACAATTTCTTTACAATTTTATTTATTTGGAATTTCGGAATGCTGCAAATAATCAGTTAGATACTAAAGCAAATCAAACTTTTTTAACGTATCATTTAACCTACGCAGCTTGACTTGCATCCATTCAAAATGAAGTGACAAAACGCAAAGTTAAACACACGTTTTGTGTGTATGTCATTACGTATAAAACAAAATCTGTGTAAAAACATTAGTTTTCTCCTGTCAAATTCGGACTGCACTGATGTCCAACCTAGCATTCCAAGGGCAATGTCTGATTTTGTATGTGATTGGAAGCCTTGTAAATGTTTGGCAAAATACCCCAGAGTTTTATCCAACAAAGAGAGGTCACTTTTTGAAATATTACACCATAATTCACTACCAAAAAACATTGAAGGAAATATTACCTTTTTGATCACATTTGCAGCAACCAAAGGGTTTAAACCATTTGGTTTGATGCCAATACCAAACAGACCGTGAAAAGAATTTTTCCCTTTCTTGCATGCCTCGACTATGGCGTCATATGATTTGAGTTAATCCGGTGTCCAGGATGTGTTGCAGAATCAGTAGCCGACAAACATGACGATCCAAGCTACCATTTCATAGTGACATAATCCTTGTATTGCGGACCGAAGATAACAACGTATGACTTCGTGAGACTAAGCTCAAATCACCACTTGTTACTGTAGGCGTATGCGATATCTATCAACTTTTGCAGATTCTTAGGACGAGTCGCCATAAGTGAAATAACATCAGCTTGGGCTGGATTTCCCACAGCTATGGATCCAATCTTTGTTCCAAATCCATTATTTTCTAACTGGAGCAGCAAGTCATTTATAAATATTGTATACATCAAGGCTGACAAAACGACTCCTTGACTCACTGCTTGGCCAATTAGGAACCAGTCCGAAAAATGACCATTGACAAGGGCTTTGCTCTGTAAATTTATATATTTAAAAATATCAAAAGAGATTTACCCGTGATTTCCAACGTGAATAATTTAAAAAGTAACCTATATACATATTTTAAAAATATAAAAAAGGGATTTACCTGTGATTCCCAACGTGAATAATTTAAAAAGTAACTCTTTGTGCCTCACGGTATCGAATGCCTTTATTGTATGAAGAAAAGTAGTAAAAACACGTGAACCCATGTTTACGTTATATTGTACTGATTGCAACAGCGAAAAACTCGCTGTTGTGCAGCCTAAACCCTTTTGGTAACCATGTTGCTGTGAACTAGTAGAATTAATATCTTTGAACCAAGTGACCAAACGTCCATGAATAATTTTCTCAAACGTTTTGTAGATAACAGGCAGTAAGTAACAGGCCTGTAACTTTCGAGGACGTCAATGAATAATTTTCTCAAACGTTTTGTAGATAACAGGCAGTAAGTAACAGGCCTGTAACTTTCGAGGGAGTATTTTGAATTTCTGTTACCTTTGTACAGTGGTATTACTAACCCTTTTTTGCAATCTACAGGTATGTAAGAGTGATCAATCATCTGAGTAAATAAAGTTGTCAGACACTCTATGAGGTAATCACTGCCATAGATCAAATGTTCATTGCAAATTCAACCATGGCCCAATGCTTTGGATTTCTTTAGACTGTTAATGATTTATTTTACTTCACTTACACTGATACTGTTCTGTAAGGCCTCAATATGGCCTTCACCAACTTGCCAAGCTTGACTTAATTCCCGCTCTATAAATGCATACAAGTTTTCGTCAAAACTATGACTAACGTTTGGCGTGTGAATGTCCTCACAATATGTGGCAAAGTCATTTGCAATGAAAGCGTCATCACGCACACAAACTCCATCAATAGATATTTCCTGACAAAAATGTATATTTTTTTATCTCTCTTAACATTGATGACTTTCCAGAAATGCCTTACATCGCATTCGTGTGCTTTCAATTTCTTCATATATATATATATATATATATATATATATATATATATATATATATATATATATATATATATATATATATATACACGTACCACATATATTTTTCAATAGCTAGTTTATGCAGGTTTATAAAGTCTCTCTTCTTAGGTTGATATTCTCTGTAAGAATTATATTCACTACCCCTCGGTCTTCCTTGGTTTATCCAAATATACCTAGCTTGTCTTTGAAGCCTATGCGCTTCTTTAAGCTCATCTGACCAATATGGTTCGGCGTGATAATTAAATTTGGACTTTGTGAGCGTGATGTCGCTTGACTGCTGTATTGCAGTACTAATGCACCCATAAAATCTATCATCATTGCACCGGTTTGAGACTTTCAAGAATTCAGGCTATTGTCCAGTTCAGTTCGATAATTTGTCATGGTATCAGCATCTATTTTATTCCAAGCTATATTATTTCTCTTAATAGACTGAATGAATTCTCTCCCACAGGTAACATCTTTTTTATTCCAAGCAATGTTATTTCTCTTCATAGACTGAATGAAATCTCTCCCACATGTAACTGTACGAAGGGAAATAAGTATAGGGAGGTGGTCAGATATCACGTGCTCTTCGTGATCTGAAACATTGTGCACACTCCGTATGCTGCCTATGCATTGATTCGAAAGATCAACATGATAAGTCATCGTTTTCGCTGGCATGAATGTATAATGTGAACTAGTGCATGCTGTTAAATGGCCAGCACTCACTAGATTATAATATCTTAAGAAATCGTGCAATACCCTATCCTTATAGTCTGTGAATGTATCTGGTTCAGTTACTGCACTGAAATCCCCATCGAAATACACGTTACCCAACTGTGAGTACTGATCATACAGATTTTGCATTAATTTGCGCCCTGTAAAAATCTATGCCATAAAATAGGGTTGGCATATATACACACAAAATATATACAGGTCAATTTTTTGTGAGGCTTTTGAAACTAAACAAAATAAACTGTTTATTGTATTGTCAGTTGCTGACATATTTTTTTCCTATTTGTAATTACAATAATGTAATCAAGGTACACCTATCAGTTAGAATTCATTACAATGTATAGTTTCTGCTGTGCTCATTTGAAGTCATATGGCCAAGAAATGGTGTAATGACATAAACTTTAAGGTTTATGCAGTAGCGGCGCGACCGGGGTGGGGTAGGGTCAAAGGGGGCAATGTCCCCTGGGCGCCGGGCAAGGGGGGGGAGGCGTCTGGGAATTTTTTTTTTTTAAACTGTAACCGAGGCATACATGGGGGGTTGGAGGTTGGCAACTGGCATAAAAACTGTTCCTTGTGGCAAAGTAGGGGTGCCACTAAAGAACATTGCCCCCGGGCGCCTTGAGCCTTCGCTCCGCCACTGGGTTTATGTGTCCGTTTTGACCAATGCACCATGTATTTTGGCCATATGTATCCAAAAAGAACACCTTAAGATTTATACATTCATTTTGGTCATTACATTATGTATTTTAGATATATTACTTCAAATGAGCACAGCAGAAATTATACATTGTAATTATTTCTGATAGATCACATCACTGTAATTACAACTATGCAAACATATTTAATTAACTGCCACTAGAACAATCAATTTAATTTTTTTTTTTTTAGTTTCCAAAACTGAACCAAACGCTGACAAAGTCCAAAAGATTCGCGTTCAGTTTTGTGTGAACTGTTTAGCATGTAGTTGTAAAGCTGAGTTGAGTGTACTCACCGGTAAAACTAGTAACCACTATGGTTTGATCTCTATGGTATAAAGTCATGACTGCACGTGCTCCTTGTACATAGGTGTTGTTTCAAAGTAGCCTTGAAATGTTTTAGACTTTGTCCTTTTTTGTCAAGTTTTATAAACTACAAAACAATATTAAATTGCTAATTCCAGTGGCAGATGTTTACATATTTTTACCTATTCGTCAGGGCCGTTCCAAGAGTTTTTGGTGCCCATGCGAACTATGCAAAAAAAAAAAAAAAAGAACATTCACTTATGTCTGATTTGGCTTCCCTTACCGTCTAATTTGGCTTCCCTTAAAGTCTGGCGCACTAGGCGACCACCTAGTTCGCCTACATGGTCGGGCCGGCCCTGCTATTCGTAATTACAATAATGTAATCTAGGTACTCCATCAGTTATATTTAATTTCAATGTATAGTTTCCGCTGTGTTTATCTGAAGTTATACAGCCCCGCAAAAATGGCGTAAAGACCAAAAGGCACATAAACCTTAATCAGCTGCTACTCTCTGTCAACACCAACACAGACAAAGGTGACGGCCGGGCCATCCCTGTCACTAAAAATAGAACCCTACAGGCGTCATTACAAATACCTTCTAAAACAGCAATCGCTCTGGACATGTACTTTGTAATATCATGTATTTCCTGCCTTAGTACTTACCAGGTGTACACAAAAATAAAGAAGCTTTAAAATTGATATGTAGACTTTTCTGCTGTTTTTTTTTGGAAAGAATTTATCTAATATTGACTATATATATATATAAATTTAACGTACACAATTTTAAATTACACTTATTTAGTTGCCGACATACACAGGCGTGCAGGTGCGTGTACAACATATACAACGAGGCCCTATGTGGAAAAGTGCTCCATTAATATTAAATAGCTCTCAAAATTATCATAATTTATTATATTTTTTACTTACCTGAGATATACTTTATCAAACTGATTAATATCGTCACCGTTAACAAAGTATCCATATTCCCTTCGAGAATAGTCCGCTAGTGTCGATACATGCTCGACTTGTTCCACTGTCGTCAAACTGTTTGGAATGTTTAGACATTCCAGTTCTTAACCCGCATACTCAAAGGGAAAGACCTTATTTTCTTGCCTCAGCACAGTCAATATGTAATGGAAATTTACAATTTTATATCGTTAAATATATATTTTTTGTAAAAAAAAAAAGAAAAAAAAAAAGTATCGTATCATAGAAACTTGACGTGGTCCACTGTAATGAAACTGTTCAGTAATGACGGGTGTCCTAATTCGTTACCCACACACTCGTATGGAAAGGTATGTATTTTCTTACCTCAACACAATGTAGATGTACTGGATTTGTATGATAAATATATTTATATATTATTTTTGTGAAAATTATCCTGCCTTCAGAGCAGAAATAAACGGTTTGTTTTTTTCAATTGAAGTATAGATTGCTAACCCCATTAACGGCCCTATTGTTATTATTATTATTATTATTATTATTATTATTGATGTTGTTGTTGGTGGTGGTTGTGTTGTTGTTTGCTAAACAGATATAAAACAAAACAAGTTTGGATAAACGAGGTAACAGTTATACACATTTGCGTTAAGGTTTTGATTAAAGTTGAATCTGCCTATATTTCCTAAGCCATTGATGGATTTTATTCATATTTGGAACGAATCTTTATGCAACTAAGATAATTCAATCTGCGATACATTACATTGACCCTTTGACCTTAGGGTCATGGTCACAGTCATACAAAATGTGCATTAAGGTTTTGGTTGCACTTTGTTTTGCATTTGCTTATATTTCATAAACCTTTCAATGACTTTGTTCATACTTTGGATGAATTAATATGCATCTAAGACAATTTTTATTTTGCAGCATACTCAACCTTATGACCTTCAAGTCAAAGTCACACGTTTTACTGCTGTGTTTTGAACGTGTGTTCAACATGACGGCACTGAACTTTATATTTTTTTTTTTTTTCTGAAATATTGACCTCATAAAATATTACTCCATACAGCGCTAACTCAGAAACAATAGTATATTTCAGCTGTTTCCTACTCAATCTATTTTTTTTTTTTTTTTTTTTTTGTAGTCCTTGTTCTGAGGCTGGTCCCTGTTATACCAGACTTTATTTTGGATCCTTAAGAATTTAATTACACATACCTTAAGATGGCAATTATTCGCTTTATTTCACTCGTGGTCTATCAATATTCTTTGGAATATCCACAATCGGAACATCCTCTGCCTTTTCCGTCAAGTCGAGAAAGAAACTTCGGATGTTATTCCCCGCTATTGAGAATTATATTCGGAACTACTTTTGTTCACATGGCACAAATATGGCGGCGGAAGGAGGCAAAGTCACAAAATGAACATTGCAGGCCTTTTTGTCATAACATATGTGGTGCACTCCTCCGGAGGTGAATCACCAAATCCATCAAATTTCAATCGGAACATCCTCAGCCTTTTCCTTCAAGTCGAGAAAGAAACCTTGAATGTACTTCGCCGCCACTGAGAACTACATTTAGAACTGCTTTTGTTCACATGGCACAATATGACGGCGAAAGGAGACAAATTCTCAATCGCAATATTGTCGGCTTTTACCGTTGCAACATAGGTGGTGCACTCCGCCGAAGGCAATCCATCAAAACCATTAAATCTTTGTGCATTGCTACGACTACATCCAAGGTTATTTCCTAACTTGATGGAAATGGCCGAGCGATGTTCCGATTGGTGTGACCCATTATAAACCGAATTTGATGTCACAAAGAAAGCGCCGCGTATTGGAACAAATGTGAACTACCCCCGGCACTGGTAATAATTGCACGCAACGCTCGCTTTTTAGTGCCAGTCTGCTATTGCAAAAGTCCATAGCGATCGATAATTTTCGTATGGAAGTTTGTGATGACAACTATGGTGGAGATAACTTAACAATCAGGAATTAACAGACTTTGGTAAAACTACTTTAGTATTTAATTTTAGAACAACAATTAATATTTTATTTTAGACCAGCAAGGGCGCCTACATGAAGACGTTGATATATTCTATAGGACTATTGGTAATGCGAATAGGCTCAACATGTGGGTGGGTGTGCTATAGCCATATATCACTTACAGTACTCAATAAGTGAAAAGTTATACATTATTAGTTTTTAAAAAACTGTAATTTAAATGTGCAGGTACAATCCGTTTTGCAGATAAGATATTTACATATAAGAGCTATAAAAGGTACTTTGATATTGCATTTTACGCGCAATAGATATAGTGTTTAGCTATTGCATTATAATTATCGTCTTGCATGAAGACTAAGCAAGCTGCAAAGAGCGTTACATTTTTCATATATACAGAGCCTTGCGTACAATGCATGTGGCAAACGTCACAATGTCATGTAATGGGGGCTGTCATTTTGGTCCCCTTCCAGTCAACTCGGTCCCATGACTGACAGCCATATTTTACGCATACCTGTAATCCGATGGTTATCAAACTTTCCTAATTGAAAGTACAGTTGTGGACGGTAGTGTTAATAGTGATGAAAATTCATAAATATTCTTGAAATACTATGAACTGTCTTATTTGTGTGTTTACATTTTACTTGTTTTCCCCATTCTTTCACCACATGTGGTTCAGTAAATATTACGCCACTGAAGTTTATATCTTCACTTATTATCAGTCCTTCGTTCTACTACCCATCTAAAGACAATGAAAAGTACTTCACATTAGCTAATTATGCAAAATGAACCTTATATGTATGCATAAATGGGATATATATTGCATTTGCTTGTAAGTATGAGAACTATTGTAGTTGTTGTTTTGTTTCCGCTAATGCGTGAAAAGACGCTTCACTTAAAGCCAGTGTATAGTTCAAATTAAGAAAAAGACCAATTTTAACAAAATTACAAACTGATCAGGTAAGGTATATGAGCAGTTGGATGCTTTAGAAGAAGGTACTTAGTTCAATTCTGGTGGATGTTAAGATTGTAAATAATCGTGAATTTTAAACTTATTATAGCGCAACATGCTTAGTGACGGTGAATATGACATGTATACATGCTTATATCCATGTGTTTTTCTACAGTGGACTCTACGGCGAGTCGAATAAGCCACGTGTAAATATAGAAAGACATGTGAACGGAGAATATGAAAATATTCCAGACTGTTAATTTTAGTGATCATCATAATATTTGGGGCTGCTAATTGTGTCGTTAATATTATTACCAAAATACATGTACAATTGTGTCATTGTCTTCGTCATAAAATCCTGCTTATGGCAAGTGCAGGCCTCCCGAACTTTTCTTAGAAACTACTGTCAAGGTTGTTCAGGACTGACAAAACTCCATTTTATTTGCAAACAGTATGTGCAGTCAAACAGCTCATGTTCAATTTCTGCAAATTTTATACAAGATCCACTTCTCCTTGCCACTAATGGATTATTCATAAGTATTAGTGACATTTCTTTTTCACTGCATACAGATTCCATATTGCTGTACACAGCATCAAAATCTGTGGACAAAAAGGTATAGAAATGTTTTTATTATAAGTTATTCTTTCACACACTCACTGATAAATGTTACAGGATACATAACTGAAAGAAATGGGACATCACTATTACCATAATTTTTAAGATAAGATAAGATAATATAAGAATTCTTTATTTCAGACTGCAAGGTCCATACATCTAAATTAAAATATAAAATATAGAAGTATTTTAAAACATAAAAGTTCATAGGTGTCTTATGTACAAATATATAGATCCATCTGTAACTACAGAATGTGTCTGTCATTGTTAGGAATAAAATTATGTAATAAATTTAAATAGTAATTTGTTCCATCTATCTATAATCTGAGAACTTAAATGAATATCATAGTTCCACAAAGATTTCAAGATACAATTCTTACTATTAGATATTCGTGTCATTATTGAAAACACATACTTTCTCATTTTTTCTTCAAAACTAAATACATTATAGTTCACAAACATGGTAGAGGCACTATTCCATCTTGGAAGGCTTAGTAGTAGATGAAGACTATTATTATAGCCAATAACTAGTTTTCTTTTCATACATTCACTAAAGTTTGTCCACAGAGGAACACAGTACATTGTGCAACAATAAGATTTGAATAATCTAATCTTGATATTCAAAGAACAATTTTTAAATTTACGTAAAAGCATATTTGTTCTAATACACATAAATCTGTAATGTCTCATCATATCTTCATCATCTGACCAATTGCATTTTAGCATATGACCCAAATACGTATAACTGTCGACATATGCAAGAGCATGGCCGTTAAGAAGTACAGAGGGAGGATATGGTAATTTGAAAGAAGTTGACTGAAAAACCATGCAGACCGATTTTTGTGTATTCTATATGATATCATTCTCAAATCCGTAATGTTCACAGATCTTTAATAATTTCCTTAAACCTGCGATAGAAGGACTTGTCAATGACATATCATCACCAAAACTAAAATTGTTAAGAAATGACGCATTTAGTGTCAAATGTATCCCTACGTGACACTGTCCCAGCTTATGATTTAAATCGTCTATGTATATATTAAATAACAGAGGTGAAAAAACACCTCCCTGCCTCATCCCATTGGTTACATGAAATGAATTGGATACTGCACTTCCCCAACGCACATAGTAAAATTGTTTGCCATACCAGTTAATTAGAGTATGAACAATGTAAACGGGTATTTGATTATCGAGCAACTTCTTAAACAGTGTCCAATGATTAACCCTATCAAATGCCTTACTAGCGTCTAAAAACAAGCAAACACAGGGCTACCATGTTCTAAATAATAGTTGACAGTTTCCTTAAATGCATAGAAGCATAAGTCTGTTGAATGTTGTGTTTTTTTATAAACCAAACTGATTATCAGAAATTGTTACTTCACATCGTTGTAGTAAAATACATTCAAGTATTTTCGAAATAATTGTCGTGAGAGCTATAGGTCTATAATTATTTTTGTCTGCCAGATTCCCAATTTTGCTTTTGAGTCGCGGGATAATTGTAACTTTTGTGAAATCATTAGGAACAAAGTTATGTACAAACATGCAATTAAATAAAATCATTAAAAGAACATGGAGTCTATTATCTGAAAATTTAAAATGTTCTACATATAAAAAAATCTGATTATGGACCTTTACCCCCCTTTTGTTTAGCCATGGCACGTTGGATCTCCGACAATGAGATCAGTTCAATAAGATTAGAAGGGTCCTTGCATGCTGAAAGAACACACTCCTTATTCGAATCGTTTTAAACGATTTAGACATTTCTTCACAATCAGTGTATCATTCCCCACCCACCTGTACTGAATTGTGCATTACCAATAACCCTTGCGGTTCGTTGTTTAGATTTGTAAATACAAACAGTTTCAGGGATGTGGAATCTATTTTTGAATAATTTTGTCATAGAACAAACAATACGTCCATTCTCATAAGGCCCGTCAATAATATGTTTGATAGCTCGATAATCGAAGACAGTTCCTATAAGAAAAAAATAAAAGCGTGACTTGATCAACGTCGATATTGGGATGCACTGCATTAACTACTTCAGGTTTATGCAGCATCTTTACGATTACAAACGAACACAGCAGAAACTCTACATTGTAATTCATTCTAACTGATAGAATGAACTAGATTAAATTTAAATGAAAGCTCGTGTATTCAAACCATAACCACTGATGTTACGGGTGAGTACCATCACCTTTACAACTACATGTTTAAAAGGGGTAAATTCAAAAATGAATGTGAACGTTCTGGATATAGTCAATTTTTGTTGAAGTTTGGGAAACTTGAAACAATAAAATTATTTGTTCTAGTGGCAGCTGACTAAATATATTTACATATTTGCAATAACAAAAATGCTGTCTACTTACTCTTGTCAGTTAGAATTAATTGCAATGTAAAGTTTCTGCTGTGGTCATTTGAAGTCATATGGCCAGACCAAAATGGGTATATAAACTTTAAGAATTGTGACAAGAATAACACTGGTACTTGATAAATAGTACCAAGAGAGGACGCGAGTGAAATAGCATGAAACAGACTTGCCACTGTGTAGAATTCTTACTTCTTACTGTTTCCCATTCATGAAAAAGGTTCTGTTCTGTTCTTTCACGTTTATAATTGATTTAAAAATAAATAAATAAATAAATTAATTAAAAGATCAAGCATGTGACGGGGGGAGGGGTGTAAAGTTTTGGGATCATATTGTTATCGATGTCTGTTGAGCGCAGTGAACAAATATTTTTCGTATTTCTCTCCAGATTATTATGAAAATTATAAGAAGAGAAATAACCTCAAATGTAGTTTTATGGGTTTGCTGTTTCGCTTCCGGCGGAGTGCACCACATACATTGCGACAGAAAAGGCCGAAAGTGCTCGTAGTGTGACTTTGTCTTCTTCCGCTGCAGTACTGTTCCATGTGAATAAAAGTGGTTCCAAATATTGTTCTCAAGTATCGCTCTACAGTTATTATGTACTTATGAGCGAGGGACCGGTATAAAGTTGCTTGCATTGGCAACATGCACAATGGAGAGAATGCTGGCATACCTCTATGCTACTTTCATGTACTGTGACTGACATTTCTTTACATGTGGTAATTATGGAAACTATGCACTATCTAAAGCAGACAGGTGATCAAAATGGCTGCTCCCAAGTGCTCGACAAAATAGCCTGAACTAGTCCAAAGTACACTAACTGTAGCAATTATTAAAATAGGGGAAATTAATTTTGTCAGAGTAGACAATACCGGTTTACGAAAGTGCAATAAATGAATTATAAAATATATAAAAAGGAAAAGAAAAAGTTGTCTGCTCGTTTTTTCCAATATACCTTTGAAGTCCAGGAAGTGAAAACGACCAAGCGGAGGTAGCAGTCTTTTGAAAGGTGCAAATCTGAAGTTGGACCAAGCTGTACACTTTATAACCCAAATTACACCCATCAATTATACATCAAAATAAAGGGAAATAAAAGTTATTTTAACAATACCTAAGATATGCAAGATCCTTTTCATATAACCAGGATAACCAGTAAGGAAAACTTGTGATTTTGTTTCTTTAAAAATCAAATACAAAGTGCGAAACTGTAGAGCGGAACCTCAATGGTGGCGAATTACATGCAAGGTTTCTTTCTCGACTTGACGGAAAAGGACAAGTATGTTCCGATTGATTAACAGACGGACTTAGATCACAATTATTAGTATTTTCCGTATACAGTACCTACATTAGTTTGTCAGTACTGAATTTTCCAGTGTGTCCAAATCCTAAAAAATCATATGTTAATCTAAAGTATCTCCAAAGATGAACTCATAGTGAAGTTCTTGTCATAGATGATGAACTGTAAACAAAACAATGTGTCATGGGTCACATATTTCAATGCTGTGCACGCATGAATGCCAGATTACTTAATGTACACTGTCGCACAAACAATCACACCAAAATGCTCATATTCTAAAGAATAAACAATATCTTTTAAATCAATACCAAGAGTCCCTAAATATAAGCCAAGGATTACCACCCACAAAAGAGAGGAAAAATACTCTTAAAATAGACTTTGACTACATTCTTGGGTACTGACCCGGAAGTAATAATTGTGACCTGAATCCAGACAGTCTAATATTTCCGATACACTGTTCTATTTACATTGTGTGTGCTGGGTATACCATTCTCTTACTAGAGTCAACCTTTCTACACTCAAATAAGAAAGCACTCTTCTGCTTCAAGAATTATCAACAGCCCAAAAAGCCCCGTATCTAAAACAAACCCCCAAAAATCTAATGGCTTCGCTGGCACCCGGCCTAAATTGGCAAGCCAATATCATAGGTCGGTCACTAGTAAAATCTGTCTCTCCCAATTAGTTGTGTAGCGGAGTGCGTAGCTGGAAGTATATGAAGCAGGGAACCAGACTAATGGACGCAGTCCATAATGGGAAAACAGTACTGAGCTTTCGTACTTCCACTAATCGCATTCTGCACCACCGTCACTAAGCAAGCGTCTCTGCTATCTGGCGATTTACTATCCAATTTAGGATATTATCCCTACGCCGACCAGCTTGCTGGACACGTATATATGTAAAGAGTCTAACAAAATAGTTACAGACACTTGGCCTCTTTACTTTGTTTGTTGCGATGGTTTGCCAAGATCAATCTTATATATGTCTTGATTGAAATTTGAACTAAGTAAAATTCTTCGTAAAAATGTGTTAACGTGTCTTTTTGCTAAACAAAAAATTGCCCATGCTCATGGGAGCACTCCCTTTGACAAAGCGTGAGTTTTGGAGGTGAATACTTTTTGAGCGCTGTCAAGCTCTTCAATTTCAGATACAAGTAAATATTGCAAGCAGTCCGCAATCCCATAATGCATATATAGAAATGATCGGTTTTGAAAAACACCAGAATTTATCAAGTTTGCAACTCATTGTTGTAAACCAGGGGAGACAATTCGCTACGCTCCTGTGAGGAGATTTTCTCGTTTTACATGAATATGCATGAACCTACTTAACCAATAACTGTTAGCGCGAGTAAAATCTAATCGCTATTGTGACTCAGCATGACCCATTAGGGTACCCTGGGTTGTCTGTTAAAACACTAGTTTTTACCAATGACCCAGGTACCCAGATGTAACATGACCTTTCACGCTGTTTGAAAGAGCTAATCAATGTTTCTCTTTCAAACACGATCGATAAAACGAGAACTTGCCTTTATGTGTTGGAGATTGTTACATTGTTTTGTTGATAACGTATTTTTGCATGAAAAACGAGGAAATCTCCGCAAAGGCAGCCACGGGTGATTAAGTGGCGTGGCGGATTGTTCCCGTGACTTCCCACGATGACTTCTACTGCGGTGAAGGATATTTATTACCTGCGGTCTCACAAGCACCGGATGTGACGCAGTTGTCAGCGAAATCTCTGGCATCCTCTAATAATAAGGAGAATGGACAAGGCCGAATTTAATGGCCATTTGTCCCGAGTGAGGCTCGGTTTTGAACCCCAAAACGAGAAGACAAAATCTTTGAGTATATTTTGCATAGATAGTGTTACGACTCTAGGCCTTTAAATAATGTAACAGATAGAAAGTGAAACCAACAATGTAAGTAAAACCAACAAGCAATATATTTCTAGTAAATTAAAATGAAAATTCAAAATAACACTTACAATATCGTGAATTAATGTCAAAATAATTCCAATAATCCTAAGTGTCCTATTCACAAGTCCTAAATATAGAATGTTCCGAATGAATTCCAGTAGCCTTGAATGTCCTATTGTGCTGGTATTCTTGAATGTTCTGATGTGTCAGTAGTCTTGAATGTTCTGAATGATGTAATCCAGAATATCTTTCAATGAATTCACACAAATCCCAAAGTCAAGTATTAATCCAAAATGAGAATGAGCACTTTTGGTAATTCTAATGAATATTTCAAAGAAATATCCTCTCTCTGAATTTGCTCTTATTTTTACAACTGTAACATCTGATTATTAAAATAAATTCCTTAATAGACCGATCTTAATAATATGGAGTTTAGTATACGAATGAAATCTTGTTTACCAAACCTGTATAAATATAAGTACAAGTCACCTGACAGAATATTCTAGAATATGAGTAACTCTAATGGAAATTTTCTCTGCGTACGTGACTTTTCTCACATGAGACATGGGAAATTCCAATCTAAGTACTAAATGGTATGTAAACAAGTCTGACCTTGAACTAAAATGATGTAAATATGTTGTTTACAAAATGACTAAAGTACAACTTACTTCATGGACACAAATTATAAATTCAATATACATAAAAAATAGTTTCCGAATTTTCTAAATAAGCCAAGGAACTAAGATTTGCATCTGTAATCTAAGCTCAAGTAAAGCTTGAAAAAGTAATTTTGTTTAAATTTTCGTTTTAATTGTGGGGTTTACCCAACTTTAAAATACTATTTTCCATAAAGTGAATTTGAGTACCTCCAAAACTTTTGCTGCAAAGAATCAGATAATAAATTATTTTATTTTAAAGATAAATTACGGATGTACTCGGCTGTGCTATACGCGAAAAAGTTACATTTTAAACAAATCAACAATGCGGTTGGAAACATGTAATTTTCAAAGGATAATATTTTAAATATTCCACACTGCACCGGTTGTTCGATGTAGCTCAGTGGATTGAGTCAATCGACAATATGACAAAGGTCTCGATCTCGAATCCCTTTTGATGTCTTGTTTTATTTTTTTATTCTTCACTTCTCGCTCCAAATCTATTTTTCCGTGAAAAATCAAATATTGCTGGTTTTGCGGTATCTTGTTTTTGTAATCTGAACAAAATTAAACTTCAGGTACCATGGTCGTCGTGCGTTATTATCTGAAAATGTAATATGTTTGCAGCCTTAACACATACTTGAAGGCGATTCCTAACTCGTGTAAACAGCCTATAAGCATATCGTACTCGTCACGTATATTCTGTGTGGTGCACATTGACAGTCCATAAAATTGGAAACGTGGTGAAAAGGACAAATTTAAATAGTGTTCAGCTTGCTTGATTTGTAATATAAGAACACACTCGGCCATGTTTTATTTTCATAATTTTTGTGTGCATCTAATACAACGGGTTGTTCATGCGAAAAGAACAGCTAATAACAGGGAAAATTAATAGCAACCGTGTGCTTTATGTTGTTGAATTGGTGCAATGGTTAGGCCAGCAGTACAATCCCATACCAGGTTCACCTCAGGAGGCAGCCAATCACATATTGTCTATGTGCTGATAAATCTATTCTGTAACACGTTTACTTGTTTATGAACTACTGAAGTATAGGGCAAACATTTTATAAACACCTTTAACAAACCTGGACAAATTCTACAGTAAAAGATCGACCATTCAAGTATCTTTTTTTCTTTTCCTTTGTTTTTTTTTTTTTTTTTTTTTTGGGGGGGGGGGTATATATATTTCTTGTCTTTTACCCCAAGAGAATATTTTACAATTTTTTTTCCAACTAATATAATAGGTATAATAAGTTCTAAAATTCAGAGCAAGAATATTTTCTTTTCAAGATATTCGGGGGCCGGAAATTTGTTTTTCTTCAAAATAAAAATCCCCGAGCTCCCTTTTCCCATGGACTATATGGTTAGCTCATTATGCCTCGCCTTCTTCCTGATATTTTTGACATTGGACCAAATTCTCTCCTAATGAACACAATCAAGGAGATGGAGTAGAAAGGTAGTATTAGTTGGTGTTGTACGGTTAATGGCACATCAGCACAATACTGACTATATGGCGCCAATTAAAAGTAAATTCTAAAAATGTAAATATAAAGAATGGCAACAAACAATCCAGGAAGATAAAGCTTTTCAAAACAAAACAAACAGAAAACAAGAAAAGGAACATGAAGTACTAAACGATACATGCTAAAGGAAAAGGTGTTAAAATTCCGTAAAAGGTATAATAAAAATTGAAACATTAAGGTAAGACATGTAACATCCGTAAAACATATGGTCGAAATTTCTTATATAAACCGCATTCCATCAAAAGGTCAAAATAGTATCTGTCGCTACATCATCATAAAGTTTCTTCATCGGGTTCACATCAAAATATTTCTGTCTCACAGGTTGGAAGTCGACAGACTCGACAAAAATGTGTAGCAGGGTTTTCTGTCCGGTCGAGGTTCGCATGAACCATGTATGCGTGTCAAATACGCGATTGGCACAAAACCACCTCATCTCTACATTTGTTCTACTTGAGGGATGCCACTCTCCAATGGCGGGTTTGATGTTCTGAGCTTGTTTGTGGAGCTTTCATTCCAAATATTTTACTAAATATACAATATTTGAGGACAGTATATGGAATCTTCCATTCGGAAACTGGGAGACTGCAGGCCAGCTTTAGGTGCTATATCTGCCCCTTTCATAACCCCTAATGGGATTGGGAGTTATCGGTACAAAAAACTTTTTTTTCCCCCAGATTTCCTCTACGATTTTTGAGTTGATATAATGAAATATTTCACGAGTGAAGTGGGAAACATTGTATTGTTATGTGTGGCGAAGCCACAAGTGACAATACAAAATGTTTCCACTTCCAGTTTAAAAAAACGTAGATTTTCTATTTATTATATATTTTCTAAAGCAAACACGTCGATTTGCATGTTTTTTTTGTGTTTTTTTTGTGGGGTTTTTTTTGTTTGTTTTTTTTTTTTTTGGGGGGGGGGGGGCTTCTCTCCATTATGTGCCAATGCGATTAATGGCTGCATTACTACATCGATAAAAAGAAGTTCCGACATTTACAATAATTATAGGACAGCGACCTTTTACAAATTGAGCTTGTAGAAATAATGCTTCAAATTGTGTATTTTGTCAAATTAATGACTGTTTTCAAACGAAAAGGAAGAGATTTTTTTTTTCGTCAACACATTTTTTGCGAGGATTGATTCAGTGAACATTTTGGGGTGGGGATCATGTAGGAACATCATAGAGCGGTCACATACGACAGATTTCAAGGCGTATCAACACATTTCTTGCGAGGATTGATAGTGAACATTGTTGGGGTGGGGATCATGTAGGAACATCATAGAGCGGTCACATACGACAGATTTCAGGGCGTAGCATCTTTAAACAAAAGATTTTAATGATTGTGAGTTTACTTGTATAGGTTTTGGTTCATTAATTTTTTCATTTCTGCATTCAAACGTGAATTTATGGCCTTGGCAAGTTTGTAGTCTATTTCGGTAACAAACGCTGCACCTATATTTCGATTGTCACTTAATTTCGGTTTGCAATCAACACTCATCAATGGCCGATTTCTCCATCGTTCTCAAACATGATTATGATTGTGTTGAGAGTTCGAATCTCTAGTTAAGCCTAAAAAATGTGTCCGTTTGTCGTAGTGTAAAAGACATACGATATTGTATGGGTGACAGAATATCGAATATCAACAGTTCATGTAAGTTCAGTCACTAATAATTTGCAGGATTCATGTGGAAAACTGATTTTTAAAAAGTTAATACTTGAAGCCTACTTTTATCTTGTTTGGAGTTCGTTTTTGTTTAGGCATTTTTATTATGGTGCGACCTTATTGATTAAACGTACACTGATAGAGGGTCTAGAGTCTTGACTATGGTGAAAGTTATGAGGTGACTAAATGTGCCGATAGTATAAGACATTTAGCATGGAGTTATCCAGGGGTCAGCTTTCGCACCGAGAGAGTTAGTTACCATGTGTTAATGGGGAGTAGAGGAGAGTGTTATCACGAGTTTCCCCTTTTTATTGATAGAATCGAGTGCCTGTGAAATTTGGAGTCCGCCACAACAATGATAAAAGAACCGTCAAGATAGAGTTCGAGTCGTTATGAGTTCTATGAAATCGGCAAAAGTGCATAAAAACAGTTTTAGATTTCGCAAAAAGTACAAGGGATTTTAAGTAAATATGTGTGTGTGGAAATACCTTCGAAAATAATATGCTGAAAGAAAAAAAATGTTTTCGTGATGAAGTTTTATGGGCGATAATGTCTTAAACATCTGTCCGATTTCCTCAGCCGGATTTTGGAAAAACAACTATGGATCAACTGCGCGACCACGAAACGTCCAATTTTCAACAGTATTGCCCATAACAATTACTTTATAGCATAACAATTTGACATACAAATTCACGCGGGGGAGGGGGGTTAGGTCTTAAGCCACACTATACACAGTGGCGGCGCGAGGGTTCGAGGCGCCCGGGGGCAATGTTCTTTAATGGCGCCCCTACCTTGCCACAGAGAATAGTTTTCATGTCAGTTGCCACCCCCACCTCCATCTAAGCCACCGTTACACTAAGGTGAGATGAAATACTATAAAAGTTTTAGCTGGAATAAAGGAAAATAGCTCCCGAGAGCGCCCGCCCCCCACCCCCACCCCCTGGCGCCTTGGGCCAATTGACCCTCCCCCCTCGCGCCGCCACTGACTATACACCAATTGGATTCTCATTTCTGTTCCTTCTAGAGGGGCTCAGTAAATTACGTATATCCGTCCTTCCTTCCTTCCGTGCATCACACTTTCCGCACCATCAAATTTGGTATGCAGCTAGATATTGACGAGACCTTGGCCGAGTTCAATTATTAGCATTCTACGTTATCGTTTAATAGAGTTATAGCCCCTGACCAAATTTTATACGCAGCTTGTTATCGATGAAGTTTCGGTCAGCATTCTACATCATCCTCGTTTAACGGAGTTATATCTCGCGATTGACTGAGCCACCCCCTTTCATTTCCACACAACTCCTTTACTTATGATTGGATTTCAGCCAAATTTGGTAGACAGCTTGATACTTATAGCCTCGTCAGTATTCGGCGTCATTTACCAGAGTTACGGCTTCTGATCGTTTTCCTTTCTGCATATGAATGACTCCTTTATTGGATTTTAAACAAAGTTTATAGGCGGCTTGATAATTATGGGACATCAGCCGAGTTTGATTGTCATTCATGTTTACGTGCAGCGTGCAACATCATCTTTTAGCATCGAGTTATTAAGTCGTATTGTCAGACTGACCATCTTTCTTTTCTGCGAAATAACTTCCTTGGTATGCAACTTTATGTTGATGACATCTTGGCTTAGTACGATTTTTCAGCATTCAATCTACATCATTTAGAAGATTTGTGGATCTTGACTATTAGACCCACACACTTTGTTTCAACACAATAATTTCTTTAATTATTAAAGTTGGATTTCAAGAAAACTTCATCTACAGCTCTCAATTCATATAACTTCAGCGAAATTGTATTATCAGCTTCCTATACATTAGTTGAGTGGAGTTATGGCAACTGAATGTTGGACCCACATTTTGTATGCATGTTTACATTGATGAGATGCCACATGTATTTCAGTGTTCTACTTCATCAGTGGTGTCTTCCTTAACAAAAGTAACTTAACTCATTTACTGTATGAGCATTGTCACCATTAACTCGTTTACTGTATGAACATTGTCACCATTAACTCATTTACTGCATGAGCATTGTCACCATTAACTCATGTACTGTATGAGCATTGTCACCATTAACTCATTTACTGTATAAGCATTGTCACCATTAACTCATGTACTGTATGAGCATTGTCACCATTAACTCATGTACTGTATGAGCATTGTCACCATTAACTCATGTACTGTATGAGCATTGTCACCATTAACTCATGTACTGTATGAGCATTGTCACCATTAACTCATGTACTGTATGAGCATTGTCACCATTAACTCATTTACTGTATGAGCATTGTCACCATTAACTCATTTACTGTATGAGCATTGACACCATTAACTCATTTACTGTATGATCATTGACACCATTAACTCATTTACTGCATGAGCATTGTCACCATTAACTCATGTATTGCATGAGCATTGTCACCATTAACTCATGTACTGCATGAGCATTGTCACCATTAACTCATTTACTGTATGAGCATTGTCACCATTAACTCATTTACTGTATGAGCATTGTCACTAAACCCTTTCCTCCACAAAAGTACGCTTTCATACTTCCATCTAAACGTGGGGGACATCAGTTTTCTGGAATTTGTTTGTTCCCCTTTTAATACTGCAGCGTATCTACGCTGGGAAAGGTTTTTCATAATCTGAAGCCCCACTATATACTGTTGGTCTGAAACTCTTACTGAAAAACCCAATAATTCCTAAACATCATTTTGATTTTAATATAATGTTTACAAGAAGATTAAAAATGCTATCATCTTAGACACAACACAGTTTGGTGAAAATCTAAGAGTACATTTTGCATGACACAGGAAGCATTCAATAATGTCTGAATTTATGCTCTGATAATAGAACCGTTCACTTGATCTTCTTCTGAGGACTATTGCATGTGCCTGCATATGAGGTTGTGTGCATTTATTAAGCCATGGAATCATATCTTGTAATCTAAAGAATCAAACATCGATTTTATAATATATATTTACACGTCTCCTTAAGCCAGCACAGGAATATAAACGCATTTCTTTATTCCTAACAGCTTTGTTGATGATGTAAGAAACTTTTGGTTACACTATCAACATCCAAATGAATATGGAGTATATATGGAGAAAAAATATTATCATACAAGTTATAGAATATTAAATTGTCCCCAACTGAGAATAGAACCTGGGTCCACAAGTCACAGCACCCATTGCCTTGTCTACAGAAACCAACACCCATACCCTCTTGACTAAGTGGGCATCTCCTAAAAAAAGGATGTAACTTACTTGTAAATATAGGCATTCACGCATGGCACACATAAAAAATTGACCACCCAGTAATGAACTCTCCGCTAAATACATAGTTATTCTGGATTCCTCTCACAGAAATCAAGGCATATATATGTTATTATTGTAAGTTACAAATATACACTAAACAGCAGAGAGTGCTATCCCTGGATCCTACACTACAGGATCATGCATGATAGTATGAAGTGAAATTAATGTGTGTATATATATCAAGCATTCTCCTGTAGGATCCAGGGATAGTACTTTCTGCTCTGTTTGGTGTATATTTGTAATTCTCTATAATAACCTATATATACCTCGATTTCTGTCGTAGTAATCTGAATTGACTGTGTACTTAGATAAGAATTAATGACTGGGTCAATATGTAGGCATGTCTATACCTGCAACTTTGTAGGATCATTTTTAGTGATGTGTGCATGGTCAAGGGGGTATAGGGGTTGGTGCATGCAGGCAAGGCAATGGATGCTGTCGAATCTCTGTAGAGTATGATATAAAAATTCTAACCTGTATGATAATATTATTTCTTCATATATATATATATATATAAGAATACAACCATACAAGTTAGAAATTATAATTGGTCCCCAACTAAGAACTGAATCTGGGTCAGCAAGTTATGGCACCCATTACCTTTCCTGCATGCACCACCATAGTGTCTCCTCAAAGCACACATCCCTCAAAAACGACAGAACTGTGATTATAGGCATTCACTTGGCAAACCCAATTATATATACAAATACTGCATAAAGAATTAAAATTTCATTCACACAAAACAAAAAGTAATTTGTGCTGATAATTCTACCACTGACTATTCTATATGGAATCATCAAAAATTGAACTTTCCCTTCTGCTAGGGGTCACACTTCTGTAACGGTATTGATTTACATACACTAGATCCCCTTAAACTTTATGAAGTTGAGGGTTGGCTGAGGGTGGAGCTGATTTAAATCAAATCAACCCTTTAATTTTTACTAACAGTTCTTTTCATGGTATGAAGAAATAAAAGGACCCTTTGCTAGACATATGTGAAAATATTGCAATAAGCTCCATGTACAAATGTTTACATTTTGCCACACTCGCCTATTTATTTAAATGCTAAATGTACCAGATATTTAAAACAATATATATATATATATATATATATATATATATATATATATATATATATATATAGACACACACACACAGATGAATTTCTGATCGGAAAATCTGCCAAGATCAATGCCAATGAAAAGATTATTGTGCCCCCCATATGTAATTTTAAAAAAAAAACGTAATTTCTCTCTTTTTTTTGTTTGTTTGGTGCCCCTGCTTTGCTGGTGCCCTAAGCATGTCTGCCTATTGGGTAATCCAGCACTGGCTACAATACCAACTCACACACTGACTTGTTGAAAAGATGTGTATTAAAGACTTAGATTTCGTTGAATACATGCATATATTCATGTATCCTTATCTGTATGAAGGGGAATTAAAGAGATAAAGGGGAACTGGTTGTGACAAAATTATTGGTCCATAAATTGGATTCTGTCCCTTTATACATTTTATAGACCAACAATTTTTCCAACGCTCTCCATAAATTAATCTGTGCCTTATTTATTCATTCTGTCAGTCAATTAATTTGTTTGCTCCTTTATTTATTTATTTACTGGTATTATGTATTCATGCATGTATTCTTATTATTATTATTGGGGTCAGTCATATATGTGTACCTTCAATTATCAAGAATAGTCCTACCATTATGGTATTTCATTCACAATGGCTGAAATATTGCACTCCCTCATTATAATGCTGGTAATGGAAGACATAGTGTATACTGCATTATGGTGAGATTGCCTTATAAAAATATCATCAAGTACACAATACATATAATTCTACTACTGAATAATGAAATGGGATCCATGATCATACCCACCTTATAACAGGAACTGTGTTATAATGAAGTGCCTTATAACAGGAACTGTGTTATAATGAAGGCCATTATAGTGAGTGCTGTATTTAGACAAGAAAAAAAAAACTTTGGCAATTTCATTTCATGGTCTGGGAGGGAAATTAAAGCACTTACAGTTTTTACAGTATAAACCTTTTGAACATGGGTTATGCATGGAAAGAAAACTTCTTTATTTTATCCATTCACTTATCTGGTTACTGATAGAAATTCTGAATAATATTTACCTATCTTCGAAATAGAAAGTGTGGGCAAGTATTTATAATTACTTAGGTAATTTATTCCATTCTTAAAAATTAAGACAAAATTGAGCTACTGTTGAAAAGTTATCTTCAATCTTCAAACCTGTTATATATACGGAAATTAAAACCTTATCTTATGATGTTACGACTCATTTTTCACACTGTACCAATTTCCATGTGGACTGCACCAACATTTAATGGTACTTTATCTTCCATAGCTGACATCTCAATCCTGGCCTTTTAAAAAATTAGCAAATGCAATTCTAAGAAATCCACAGCAAAGAAGTCAACTGTGACAATGGTGATACCTGACATTTACAACAGTTGTGCTGGGAATGACAAAGTATACTGAAATACAAGAGTCCATCAAAGGGACTGATCCTCTACTGGATGAAAAGAATTTCCAGGAATTCAAAATAAGACCATTTCTTCCTTTTAACTGCAGAGTGTTGAAACCATATTTGATACTGGTATTCTTCAGGGATAACAAAATTTTAAAATTAACTGTTATGGTGAACATACAGGATGTTAACTTGGCATCATTTTCATTTAGCACCAACAAGGCATCATAAGAAGTCTTCTGGTGGAAACCCCATGTTGATATGACTTTCCGTTCTAGAGGAGCAATGATAACAAGTTTTTTTTAGATGGATCCCATGGTGGCCATATTTTATATCAGATTGGCACCATTTCTATTTAGTACCAACTAGACCTCATAAAAAGTTTTTGGTGAAAGCACAATGTTGATATGACCAGCCATCAAGGAGAAGTAGCAATAACAAGATTTTCAATATTGCGATTGTGGCAGTCGTATTATAAGTCAGATCAGCACCATTTTCATTTACGACCAACTAGGCATTATAAGAAGTCTTTCAGTGAAAACTCCATGCTGATATTCATTTATTCAGGATAAATAGTTCTAACAAGATTTTCAAGATGGCCACTGTGGCAGACATATTGAATATCTGAATGGCACCATTAGGATTAAGACGATATTATAAGAGGTTGTTTAGTAAAACCCCCATGTTGATACGACCATCCATTCAGGTGGAGCAGTGATAATAATATTTTCAAGATGGCTGCTGTTGTGGCCATATTGGACATCAGATCAATGCCATTTTCATTCTGGACCAACTATACATCGTAAGAAGTCTTCTGGTGAAAACCCCATGTCAATAATACTTTCCATTCAGGAGGAGTAGCCATAACAAGATTTTCAAGATGGCTGCTGTAGTGGCCATATTTGACATCAGATTGGCACCATTTTCATTTTAGACCAACTAGACATCATAAGAAGTCTTTTATTGAAAACCCTATACCATCCATTCTATAGATGTAGCGATAAGAAGATTTTCAAGATGGCCACTGTGGTGGCCATACTGGGTGTCTGATCAACACCATTTCATTTAGGACCAACCAGACCATGGGATTACTATGTGTGTAAAGTTTCATGACAATCCTGCAAGTGGTTTAGGAGGAGTAGCAATAATAAACTTGTGCTAACAGACGGACAGACAACAGACCATCCCATAAGCTCTTCTGGTCTATGATCAGTAGAGATAATAAAACAAATACTTCTATCACATTCATATATTTCATGCAAGAAATAGAATCACATAACAAATATAGCAAGTTTTTAAAATATTTCTAATTACTGCTACAGAGTCCACCATTCAATGATTGGATCTGCAATACTGATTGGTCGAATCATGTCATGTGACATTGGGAAGGTCAGACTCTGTGGAACATTATATCCTCTTCCAGCCTGTCTAAAAGCAACCCGAATCTTGTCCCGGACATTAGTTGGGTTTGCCCAGTTTGTTTCTGTAGAATCCGAGGGTAAATCATGAAAAGCAAATGAGATTTCCGGCTGAAATAAAATATAACAATCTGAACACCCATATGAGTATCTTGGATGAGTCTCTGGGTAAAATGGCGTGAATGTGGTAATGAAAAAAGTACACTTGTTGAACTCAAAGACCCATCCTCTCTTTCCAAGGTATGTTTTGTCCATGCAGTAAAATTCAGCTGGGTCATGGTCGGATAGCACCTGAAGAACTCGTCTGAAGACAGATGCAAATACCTGTGAAAACAGAGGACAAGAAAATTTTAAATAACCTTCTGAATGAAAATGGTTTCAGTTTAAGGTCCAACAGTTTTCAGCACTTTAAGATAATTACATAATTATATTATTGGGACCACTGGCTGGGTCATATAATATAATCTTTATCTCATCATCTCTGCATTTATTGTTTTATATACATATATATATATATATATTAATTTTAAAAAATCCATCAGAAGCAACATGTTGGCTTAGCAGTATCTAATTCAATTTTGATTTTCAGTGAGGTTATGGCTGAGGGAAGACACTGATTTGCACCAGTCCTAACCTAAAGCTGTGCCATACTACTGGTTGTCAGATTTAAAAAAATTTCAAAGTCCTTGATAAATGCACAAACCTAGAACTCTAAATAAGCAGGAAATTTGTGGACGATTAACGAAATTTTTCATGCGTTTGAATTATGCAAAACATTTAATTTTAAGTATTTATTCCAAATGTTGTCTGTGTACTGATCCAGCCATAAGCACAGACCATGTTTTATGAAGAGGGATTCGATCAATACAAACAATGCTATTTGTACAAGCTCCAGATATTTTGTGCATGTTTGAAATGATAGTACTTGATAAATTGTGAGAACACTTACTCAAATAGAACAACATAATCAAAAACACCCTGAATTAGTCTTGGTCACTAAACCATTTGAATTTGATGCAAGCATGGATCTTGATCGGGGGGCAGGGGAAAGGGGTGGAGTTGGCACATGACCCTCCTCCCAATGAGCATGAAACAACCAGAATGTTTCGTACAGTACGATTTTCTTACAGTTAGATGAATAAAAATTATGCCATGGAAATGCCTAAAATGCAGGAGCTTCTGGGGCTTTGCCCCTGGGCCCCCACCATGGGTTCCATCCCCTAGAGTCCGACTGACCCCAAAATGAGCATGAAACAACTGGAATGTTTCATTCAGTACAATATCTTTACCATAAAATGAATAAAAATGATGCCATGGAAATGCTTAAAATGCAGGAGCTTCTGGGGGCTTCGCCCCTCAGGCTCCCATACTATGTGTTCCATCCCACAGAGTCCTCGCCTGCCTGTTACACCCTCCTCTCCCCCCACCCTCCCCAAACGATACAAAGCAATATTTCTGGATCCGCCTCAGTGATGCATTAAAAAAGGTATGATTAACATGTTGATTAATAAGACTGGGTCTGGTATCATAAGTTTGTGTTTTCCGGTGTTCACAAAATACCACATCAAATTTTTAAAGGAAGTAGTTCTAACTAGGGAGTAAAATACTTAATTTATTGAATTCTTATCTAAAGCTCTGTCATACAGCTGTTTCTAAATTTAGAATGAACCTGCTGTTAATTACTGACAAATAGTAAATTTCATGGCAAGTTTTATAAACCTATCGTTGTCTGCATTACCATCACATCACTTCCGTATTTGGCTCCTGGAAGCTCAATAAGAAACCCATCAAGTTTTTGTGATTGGCAAAGGATGGTGAATCGAAGAAACATAGGAATCAGTCTGGAAATACAAACAGTATAACATGTAAAATATGGAAGGCACAATTAATAAGTTTGCTAAATGAAATGTAATTGATGGATGGCTGCCATGCCCTATGAAGTGCAAATTAAAATGCCATTTCTAAAGGAGTTCTCCAAATTTTTTTTAATAAAAACAGTGTTGTCTAGAACAATAAATTCTTCTTGATTAAAATACAATTAGTTACTGATTTACAATGCAAGTAATGGTCAACTGGTATCAAATATGTCTTGAATATTGAGATTATACTGAACATTATTGGCCATAAAGCTACAGAATTTATTATTATAAGCTTTCAAGAAAAATCAAAACTATCTACCATCTATACTCGCGTATAATCTCGGTCCAAAAGGAAAACAACATAGACCCTAATCTGTCGTCACATAATGCGCCGGCAGATCAGGGTCTATGTTGTTTGTTCTACTGATTAGTCCTTACAAACTGCATAGGCCCAGATCTGCCGATGCATTATGCGATGGCAGATCAGGGTCTATACAGTTTGCAGTTGGTATCGGCTTATACGCGAGTATATATGGTAGTTGTTTATTAAAATATCTGAAAGTTATAATTTAATGAGAAGTATGTCATTTCCAACCTTCTGTTCTATTTCATCATTGACTGATGGACAGTAAGTCTTTCTAAATGCATGCACAGCCTTGTTGGATGGGTATCAGATTTCACATGTCATTGTCACTTGCCACATTTATTCCAGACATGTAGCTGATAAATTCTACAATTTGAACAGGGATGGAATAGATCAGGGTTGCAGGGTTCAATGGTCAAAGTGTAACAACTTTGCTCATTCTTCTGACACCAGTATATGGAATCCTTTGAAGCTGCTTTTCCATTATTTGTTCCTTAATTTTATTGAAAATAAATTAAAAGAACAATTTTCACTTTGTTTTCTTTCATTTAATCCTTCAGGTTTCAATGTAAGTTGATTGTTTCTATGTTCTAAGACTTTTCTGTTCCCTGTAAGTGGGTACATTTCACTCACAATACTTCATCAAGGCATCTTGTATTAGAAAGAGCAAAATTTCCCAGCACACAAATGCAGTTATCTTTATCAGATGTCTGCCACGAACAGCACATGGTGTTTCTACTAGTGATAACAAATACATGTATATGTCAATCCATGTACAGTGCTCCCTTGATTACCAATCTGTTTTCATACAACTAGTAAAATGGCAGGAGATCAAGGGTGGTGGATGATTGATGTTCATCTGTTAGATAGACAGATAGAGTTATTAATAGATAGATAGATACATAGATAGACTGACTAATAGATAGATAGATAGATAGATAGATAGATAGATAGATAGATAGATAGATAGATAGATAGATAGATAGATAGATAGATAGATAGATAGATAGATAGATAGATAGATAGATAGATAGATAGATAGACAGACAGACAGACAGACAGATAGATAGATAGATAGATAGATAGATAGATAGATAGATAGATAGATAGATAGATAGATATATAGATAGATAGATAGATAGATAGATACATAGATAGACTGACTACAGACAGGTAGGCAGGCAGGTAGGTAGGTAGGTAGGTAGGTAGATAGATAGATAGATAGATAGATAGATAGATAGATAGATAGATAGATAGATAGATAGATAGATAGATAGATAGATAGATAAATAGATAGATAGATAGATATAGATAGATAGATAGGTAGGTAGGTAGGTAGAGAGACAGACAGACAGACACAGATTGTGAATGGTCTTAAGGAGAGTCTAGTGAGACAGTGACCAGTAGTAAGCTACACCATGTAGTACTGGTCTTTAGGTAAGCAGAAACAAAGTTGAGATAATACTAACCACATTACTGACTGGTTGATAACTGAATTCACTAATTGATTTGTTCCAGCTGACAAGCATGGCAAATGTTCCAGGTCTGTGATCATTATTTATATGTCATTTATTCATTGATTAGGCTTAGCAAATGGCAGATAGTGATGGTGGTGTATGAAAGGGGGAATTAAAGAGCAAATCAATTGGTACATGTACCTTTAAATGTATTGGCAGTAAACTGAGGGTCTCAAGATATTAGGGGGGTGGGAGAAATTGGGTGAGCACTGTAGATGAAAGACATGTATGTAACTTTCTCTGTATTGTAAGAGTTGTAGAGCAAACAATTTTGTCCTGTGCCTTCTCCACTTTCTGTGGTACTCCAAAACTCCAGAGAGAAACCGATTCTTATCCTTTTTGATTTTATATTTGGGACAGCTCATTTGAGCTGAGAGATGGGGGAGGGGGGGGGGGGGGGGCAAGCTTTGTTTTAATACCTGTCTTACAAGCTAATGTTGTGGCCCTTTGCAAATCTTGGGTAAGTCATAATGAACCTAAAGGACCAGTACAGAATTCTAAGATCAACTTACCTATATATGTTTTCTTCTGTTAATATGAAAAAGAGAGACAAAACTTGCATAGAGTTTCTTTTTTTCATGATTAAAATGTGGTGATATTTTATTATTAAACAGTAGTGACAACCAGAATGAAAAGAAGATATTTATAAGAAAACTTACAAGCATTGCCATAGGTTTTGTATACTTTTCACTAATAATTGCAAATATTAATTTCATGGCATGCACTTGTGTTCAGATTTATGTAAATATCAACAGACAGACAAACCAAACCTATTTATCAATCCATCCCTATATTGACTGTTTTATTGTCCTTCATCTTCACATACATACAACAAAGGTGCATAACAGATACTGTATATACTCACTTATAATCAGATACCAACTGCAAACTGCATAGACCCAGATCTGCCATCACATAATGTGCAGGCAGATCTGGGTCTATGCAGTTTGTAAGGACTAATCAGTAGAACAAACAACATAGATCTTGATCTGCCAGCACATTATGTGATGGCAGATCAGGGTCTATGTTGTTTGCATTTGGACCTGGCTTATATGTGAGTATATATGGTAATTGGCCTGTTTTTACATATATATACAAAAACAAACATGGGCACTTAATTTGTAAACTATTCATAACTTATCATTTAACAATGAAAAGCCCTCACCAGGAGAAAGTCGTTCCTTCCATGGAGGTGACCCCCAAATTTTGGCTTTTCTCGCAAATAGGCAGTGTGAGTTCAATTTTATTTTGTCAAAACTATGAAGAGCATCTGTGTTCTCAACGTCATAAGTCACAAAGCGAAGAATAGCCTCTGTAACCCTGACCTCCTCTTCATCTTTTGATAACTTCGGATAAAGATCATTCACAATTTCTTTGGTCTTCAGAACTTTCTCCTTCTGACTGATATAATGGTCTCCAAAGGGGAGGAAATATATGGAACCTGAAATAGATGCATGTACATATACATTTAAACATGTATATTGAGTTTTCCTATGTTTTAATAAACTTTTATAATTACTTCCCTTGAAATAATTTACCATCCTCCCCTCAAGAAGACTCTGTGTTACATATATATATACAGGGTTCTCCAGGACACTGAAATCCACATAAAAGTATGAATATTTTAAATTTTGGATGCATGAAAATTCCAACAGTTGAGTCCTTGGTACACAAAAATTTTTGTTAGTGAACTTCTCTTTTATTTGATCTGTTTGTACAAAGCGAGTATCAATCATTTAGTGTAGGGGCTACCAAATAAAGTTCAAGTGATTGTAAAGGGATTAGGTGAAACCACATAGGTTAGATCTTAGCAGACAAGGAGATTAAGACACATGTTAATTGACTGTCAGTGCCTAATGATCATTTTTATCAAAAGAGTAATTACATGCGCATGTGCTTTGACACCTCTCTTTGATAAGCATCACTCAGCACTTTTAATCCATCATATTTCAAATCCTTACACGATGTTTGAAACATTTGCATTTCATCATATACTGTATTTAGAAAAATAATGCCATGAAATACAAACTCTCGTGTTAATCATCATAAAATCAGCTGATTACCACATGTGTACTTTTTAAACAGCAACTTTACAGTATTTCTTTGGTGCCAAGCACAAAGCTGTAGATGTGCCTGATTCTTGCAAGACTAGCCAACAGAAAGTGGTTAATGCATCTAGTTTTGATAAAGAAGACAGAACATTAAAGAGACTGAGAGAATTGTGGAATGAATCATGGAATAAGACATTCCCATAGACTGCAAAACAAGAAAAGAATGGAACTTTATTAGCTATATGCACATGGTATCATGAACGTGGAAGGAACAATTCAATGGCAACCAATGGAACACCAAACATGCAATGTTCAACATTTACTAGGTATAAAGGATCATTTATTTGCCATTCAAGCGCATCAGGCTAGGAACAAGAGAAATACTATGTCAATTGTCATCGAAAATGCAATTAGTTGGGAAACTGAAAGAGACTCTGATGAGTGCTAAAGAAGGCCTGCCACTGAACCAGTTCAGCAAATTATTTGAATTTTCTCATCACATAATCATATCAAGACAAACGGCCATGGACATTTAAAATGTGAAACTGTTATGAAATTGATGAGGATGATGAAGAAAGGTCCAGAACTTGAGCAGAACTTGAGGATTTTTATCCTAAACCTGCTGTGGAAACGTTTGCTAAAGTTTGCTTAGGAAAAAAGTGAATGTAGTATGCTGTGTTACTTAAAGATGAAATGAAAAAATGTGAATGGAATATAGTCATTTGTTTCTTCTTCCAATGTATTGGCAAATTTAGTGATCTGAAATGGAATTAAGGTAATTAAATAAAATAATATAGAATAGAAACTGCAATCTCTTCCTTGATTCCTTTTAGCTGCATGCAAAATTAAAGAATGGCAAAGTAAAGCCATTGAAAATTGTTGTAGTTGTAACATCAAAATCACAATTATCACGCATAATTTTCTAAATTATTGCAAGGAAAAAAAGTATCATTATTGGGACTCCTATTTTTAGGACTGGGACAGACACTCCATTTTTTTTTCAAGGAAGGAGTCCTGGACTGCAACTTTCAAACTCCTATGGAGAACTCTATATATATATATATATATATATATATATATATATATATATATATATATATATATATATATATATATATATATATATATATATATATATATATATATAAAATATATATATATATATACATACATATATATATATATATATATATATATATATATATATACATATATATATATACACATATATATATATATATCTATATATATATATATATATATATATACACATATATATATATATATATATTATATATATATATATATATATATATATATATATATATATATAAATATATAAAGACATAATCGCCAGATACATTGTATTTATGAGGCCAAATCTTTCCAATTTGAGAATCAGTTCATATTTCATAATCGATCATCAGTTTTCTCTTTACAATTGATAACTGATTAATGATCCACTAATGTGTGAACATGACATCTTGCCGAAATCCAGGAATTTGTCTATAGTCCTGTGGGAGATGATGATGGATCTGTTCTCCAAAGAAATCTGAAATCAATTATGGAGCAAGTTTGTAAATGAAATTTTTCATGGAATATTTTTTTTATAAAGTTTCCTTCAAAATATGAAAACTTAAAAAATGGCATAAGAAAAAGTTCCTCATAAACACAGAAATATCCCTGCCCTGCAGATCTGGATTTTTACCAAAACTGATAACAGAAATTGTACCAATAATTGACCGCTCATTATACTGAAAGTAACCAGGCAATGCACAATAAAATGTATTATTCTGAACAGAACAATAATCCTGTGTTTTATGGTGAATTACTGTTCCCTTTAATGAAAATGCTCAGGAAAATTAGCCTAAAAGATTGCATACACCTTTTCTGGACAAAGTAAATCTTACTGGAAATAAAAACTAGCTACAAAAGGGGCATCAATGGTCATGATACATTTAGTTGGCATCTTGGAGTTATTGGATTTATTTTATAATGCTTTGAAAAGAAAACCAATTTAAAGTTGCAAAATGTTTTAAAGGTTCAAGTAGACACCACTACCTTTCAATCAAACATTTAATGATAAATTAATAATTTTAATTTCTTTACTGCATGTAGAATGAATATTACATGTAAATAGCTGAGGTATGGGAATGTCCACTTCCATTTACAGCATGACGCTGTAATCCAACTCCTCTAAAATTCTGCAGGTCATAACTTGCATGTACTTTTGAACCTTTTGTTTGTTTTTGTTTTGAATACTTTTTTTTTACTTTCAGACTTTTTCACAAAGGTAGTTTTTACTGGCCACAAAGTTATGGGTTTACTTTTGCTTTAACAATGAGATCTCAACAACTCAGTAAGGGTTGGAGCAACTGCTAAATCTAAATTTTCAAATATGCTTTTAGTGCTTGTTGTCAATTAAATTCTCTTTTTTATTATATAGATTAAAGAATTAAAGATGATACCAGCAAAGAAGCTTATAATATTGAAGCACAGAAAGCTGTATTGCAAAAAGAGTTGAAGAGTTGAAAGCACATGCAACTTGTTGCACACCTGATACCGATGGAGAGAAATTTCAAAGAAAATATTGAAAAACCTCATTTAAATGTTAGACAAAAATGTGGTATTAGGTGAAAGATTAATAAGATTATTTAAAAAGGTTCTATAACTACAGTGATAGCAATGACTACTGTATATACTTGCGTAAAAGCACATACCAACTGCAAACTGCATAGACCCAGATCTGATGTCGCATAATGTGCCGACACATCTGGGTCTATGCAGTTTGTAAGGACTAATCAGTAGAACAAACAACATAGACCCTGATCTGCCGGTACAGTATGTGACTGCAGATCAGGGTCTATGTTGTTTGCATTTGGATCCGATTTATATGAAAGTATATACGGCATATCAACAACTGCTCTGTATATAGCAAATTTGGCAAAGAGTGCTATTTTTCATATCCATGCTAAGATAGGATTTATTTATAGTCAGCATGATTTAAAGCAACAATTCAACATACACTCTAATGAGTTTTTTAGCAACATAACATAAAAACCAAAGGTATTAAAGCAACATGATTTACAAGACATGCAAACACTTCATAATACATACAAACACAGCATAATACATAATGTGACAAATCACATAGTACATAACTTTAAATATAGTCAAGTAAAGCATTTTAAAAAAGCAGAATTCAAAATTAATTTAGTACTGAGGTAACAAAAAGAAACCCCACAGGTTATGACCTAAATTAAACACACACAAAATTAACAGTCTAGGTAACTTAAATTATAAGTAAAATTTAACATTATTAAATTAAATTAAAAGAGCAGCACCAGTTTGGGGCTAAAAGCTGAGATGCAAATTAAGCCATACTTTAAAAAGGATGTAACAGTAGGGCACTTGATGATAAATATAGCAAAAACAGTAAAACATCATGGCAGGAGAATTGGGGGGAGGATTATTTGCAAATATTACATTTACAGTCCTTACCATTCCAGGATAAAATTAATGATCTAAACTGATATTAAAATTTGATGCCTCTCTAAAGTGATTTGGTAAGTCATTCCACAGAATGACAGCTGCATATCTAAATGACATTTTGCCATTATGTTGAGGTTTTAATTCTTGGGACATCTAAAATATCTGAATATCTTAAACTGTATCAATTTAAAACATATTAAATCATCTAAACATCTCAGAGCACACTTATTCAGAATTTCAAAAGTCTCTTGAGCTATTGACCCAAGTCTGCACACCTTCAGGGTTGTCATTTTGCCTTAAGTAAAAGTTTATGGTAACTGCTAGTGTAATCATCATATACAAATCTCAGAGCATGCTCTTGTATTAATTTTAAGTTTGGTAGTGTTCTTATCACTGCAGAAGTGTCAGGCTGAGGGACAGAAGTTGAAATTGGTAAGGATAACTTTTGATCAATATGGCTCAAGACAGTAGCCTTGAAGCTTTCCTACACAAATTTTTCAGTGTGAACTGAATTACAGTTGGTTAGTTTAGGGCTAAAAGCATGCTGAGATGTACATGTGCTTAAAAAAGGAGATAACAGTAGGGCACTTGATGATAAATATGGCAAAAATAGTAAAACTTCATGGCAGGAGAATGGGGGGGGGGGGGGGGCGGGGCGGTATTATTTGCAAATATTACATTTACAGTCCTTACCATTCCAGGATAAAATTAATGATCATTTAGAATGTTGTGTAGTTTTCTCTGCAAGTAAAATAGTATCTCCATTTACACCAAAGAAACTTACACGAGTAAACAACTGGCATTACACTGAATCTTATCTATAAACATAAATTACCATCATTAAATGAAACAAAGAAGGAATGAAAAAATATGCCAAGTAGCATATGTGCAAAAAACTAATTCAAAATAAATATGTTAATTAGTAAATAGAGTTAAATGCCTTAAGAATTGGCCCTAAGCAATAAAAGTGGGATATAACGTGGGCTCTACAGAAAAGATGAATTAATCATGGTACATGTATGATAACAAGAAACTGCAGATGTTGTCAAGATGAATTCACACAAGCTTTAGGTATTGATACTCAGATATCACCAATCAAATGGAACTTTTGCCTATGTTTTTGCCTTTTGATGTCATTAGTATAATTTTCATCACAAGTCCATTTCCCAAAAAATGAAAACAGATTTTGCTGACTCATTTTTACAAGTCGCTGTACTTTTCTCCACTTTTTTAAAAAGTCTCTACTGATACTGTAATGCTCAAGTACAAATCACACGTACTTAAACAGCAGTTATTATTATTATCGCATATTGATGATTTGACAATATTGTAGAAATCAAACTCTGAAAAAGCTTTGATTACTTTCATGATTTATATTCGTGTCATCACCAATTTAATAAAAATACAGTTACAACAAAATGGGGCATCGTTTATTTGCTAAACAATCACATGTGTTAACATATATACTCAATAGTACATAGGCTTCTTTGAAATACATGGGAGTAGTCTTCAGAGAGGCAGTCCTTTTCACAAGGTAATCATAGTGATAAGGATTAACTGTTAATTAGTCACACTGGCTTCATGACTGTTTACTTAAGTCTAGCTTTAGCTATTCTGCAGATTGATCACGGCTTACCAAAAAATATAAAAAAGGGGGGGGGGCATTCCAGGGGAAAATGGGGAATGTCACAGTGTCACGTTACAGGGAGAAAGGGTGCGTCATTGGAGAATTTCACGGATATTTGACCTGGAAGCTCAGGTCCCTGAAAGCCCTTTAGTTGACATCAATTCCTAGCAGTTTGACAATTTTTTTTCACAGTTTATGATGGTATTGCTTATGTTAAGTACAGGTTTCATACTGAATGTTTTTTTACCCACAGCTTGTGCTTCAAACATTTCAGGGTTGGTTTGCATTTTGTTTTGCAGTAAACCAGTCAATCAGAAAGTTGGCCTCTTTTTAAAGTATTTCAATCAGTGTCAAAGTCCTGTGAGGAAAAAGGATAGAGTGTTGTCAACAGTATAGTTATATAAATAGCCACATTTAATAAAATAAAAAATATCATTGATCAATATATTAAAAAGTAACGGTCTGTGGGCTGACCCCCGAGGAACCACTTTTTAAATTTCAGTCCAGCCACTCAAGATATCCTGCATCTTAATTTGCTGCTTACAATACAACAGATAGCTTGATAAGAGACTTACTGAGTCATTTGACATACCACAAGCCCCTAGCTGGCACATGAGAATATCATGAAGGAGACAGTCTAAAGATTGAGATAAATCCATAAAAACTGCAGCTTCATAATTTTCATCAAAAGCCTTCTTCCAGGCTCCGAGTAACTGTAAAGAGTGGTCTGGCATCCAAGACCTTTCCAAAAGCACCCAAATATTTGTTAAAACATTTCTCAAAACATAATGCTAACTGGGTCTCAAATGGTTTCTCAAACAGTATGGATATAAAGGGTAGAAAGCTAACTGGTCTGTAATTAATTTTATCAAGAGGACTGTTCTTTTTGAAAATCTGAACTACTTGTGCTTCCTTCCGATGATCAGGAACAATATTAGACTAGTGTTTGGTTAATTAGATCTGTCCAACAAGGATTTGTGCCCTAGATTTTAACAGTTTAACAGGAATTTGATCCCATTCAGAAATTGTTTCAAATTAAAACTTCTCATCATTTTATTCACATCATGACAGTTAATATGCTTAAATTCAGAGACTGTATCTATGTTACTTTTTGTGCTTAACAGCTTTCATACTTTGATGCGTTAAAGGGTAAAAGAAGCATCCTTGCTAAAGTCTAATGCCACATTTACGTTTAAACAAAATATTGAAGATTTCACATATTTCCCTGGTATTGTCACAGACATAATTTTATATATCATTAAGTTATATGTCTCTGGTATTGCTTACAATGTTCGTACCTTCAACAAGTATCATCTTTTACTCCAGATCAACCTCCTACCTCTTATATATTCTACATCCGCGAGCCTGCAGGGGTCGTGTTATAAAAGTTAAATATCTGACACGACAAAACAAATTATTGATATAGTAACCAAAAGGCAGAGAGATAACAGAGTGAAGAACGAATAAACACTTACCTATTAATGCCAGGAACGATAAGCACGATGACCAGGTAATGTTTATGGACGTATACAAGAAAATAAGAAGGCAGATTAACCTGGCAATCTTTGTTGTATCCAACAATGCCATATTGTCAGATAGACTGGCCAAAAAGTAAACACAAGACGCAATAATCTTGTAAGCCCAGTGCCAAGATCCTAATACATGTATGTGTGATTGTTACGAGCCATGTGGTGATTGCCACCGGCTAAAACATCGTCGCCGACTCGTAAGTTATGGTTAAATTCTATGTGTTTGGTAGACTTCAACTTTTTCAGAACTAAATCAATAAATTTTACAGACTAAAGTGGAATGGAAAAGACGTTTTTCAACATATTCTTTCTGAATATTTGCTTGCCTGGAAACGACTATGTTCTTCCGGGTGTCGTAAATTGGTTGCGTTGTGTGTTTGCGACATTTCTCATACATGGACTGTTATTAATAATAAAGGAAGTCAAGTGGCAGATATTAACAGAGTAAATACATGTTCAAACTATCTTCTATTTCAGCAGCAGCAAGTCATATCTGACCTTACCAAAACAACTTTGATATCTCCTTCCCCGTGTACAGGTTCAATTCATCATAGGAGTTTTACACCCGACTGAAATTTTGGGGCACTAGAAACATCGAAATACGCTCCAAAACAGAAATATACAAGTATTTACATGTTTTCGGTGTATATATCGAAATTATGATTTGTAATTTTTTGAATAATAACAAAAAGCACAATAACTTTGATTTAAGCGATTTTTATACGAATTATTTACTTTTTACCTATTTCTAGTACAATTCTTGTAAAGACGTCACTCGGTTGTACTCGATCGTACTTCATTGGACAGGTATGATAGAAGGCGAATCATTCCGAACTTAAAATATAAGATAGTATATGCAAAAGTGAGATTATGAGTGAGATTTTAACAAGCCAGAATATGTATTTACATGTTTTCGGTGTATAAATGATGTACTTATGTGTTTTAAATGAAATAAGACTTAAAATATTGTGGATAGAATCACCAAAACATACGGTGAAAGTCGGTTAAATTCATCTTTTTTTAAGTAACTTCTTTCAATTTTAATTGACTGCACGTATATACTTTATCATTTTTGTTAATTACATGCCACACATTCTAAAATACTGCAGTCTGAATAAATAAAATTGGTTTATAATATTTTTGTAAAATTCATAATTAAGTATAATTTAAAATATCAGTGCTTTGACTACATTTAAAGTAATAATTAAAACATTCAGATGACAATATTTTATTTACCAAATCAACGAATACTAATAAAAAAAATAGAAATAATATTGTAAAATAATAGCTGATAGTTTTATTGAAAGGTGCATGGTTGTGACGCGGATCTATAATGTATACTTATCGCTTTAATGACGACAACTATAATAAAGAAATAAAAAACTATAGTAACAAAATTCTCTACATCATAAATATGGCATTCTCTAAATCATAAAATATTTGTATTGTATTTGCAACAACAACAACAACAACAACAAGAATACTACTAATATAAATAATAATGTTTACATTACATATTCTTTCTAAATGTTAATAAAATTGATGGCATGCTAAATGCCATCTAAATATGAATGAAACATATGTCTATGGTTAAGACACTTCTGTTCATACTGCATTGTTGTGGAATGTTTAGCATATAATATAAAACTGATACAAAATCTATAATCTACGTATATGACATTTATGATTTAGAGAATTTTGTTAATTTCATTATATAAGAGTCAATATATAAGCTTTAATTCCTTTAACTTTGTCAAAAATATTTTATGCTATTTAAATTTTAAGAGGGGCCATCCATATATGACGTCACTCAATTTTGGCGGATTTTTTAACCCCCCACCCCCGTCACATTTCGTCACAAAAACTCAGATCCCCTCATATATGACGTCACAAAGCTTTGACCGCCCCCCCCCCCAAAAAAAAAAACTAAAATAGGGGATTTGTGCAGAAAACATGCAACTATAACGTGCGAGCAGAAAAAAAGACGTCGAGACTGGTGGGACTTTATCTCTGTGTGGGAGGATGGGAGATAGTACAGATGTCATAGCGTGGGAACGGCAATGAGTATTGTTTCTCAGCAAATTGATCAACCAATTAGCGTTTAGCACCACTGCTAAGTGCCTCAGTCCTGCGCAGTTTTTCTATAACACCGTGATATTACGTAGCTTACATTTTCTCTGGTAAATGGCGCTGACGTTGTTTTTGTGACGTCACATTTTTCAAAAACCCCTAACTTCCATCATGACACATCGTCACACAAGTCAACCCCCCGATCCGCGCCCCCCCCCCCCCCCCCCCCCCCCCGGGTTCGGTGCGTGACGTCATATATGGACGGCCCCTGGCCTGTCACGGTGCAAGAAACAGTCTTACCGTGAACAATCTCTGCCCAAATCAAAAGCTTATGGAAGGGAAAACGACAAGCCCAAACGAGTTGTCTCCCGTACCGCAAACAAGTTATGTCAAGTCGGCATAGCCAGCTACAAATAATTGGCATTTGTAGCAAATCTATTTATCTCTCTCTTTCTCTCTCTTTCTCTCTCTCTCTCTCTCTCTCTCTCTCTCATTAAACTATATATATATATATATATATATATATATATATATATATATATATATGAATATATATATATATATATATTTATATATATATATATATATATATATATATATATATATATATATATATATATATATATATATATATATATATATATATATATATATACATACTCATTTTATTTAAACTGTTCAACATTACTAGATTCAATACTTGTAATGAACAATTAAATTTTAATTCTCAGCGGCCTCAGGGAATCTTTCTTACATCAAGATATTAGATACCTTTGCCCTATTTATGGGATATTCAACTATAGAAAACTAAAAAGTAACCCGTTTCCAAGATATATATGGATATACAGCCAAGTCGACTGTAATCCTCTGAGACATAAAGCATTTGGGTTTGCTTGAAATATTGACATATATGCAAAAAATATCACTAATGCATAGTTTTGATATCTGGCCAATGTATTCCCAATAGAACTGTTAAAGGTAAACCATCAGAACCCCCACGAATGACAATGACAATCAATAGATCAATACACAAACGTGGGAGAACCTATCGAAAAGCTATGCAATTCACCCTACCCTCTCATTGGACTAAATTTTGTTCCATGCGGAACAAAACAATCTCTTTCATTCGAGAAGCCAAACAGCTACTGACAAATTATTACAAACGCTGAAATCTATCACTACAGCTTTTAAAGACGGGTGGCCATTCCTTAAAGTATTCATTAGCCCTCACACTACAAGTTCTATTCCATACCTTCAAAATAACGATTCGATAATCACCGAAGAAGTTGACAAAGCTGAAGCATTTAAGATATTTTTAAAGAGCAAACTGTACTAGATGAATTTTTTTATACTATTTTAGATATACCTTTATTTACGGATGTACATTTCAGTTCAATAGAACCAACGCCTGACGAAGTACAAAATGCTCTGAAAAGCTTTCCTCTTGGCAAGATTTCTGGTCCCAATGGTATAAATAACTGTATTCTGCGAGCGCTTACTAATGAGCTCTCACTTTTTAACCAATCTCTTAGAGAAGCCACCTTTCCAGACGCTTGGAAAGAAGCAAATTTTGTCCAATTTTAATAGAGTGTGCCTTCCATTGTTTCTAATTGCTGACCAATATCTCTTTTCCATACTATTAGCAAAGTTTTCGAAAAACTTTATTTTTATAAATGTAATTACTTCCGTGCAAAAAAACATTTTTACAACTTTCCAATCTGGCTTTATTCCGGGTGATTCTACAGTTAATCAATTAACAATCCTCTAGGATATCTTTTAAAAAGCAGTAGATTCCGGTAAGGAAATGTGAGTTTTGTTTTGCGATATAAGTAAAGCTTTTGATCGCCTGTGCCATAAAGGACTCATCCATAAACTGAAAGCTACTGGCATCACTGGATGCCTTCTACAATGGTTGTCTAGCGATCTTAAAAACAGAAGACAACGAGTGATACTTCCGGTCGTGTTTTCATAGGAGAGGTGTTCTAGAGCTGGATCCATTTTAGGTTCCTTCCTATCTTGATACATATAAGAGATATTTTATATGAATCCCTGACAATTTCTAAGAAAATTACTAAACATTACCATTCGCCACTATACATGCTCAACCATAGAACTGAGGAAGTTGACTTGCACAAACATCTTTGAGTATTCTCTCTAACAACTGCTCATGGCACAAAGAAAAGTACCATATAAAAGAAATGACATGGTCACGAATTAATGAAATGGGCAAACTAAAATTACAACTTAACAGAAAATCTTTCGAAATTATATATACGCCTTTTATACGACCTATTCTTGATTATGGTAATGTGGTTTGGCACAACTGCGCATTACCTGAGAAAGGTGAACTCGAAAAAATGCAAAATGAGACAGCCAGAATCATGACTGATGCAACAAAATTAGTATCTATTGAAGCTTTAATTTGAGAAATAAGATGGGAAAGTCTTGAATCCGGACGACAAAGACACAAGCTTAATCGTTATTCATAACTGGTTCAAGGCCTCCTCATCTCCTATTTTTTATTTCACCAGCTGTTAGTAATATTACTCGGTATAGCATACGTAATATAAACAATTTCCAATCAGTAAAAGCTAGAACAAGTCTTTATTACAACTTGTTTCTTCCTTCATCCATTTGAGAATGGAATACATTATCTATCGAGATTCGTGAAAGCGACTCCATTAACATCTTTAAAAATGCAGTGAATAATCGCGACACTCATGTTCCCAGACACTTTTCTTGGGGTAGAAGGACATTTAAAATTCTTCATACTCGACTTAGGACAAATTACTGTTCACATAATCAGCATTTATTTACAAAGAACATAATTGCATCTCCTCTTTGTAGATGTGGACTTGTAGAAAGAACGCAACACTTCGTCTTCTCTTGTGTTTATTACGAAGAACAATACATCGAACTGTTTGAATCCCTCACACCATATGGCAATTTAACTTTAAAAACATTCTTGTACGGACATACAACGCTTCCATATGAAGTAAACATTCTTGTACGGACATACAACGCTTCCATATGAAGTAAACATTCTTGTACGGACATACAACGCTTCCATATGAAGTAAACATTCTTGTACGGACATACAACGCTTCCATATGAAGTAAACATTCTTGTACGGACATACAACGCTTCCATATGAAGTACACATTCGTATGTTAGATGCCGTTCCTAAATGTATTGAAAATTCACGAAGATTAACTAACACGCATGCGCTTCTACGAGTCATGAACAGCTGTAAACAGCAATGCATTTTCTTCCAAATGAGTAGCCATCGCTTCTGCAACGAAGCGCTCTATAATGAAGTATTGCTCACTTTTATTATCGCTTTTTTCTCGCTTTCTTTTGCTATTCCCCTTTATTTCCTCCTTATTTTCTTAACTTTATAGGGAATGCCGTACAAATTTTAATTAACAGTTTCTACTTTTATCTTCTTTCTTTTTTTATCCTCATCTTTTACCAACTCTGTCGCTATTCATCTTTGTGTTTTATATACCTTGGCTAAATGCTTATGTTGAACTAAGAGACTCTTCACTTTGACTATTCAACAAATAAAAAATGTTGACATTAAAACAGTATCATTCACCACATATTCACAATGATTTAAAATGTTTGTATTGTTAAAGGAGAAAAACATAATAAGTCATTGGCTTTCGTTCTAATACTTTATCTTATACACTGTACATCTTGAAATCTCCAATTACAAATTTATGAAATAAAATATCTTTAAAATAAATAATAAAAAACGTTCAAGCATTTCTGTGATTGGGTTTTACGATTATGCCTACGGTACACGTGAGTAGTTAGATGTGGGTATTGGGGGTCAATGGGGTCTCCTATGTTAAACAGGGTAAAGATTTATAGGGTCTAGGGAAATTTAACATGGAGATGGCACTCGAGGGACAAGGGGAATTGAACATGGAGAGGGTAGTTGGGGTCATATGAGAAAGAGTGGGGCACTTGGGGTCATATGAGAAATTAACATGGCGGGGGGGGGGCAGTATAGGTACAATGGGAAATTAACATTGGGGCCTCTACAGGTACAATGGGATTTTTAACATGGCGGGGACACTATGGGGTCTTACGGGAATTTTAACATTTTGGGTTGGCACTACGGGGTCGTACGGGAAGTTTAACAGGGTAGGCAATCATTGGAAAAATGACCTTCTGCCTAGTGGCTATATCTATATAGCCTAGAGTTATATATAAAGCATTACCTATACCTCAGATCATGTTGGAGGTGTCAGTAAATTTGCATATATTGTACCTATGTTATAAATAGCTTTTATCAAGGGAACTAACTCATAATAACACTAAAATGGACGTGACTAAAAGCTGTATTAAACATCGGGAACCGTCACGGACTTTAGCGTTGACTAGAAAAAATCTGGAACATTAGATTATAATGGCCTAGACTAAAAGTAACACTAAAATTCCGAAATTGTACCGGACGTTAGCGGAGACTGAAAATAATCCGGAAAAAAAAATGGAAAAAATTGGCTGAGACTAAAAGTAACACTAAAATTCCGAAATTGTACCGGACGTTAGCGGAGACTGAAAATAATCCGGAAAAAAAAAATGTAAAAAATTGGCTGACTAAAAGTAACACTAAAATTCCGAAATTGTACCGGATGTTAGCGGAGACTGAAAATAATCCGGAATTCAGATCGATAGAAAGAAGAGATATAGAACATAATCATGTTTTTCAAATTCAATAAAAAAAACCACACAACACCATTCAGAGATATACATCAATAATAATAATTATATTTTATTCAATGTATATACATTATTTTACTCGTGGTAATAAACAATTTCATATAAGTCCAATACAGTTCAATACACTTCCATATTTACCATTTCATTCTCTTATTGTTCTGACACTTCAGGAAGATTCTTGTCGACAATTCTCTCATAACTTTCTTCTGGACTCTCATTAATAAACTCCAACTTAATAAAATGTCCATTATCATCTTGAATCCACTGCCGTTTTGACAAATCCTGTAAACTTCACTATGATCTAATCCAAAACATCTTGCCACATCACTATTGGAATCCATTCGACTATATGATCCTGAATTCAAGTCAGTTAATTTCACAGGTCTCACAAATCCTCCAATGACTTGACTCTTCTTCTCTGGCTCTTCCCATCTAGCTTGAAATCTTTTCTGAAACTTCTTCGAAAAGACTGACTTATAAATCCCAGTACAGCAATTGTAGATACTTCCTGTATGACAATCAAAATATTGAGCAGCCTTTGTCATACTTTCAAATCTTCTTTCCTCTGTCTCACCAACAAACTGGCACAACACACTTTTAGCACTTCCAAAATTAACTCTCCTTTTTTCTTTATCATTCTTCACATGCTTGTGTAAACATGTTTGTTCACTAGCAGTCATCACTTGAAGATTTTCTATTCTATCATCATCAAGTACATCATTGAGATGTACCACTCGACTCTGTCTTGGTAGATCCACTCCATTCACCGCTTCAAAGACAAATCTTCCTCTATTTATATCTTTTCTGTTCTTTCCTTCCTTACCAGCAACCTTAATATCTATCAATCCAGTTGATCTCAAAATTCCTTTGACTTTCCTTCCAGACTTCATATGATAGACATTACCAAGTATGTCCGCAGCATAACTATCATACACTTTATGAACGTACTTATTCAATTCAATTCCAAAATCTCTTTTTTGTGGACGTGGTGGACATTCTGAAGCCCAATGTCCTTTCTCTTGGCAGATATAACAAGTATATTGACTTTTATCTTGAGCGCAGTACTTTTCCATCTTCACAGTTTGAATGTTCAATCCCAAAGACTGATTCTGAAGGTACGAAGGTCTCTCTTTATATACTCTCCTCTCTCTATATATAGGTTCCCTGGGTGAAACTGAATCAGTTTCAAAGTAAAACTTCAAGATGAAAAGATCACGTGAAATCTATGAGAAAACAGAAGAAGAAACGAAGAGGCCACGACGACGATTTTCCGTGCCGCCTGAAACACCGCTAGATGAAGTGCTAGCTCATGTCCAAGCGAGCGATTTCGAAGAGATGAGTGAATCTGAAACCTTACCACCTTCAAAACCACCCAAAACAAAATCCACCACCACTACCAACACCAGAACCCCAGGCCAAGAAACACAACCTAGTACTTTGGCTTCTCCTGAAAATTACTATCGGATTCGAGAGACGCAAAAAATAACGTCTCGAAAATTTAGAACCACGGCTTACACTCACACTGTTCACTTCAAAGACTTCAAGTCCGAAGTACCTCCAGAGAAAGCGGCAGGGTTCATTAGTGATTTGTTGGATTCTGTCTTAATGAACTTGAAACGTCAATGTGGAGCCAAAGAAGATGATCGCTTGAGACTGGCCATCCATCATGACAATTTAAAGAGTCCGGTCTGGATCGAGTTCAGTACCCCCGCAGAATTAACGCCAGACAAAGTCATGTCCAAAATAGAACATGTGCAACAATCGAACGACAAGTTTACCATCACCGATGGAAAGGCCACACTTTACTTGACTCACGTTTCCCCTCCTTGAGGATGTGGACGAAGTAGGAAACCGTTACTGGTGGACGATATTCGAAGTACCAAAAGCAGTGTCGTCCAAATCGACAATACTCAAGACCAGATGTGCTTGGCTCGGGCTATTGTGGTGGGGCGAACGCGCATTTACCGAGAGTTTGTCAAGATCCAAGTGAAACGCAAACTCAAAGTCATTTCTCGATTTTTAAGGTATGCTTACTTCCAAACTGTCAGAAGAAAGATTCTGGAGAAAACCTTTCATTGTAGAATCCCGGAAATAGTCTATCACAAAAGAACCTGGATATAAAAACCCACCACCAAAGATACCCACCTTAGGAACCTCACCCTATAAAAGCTCACCATGTTTGATCTGTGGTTTTCACTTGTGAAACGTATTCCGTGGAACGAAGTCAACGATCGTGTTCAGACCTTAGAGGATTATAAAGACTTGATACAAGAACTGTTACCATTAAATTTTGGACGCTATGCAGTGTGTGTCTTAGTGACTACCTTTCTTGGATTTCGTTTTCCAGGACATTCGTTGTGGAGTATTTTTGAGGACAAGTGTTTGCCTTGGATTATTTTGGAGGACCCGTGGTTGTTTTGGACTCAATTGTTGAGTTCAAAAAAACAATATGACTCTGTGTTCTTCTTTGGACTTAGTAGAAGAAGAAGACTATAAATATTTTATTTTATCAGTACAAGAAAGAAACATTGTACGTAAAGCGTTGAGAGTGGTAATGAAAATCAGTGAGGAACCTCCATGTGAAGAAGACATTCGTCACACTTTATCTGTTTATAAAACATTTCAAGAAGTGTGTTTTGCTAGTGAGTTACACCAACAACTTTTCAATTGGAAAGATGTACGGCCCTGGAGAAACCTTGGTTTCCAATATTGGCTACAAGAAGTGGCTCAGTTTGCCAAAGATTTGGCAACTTGTTCATAAGGGTCCAAAAGTGAAAAAATGGGAACCTCAATGGGAAACCCTGAAAGAAGAAAAAGAAGAAGAACCTGACACCACTGTTGTTCAAATACCTCTTGAGGAACACAACCCTTCCTTACCACCGCGCTGTCGTCAGAGGATTCAAAAACAAAGAAGACCAGAAGAATACCACCACCCCAAACAGTGTCTGTGTCTTTCATTACTAGGACACGAAAATATTGTTGTTCATTGACTTGTTTAGAGATAACTTTAGATGTTTTAGTGGTAGTCTTCATCGTGTACGTGTTCATTTTAATTGGATATTTTCTCACTAATTCACTTCTTCGTGTTCGTGTAAAGTTGTAAAATATGTTTTTGTTGGTTGGTTTGTTTTTTTTTTGTTTTTTTTTTTTAAAATAAACGTGTATGAAAATGTATAAAATGTCTTGGGTTTTTTGTCTTCTTCTCAAAAATCTTCTTACCTCAGTCATGGCTACATCATCTTCTTCTTCTACCTCGTCTACCTCCTCTTCTGTGGTTAAAGTGATTGACGAAAAGTTAGATCGTCAAAGTTGGAACGCCTTGTATCTGTGCCATCCATTTAATATGTTGATTGCTGGACCGAGTGGTTCAGGTAAAACCGAATTTGTCAAACGTTTGATCGAACACAAAGCTGATTTGTTTGATCGTCCACCTCAACGTATCGTGTGGTGTTACAAAGAGTGGCAACAGTCTTACACGTTATTGAAAGAAAGTCAAGGAGAAACCATTTCATTTGTAGAAGGCATCCCTCGCGAAGACGATGGAATCGTGTCTGACGTGAGTCAAACCCATTTGGTTATTTTTGATGACATGTTAGGAGAAGACGAAGAAGAAATTAAACTTTGGTTTACACGAAAAGGACACCATCGTAATGCTAGTATTGTCTACATTACTCAAAATTTATTTCAACAAAGTAAAGCCCATCGGACCATTAGTCTGAACGCCCATTACGTGGTCTTGTTTAAAAGCCCCAGAGACAAATCTCAAGTACAAGTGTTAGCCAAACAGTTAGGTGCTTCTTGGCTCAATTATGCGTACGACGATGCCATTCAAACCCCTCACGAGTATTTACTCATCGACTTAAAACCCACCACTCCTGACTATTTGAGATTTCGTGCCCAATTGTTTCACCCTTGGGGTCAAGAAGGAGGTCCTGTCATTTACACGTCCCCTTCAGCCAATTTTTGAAAGAAAAAAAAAACTATAAAAACAACCTACTACGTCATTTCTGTCTCACACTCTTTCGAGATGACTTCCTTTCAACCTCATCCTTCGGCTAAATTGATTCGTGCCTTGTATGGCATCAGTCGCGAAAAAAATGCACAAGTCCCTGCTCATTTGTTAGAAGCGAGTCTTAAAGAAGTGTTACGATGGTTTACTTTGACGGCACGTCAATTACTGCAAGGCATCATTCACATCCCTCATCAAACTCAACGTTTGTTTCAAAAACATAAATGGGCATTGTCACAACTAGCCGATCCTAGAATCGATTCACGGACTAAAAAACAAATCATTTTAACCCCTGGTGAAAGCGGTTCTTTAGGAGGGGTCATGATTCGTTCCCTTTTGAAATGGGATCCTAATGCCCAAGCCAAAAAACCCAAAGCACCCAAAAAGAAGAAAAGTCCAAAGAAAAAGAAAACCACCCACCAGAAAAAGAAAACACCTACCACCACCACTGCAAGGAGCCACAAGAGAGGTACTGCGGCCAGGACGCAAACGTACACCCGCAAGACACCACGACAAACAACCGTGACGAGGTCTCCTTCTCCTTCGTCCACATCATCTTTGTCTTCTTCACCACCCTTCACGATGATGCCTGCCAAACCAGACTTAAGACAAGTGTTTCCTAATTTGATGCAAAAATGGAAACCTATTTCGAAAGTCACCCCTTCAGGACCCTCGACGACATCGGCTGATTTGGCTATGGCAGCGGCCGCCAACAAAGTACCATCCCCTAAAACCAAAGTTCAAGAAAGAACCGGCGTGTTACAAAGTTTGTTGGATTTATCCAAAGAAGAATTGAGACGATTTAATCCCTTGAAAACACCTCAACGTCGAGTGATGCCTGTCGTGAAGTTGGTACGTCGTGCAGACAATCAGTGGAGACGTGTTCCAGTATAAAATAGAAGGGTACCCTGCCAGAGACTTCAGACTTACTCCTCACCTCTAAGATGGCTCCCAAACGTGCACACCACAACCACCTCCACCAAAAAAAGAAGAAAAGTAAAACCACCAAAAAAGGACGACTTCCACCTCGTCTGGCGAAACATTGGGACGTCTTGTCTGTCCTGACCAAATCCAATCCTCCCATGTGAAAACAACTCATTCAAACAGCCCCCAAAGAAATCATCGATACCGTGTGTGAATGTTGTTTGAATGTTTTGAAAGGAACGGTACCTTTGTTCAAGATACAGAAACAAAAATTAGGGAAACATCGGAACGTTCTTCGTCAAATGGTCAAAAAGAAAATACCTCTTCAACAAAAGAAAAAAATGTTGGTGCAACGAGGAGGATTTCTACCTATGCTGTTAGGACCGTTGTTAAAAATAGCGGGTCCTTTGTTAGGAACGATTGCTGGACCGCTTTTAGGAGGTGTCATGCGATAACCAAAAAAAAAAGAAGATAAAAAGGACCCCTCTTCTCTGAAAAGACCACACCTTTTTGGTACCTTTGGATGAAATGGAAGGACGAAAACTGACTTTAGTACCTTACAAACGATGGATGGAATTTCATCGTTGGAACGAACAACGGATACCTCATTTACCATCTAATCCTAATCTCAACGAGATGTCCCAGTTACAACAAGAATTACAATCCCTGATGGAACTAAGCGATTTGTCAGAAACAGAAAAATCGCAACGGTACGGTCAACTTTTACAACGTCTGCAACTCTTTCGCCAAAAAGCAGTCGACGAAACAAACAGCTCCACCCACTCTGAGAGATTTTAAAGCCCCGATGAAAAGCGAACCTAAAGTGGCTACCACTAAAACAGACACCGGCACAGGAATGACAGTAAAAGAAGAAAAAGAAGAAGAAGAAGAAGAATTACCAACTCCACCTACTCTTAAAAAGATGTTGTCCACCCCATTACCCTCAGAAAAGAAAAAGAAAGAAGTGAAGTCAGAAGTCAAAACAGATGACCCCTGTTCAAACCACATCTTCTTCTTTTACACCAGTGGCTCGTCGGACACGTAAACAATCCAAAAAGATTCCCCACAAAGAAAAGAGCATTGGTACTTGGTTGACTTATTCTTGAGGGAATCATGGAGAAACTGTTAGCCACCATTTATTACAATCCTGGTCATGCTGCTGGTTACGGAGAAGTTCAAAAATTATATCGAGCTGCTAAAAGTAAATTGAAAAGTGTACGTTTGCCCGAAGTACGACGATGGTTACAAGAACAATCGATGTACACGTTACACAAACCCATTCGACGTAAATTTTCTAGAAGTACTACTCAAGTGGAAGGCATCGATCATCAATGACAAGCCGATTTAGCTGACGTCTCTCATTTAGCCACTTACAATCGTGGTCACAAATATTTGTTTTGTGTCATCGGCGTGTTTTCCAAATTTGCTTGGGTAGTGCCTTTGACCTCTAAAAGCAGTACCGAATTGGTACGTGCCTTAAAATTGGTCTTGAAACAAACTGGACGTCAACCTTTACGATGGCAAATTGACAAAGGCACCGAATTTCTAAACTAAGCTTTTCAAAAAGAATTGAAACAAAGACAAATTCATTTTTTTACTACCGAAAATCCTGAAACCAAAGCCAGTATCGTGGAACGTTTTCAAAGAACTTTGAAAGAACGCATGTGGAAATATTTTACACATCAACATACTCTCAAGTACATCGACGTGTTACCCCGTTTGGTCAAAGCGTACAATCAATCGTACCATCGTAGCATCGGATGTGCCCCCGAAGAGGTTAGCCCTGAAAACGAAGTGACCGTGTTTGATAAATTGTTTGGTTCACCCCAGAAAAAAAGAAGAAGAAGACACCCTTGTTGGAGTTAAAGACGGGAGATTGGGTTCGCAACGGAAAAACCAAACGCACTTTTGACAAAGGTTATTTACCTAATTGGACCACCGAATTGTTTCGTGTCACTACCCCCGTCCGTGGACGTGATCCTCCCGTCTATAAATTGGAAGACATGCACGGTGAAGTACTCAAAGGAACATTTTACTTGCCTGAGTTACAACGAGTGACCAAAAAAGAAGACACCTTGTACGACATCGAAAGCATTCTCGAACAAAGAACACGCAAAGTAGGCAAACGTCGAGTAGAAGAAGTCAAAGTACGTTGGAAAGGATATCCTCCTAGTTTTGATTCTTGGATTGCTGCTTCTCAAGTCGTCGACTATAAAAAGAAAAAGAAGTAGCTCAACAACATGCCATTCAACACAGCCACTACGACTTCAACGACTCCTTCGCACAGTTCTTCTCTTCAAGAATTACAAAAACAACCGCTTTGGGTGTGGTGCGGAGAACGTGTGCCTAAAAATCAAATCGTCTTTTTCTGCCAAATTTTTGTAGTGTATTGTGTCATCGCCGCAGCTATTGCCAATTTGAGTTTGCAACAAGGAGACAAACAATTGTGGACCATTTTACTTAGCAGTTGCATCGGTTATCTTTTACCCAGTCCCTCTTTGAAATTTACGACGACAACGACGGACAACAGTCACCACCAGGGGAGTACGAGCAACGCCAGTCCACCTTCTTCTTCTTCCAGTCACCACCACCAAAATACCAGTCCTCTTTTGGAACCTTTTGAACATCATTCTTCTGTTCACTTGAGTGACTCCTCGGACACCAGAACCACCTTAGAACTATGAATGACCAATTTTATTTAACGTTACCTAGTGACAGTTCCATGGATGTGTTTCCCAACAACAAATTATGTTGTTTCACGGCCAAATTACCTCAGGCCTTCCAATTGGATCACGATGCTCAATGGGAAGTGGCTTTGGTAGAAATCATTCATCCTACGCAAATCAAGAATGTGTCTGGAAATCAAACCATTTTTGACGTAGCAATCTATAACGAAAAAGTGCAAAAAGAGTTGGACGCTCATGATCCTGAAATTGGGAAAAAAATGAGTTCAGAAACTGACAATACTCCCTACTCGACCTATCGCATGAGAATTCCTGAAGGGTATTATTTTAGTGCTCAACATTTGGTGGAGACGATTGCGGCCGTCTACGAAGCCCAATTTGGCAAAGCCTTGGAAAAAAACAAAAATGGGTAGAGATCAAATACCATCCTGTGGCACACCGTTTCCTCTTGCAATTTTTGAAAGGGCATGAGGGAAAGCCATTCGACGAGAAAGAAGACAAACACTTACCCGCGCACGAAAGAAAATTCATGACCATCGGTTTTTCTGCTGGGTTGTTTGATATTTTGGGTGGAAATAAAAAGTATCATGGTGAACGAACAATCCACACCAACACAGATTTCGGAGAGGCTTTTCGCACCCCTATCGAATTGAACGTTGGACTGAATTTAATGTTTGTGTACTCCGATGTGGTGGAGTACAACGTGGTGGGCCACACAGCTGCTCCCTTACTGAGAGTCATTCCTTTCAAAGTGGATACTGCTGCGGTGCGTACGAAGAAGGTGGAAACACGTTTCACGTTCACCGTGAATTTGTACATCCTCATTATCTTCCAGTCAGTAAATCGTATTTTGACAGTGTCAACATTAGCATAAAAGGAGATTTGGGACAAGATGTGCCATTCATTGACAAAGGAAAAGTCACGGTGAAACTACATTTTCGAAAAAAACAAGTTCTCTAACGAATTGTAACTGACCCAAACAAAAAAATGTATCCAGTGTACCAAGGAGTGACTCGACAACGAGGACATGGTTTAGGAGATATGTTAAAATCGGCATTTCGGACGGTAGCTCCTATTTTGAAACCGATGGTGACTCGAGGATTTCATGCCTTAAAAGATGCCGCTTTGACACAAGGAAAAGAATTTTTGCAAAATGTCCTCATCGACAAACAAAATCCTAAAGAAGCCTTTATGAGAGCAGGCAAAAATGTGTTGATGAACACTGGCAAAGATCTTTTAGGTCTCCGAGAGAATCCTATAAATTCACTTCACGCTTCAGACCCTGGCATTACTTCTTCCTCCACTTCACAGCAAGGACAAGGTAGAAAGAGACGACGACGACATCGAAATCCTTTCAAAGTTCATAAAAGACCACACGGCAGTTCCAAAAAGAATAGGAAAAGAAAAAGAACCGTCAGAGAATTAGACGTGTTTGATTATTAAAAACCATTGAAAATGATGCACCGAGATTCTTGCGAATGTATCAAGTCAGAACTGGATATGTTTTCTATGCCTCCTACCATGATGACGATGCAAGAATCCCAATGGGTGGAATTTCATCCTGTATCGTCTTTGACGGAATCAGCTCCTATCGAATTTGAAATCAAAGGACAAACCGAAGATTACATCGATCTGAATAACAGTTACTTGTACCTGAAACTTCAAGTACAAAAAAATGACAACACCCTTCCTGGGGAAGCTGCCCGAGTGGCACCCGTCAATAATTTCATGCATTCCTTGTTCAGCGGAGTAGATTTGTACTTGAATAACAAACTGGTCAGCAGCAGTTTGGATACTTACCCTTACCGTGCTTATTTGGAAAATCTCTTGACGTACGGAAAAGAAGCCAAGAACACTCATCTGGATGCTTCGGTGGTCTGGAAACCTGACACCTCGGAAAAGTTCAACGACACAGAGCTGTCAGTACCGGCGAAGACTTCTGCTAATGATGGTGATCCTATAATTCCAGCAGTCCCTCACAATGTGGGATTTAACGACCGTCGAAAGAAAATCAGACGAAGTTTAGAACTGATGGATCGTTTGCATTTGGACATGTGGTTGCAAGACAAGTATTTGTTGAACGGAGTGGATGTACGCCTGAGACTGAATCGCAGTAGTGCCGCCTTCCATTTGATGGCTCATGCTAACGAGTGGAAAACCAAAATCCAAGAAGCCAAACTTTACGTGCGACGTGTAGAAATCTTACCAAAAGTAGCCAACGACATCAGTCAATCCTTGAGCGGAACCACTGCTAAGTATCCTGTGCGACGAGTGGAAGTGAAAACCTTTACCATAGCCGCTGGACTCCGATCCAAAGTCGAAGATCACTTCTTCCAAGGACAGCTCCCCAAACGTTTGCTGATTGGCATCGTCAGTAATGCAGCCCTCAACGGAGTCCACGATCAGAATCCGTTCGAGTTTAAACACTACAACGTCTCCAAGATAGAAGTCAGTCGAGATGGCAAGACCTTGTGTACCAGACCTTTTGAACCTAACTTTAGCGACGGCCATAAAAATTACTTGCGATCTTACCTGAGCCTGTTTGAAGCCACGGGACAGTTAGGTACCAACACCAGCCACGGCATTTCGTACGAGGATTATGCAGGAGGGTATGCCTTGTGGGGATTTGATTTCACTCCTGACCAAGGCAGCGATGAAGGATATTTCCACCCTATAAAATCAGGCCCACTTCGTGTGGAACTTCAGTTTGCAGATCCTCTACCCGACACAGTGAACGTCGTCTTGTATGCAGAATTTGATAACACTCTAGAAATCAACAGTTTGAGAGAAGTGATTCTAGACTATTAGAAGAAAAAAAACAAGATGCAACACAAAGAACCTATGGAGATAGATGAGGGATTTTGTGAGAAGTCACAAACTACCACAAATGATGATGATGACGAAGTCATTCATTCAGAACCTAAAACCGAGTTTACTGGATTTATTTCTCGATGTCCAGAACAAGAAAAAACAGTTAGTCTCCTGTTATGCTCAGGAATTGAGTAAAATAATTAACAGTCTAGTCCAAGAACAATGTCATGGATGTCAAAACGATCATCCCAGCCAAAAAGAACACGACCAATGTTTGATGATGACAGGCGAAGAAAAATTGGATGAATATTTGGAAACGGCTTGGTCACAAATCTCGGACGAAAAAGTGTTGAAACAGTGGTATAAAGTCTTGCAGACTTCTTCTCCTCCACTCACTCCTCTGGAGATCAGACGCATTGAAGGACTCATTCAACAGAGTGCAGAGCCTATCCGACGTGAATATTCGTGGAATTACAAGACATATCAATTCAAACATAAAGTCAGGTGTGAATTGGTGACCTATTATTTCCATTGAAGAAAAAAAGAAGAAGAAAAAAATGGATACTAGAGAACTTTATTACCTATTGACTCGAAGTTCCTACACTTCTTCTTGGAATCCTGTGGTATGTGCTAAAGATGAACTACCTCATCGTAAACCGAAAGATGTTCATGCCTATGTCATCAATACCGACGACAGTCATCTACCAGGAACCCATTGGGTTGCCGTGTACTTTCCCAACGATCATTGTGTGGAATATTTTGATTCTTATGGATTACCTCCTTTGGAAAACGACATCATCGACTTTATGAGAAGAAATGCCGTCTCAACTCGATTCAATAATGTGAGATTACAAGGATCAGATTCTATGGTGTGTGGACAATATTGTGTACATAATCTTCATCAACGCAGTCTTGGATATTCCTTAGAATATTTAGTGACTTGGTTTAATAGAGACTATGCTCGAAACGATGCTAAAGTACAACGATGGTTTTGTGAACATTATGGTTATCTCTTGTCTTTAGCTCAGAAACGTAATGTCCATCAGAATGATGTCGATGTAGAAAGGTGGAAGTTTAGTTTACCTTCCCAACGTTGTCAACCCTGTAAATATGTTGCTGTTTAAAATTTCTTGTTAAATTGTTAATATTTTTATGTTAGAATGGTTATTGTTAATTAAAAAATTGTTATTGCTGAAAACAAATATGGTGTTGTGTGGTTTTTTTTATTGAATTTGAAAAAAATAATAATTATGTTCTCTCTCTCTTTCTATCGATCTAAAAAAAGTTACCCCTCTCCTCTATCTGTTGTCGATCTGAAACCCTACCATGTTTTCCATCGCGTCCGCGCGTTAAGCATATAAAGCGGTTCGTTGGCCAGTGAAGTCATTCTCGTTGACTCGACAAGATCTCAACAGTTCCAAAAAGAAGATGGTCGCAACCAAGATTACAAAGCTGAATGAAGCTATGGTCAACATTCAGAGGGTGAAGAATCATTTAATGGAAACCCACCCGGAGAGAAAGACGATGACGTTCATTCAAATGGCGCATGATCTAGTAGAAGAGGTCCTGAGAGAAGAAATACTTCTGGAAAGAACTGAATGGGAGGTGTCACAACTACTACAGCAGCAGCAGCAGCAGCAGCAGCAACAACAACAGCAAAGACAACTTATACAGTCTAACAAACTACCTGACGGAGAAGTAAGTTGCAAGATTGACTGTGAAGAATTTGCTTTCTCTTTCACCCGAAAGAGACCTGCCTGTCTTAAAGCTGTGAGACCCATTGCTAAACGTGGCCGCCCTGCTGGAGCTGCTGCCACTGCTACTTCACCCATAAGAAGTTAAAAAAAAACATAACTTCTTAAACCCAACGGTCCTTTTAAGGGCCACCCCAAATCTCTAGAAAAGATCACTACTCTCATATTGCCATATCTATATGTGTGTTTTATATGATTGTTTGTTTTGTGATGTTTTACCCAACAAAAAACCCTTTCCCTTGTATGTTTTGTGTTGTGTAAAAGTTTGTGTTTGATATAAAAAAAATTTAAAAAATAAAAAAATGGATGGTGCATATGTTGGATAGTATGTTGGCGTGATTTCATCCCTTTGTCATACCCTTTCGTCTGATAGCAGGTTTTTGGGGTTTTTAGGCAGCACACAAGGCATTTGGGATAGTGTGTTAGGTTTGGGTTTGGGTTTTGGATTTATTTGGGTTTGTATATAAAAAAATATAAAATAACAAAAAAAATTTAAAATGAGTTACGAAATTTTAGTACTATTTTTGGTCTAAGTCAATTTTTTCCATTTTGTTTTTCCGGATTATTTTCAGTCTCCGCTAACGTCCGGTACAATTTCGGAATTTTAGTGTTACTTTTAGTCTCAGCCAATTTTTTCCATTTTTTTTTCCGGATTATTTTCAGTCTCCGCTAACGTCCGGTACAATTTCGGAATTTTAGTGTTACTTTTAGTCTAGGCCATTATAATCTAATGTTCCGGATTTTTTCTAGTCAACGCTAAAGTCCGTGACGGTTCCCGATGTTTAATACAGCTTTTAGTCACGTCCATTTTAGTGTTATTATGAGTTAGTTCCCTTGATAAAAGCTATTTATAACATAGGTACAATATATGCAAATTTACTGACACCTCCAACATGATCTGAGGTATAGGTAATGCTTTATATATAACTCTAGGCTATATAGATATAGCCACTAGGCAGAAGGTCATTTTTCCAATGATTGCCTACCCTGTTAAACTTCCCGTACGACCCCGTAGTGCCAACCCAAAATGTTAAAATTCCCGTAAGACCCCATAGTGTCCCCGCCATGTTAAAAATCCCATTGTACCTGTAGAGGCCCCAATGTTAATTTCCCATTGTACCTATACTGCCCCCCCCCCCCCCCGCCATGTTAATTTCTCGTATGACCCCAAGTGCCCCACTCTTTCTCGTATGACCCCAACTACCCTCTCCATGTTCAATTCCCCTTGTCCCTCGAGTGCCATCTCCATGTTAAATTTGCCTAGACCCTATAAATCTTTACCCTGTTTAACATAGGAGACCCCATCGACCCCCAATACCCACATCTAACTACTCACGTGGAATGCCAAGGGCATACCACGTAGAGGGCAATGCAGAATACTATTGTACTTCAGGTACTCGTGGAATGCCAAGGGAATACCTTACCTAATCCGATGCAGAATACTACTGTGCCTCTGGTACACGTGGCTTTTGGCATGATATATGCATGGCTTTTGGCATGATACATGTATGGCTTTTGGCATGATACATGCATGGCTTTTGACATGATATATGCATGGCTTTTGGCATGATACATGCATGGCTTTTGACATGATATATGCATGGCTTTTGGCATGATACATGTATGGCTTTTGACATGATACATGCATGGCTTTTGGTATGGTACATGCATGGCTTTTGGTAAGATATATGCATGGCTTTTGGCATGATACATGCATGGCTTTTGGAATGATATATGCATGACTTTTGGCATGGTACATGTATGGCTTTTGACATGATATATGCATAGTTTTTGGCATGATACATGCATGGTTTTTGACATGATATATGCATGGTTTTTGACATGATATATGCATGGTTTTTGGCATGATACATGCATGGTTTTTGACATGATATATGCATGGTTTTTGGCATGATACATACATGGCTTTGGACATGATATATGCATGGTTTTTGGCATGATACATGCATGGTTTTTGGCATGATATATGCATGGCTTTTGGCATGGTATATGTATGGCTTGTGGTATGATGTAAGCATGACATTTGGCATGATACATGCATGGCTTTTGGCATAATACATGCATGACTTTTGGCATGATACCTGCATGACTTTTGGCATGATATATGCATGGTTTTTGACATGATATATGCATGGTTTTTGACATGATATATGCATGGTTTTTGGCATGATACATGCATGGCTTTTGACATAATATATGCATGGTTTTTGGCATGATACATGCATGGTTTTTGGCATGATATATGCGTGGCTTTTGGCATGGTATATGTATGGCTTTTGGCATGATGTAAGCATGACTTTTGGCATGATACCTGCATGACTTTTGGCATGATACATGCATGGTTTATGGCATGATATATGCAATACTTTTGGCATGGTATATGTATGGCTTTTGGCATGATGTAAACATGACTTTTGGCATAATACATGCATGACTTTTGGCATGATACATGCATGACTTTTGTCATGATACATGCATGACTTTTGGCATGATATATGTCTGTCTTTTGGCATGATACATGCATAGCTTTTGGCATGATACATGCATGGCTTTTGGCATGATACATGCATGGCTTTTTGTGTGGTATATGTATGGCTTTTGGCATGATACATGCATGGCTTTTGGCATGATATATGCATGGCTTTTGGCATGATACATACGCGGCTTTGGCATGATACATGCATGGCTTTTGGCTTGGTATATGTATGGCTTTTGGAATGATATATGCATGGCTTTTGGCATGATACATGCATGGCTTTATTTGATTGATATGCTTTGGTTGATTGTTCATCTTTTGCAACTAGATGTTGAAGACTTTGTTATGTCGTTGCTTTTATCTAGTGGGTTGTATCACCTGATGATATTTCAGAATCTTCTTGTTTTATCTACAAACTTTCACTTATGGTTTATTTACGTTTAATGAACGTTTTCTCAAGTTGTCTGTCAAGTTCAACTCTACAATGGTCTTTTTGGTTTTGTGAATTAACATATTCAGTCTTCTTGCTAACCTTGTTTTCGTTTTCATTTTAGTTCTTTTTCCTTTCATATACGTATTTAAATGAAATTTGAAACGTTAGATCAGGATAAATCTGAACTGGAACAAAGGTAAATTGCAATTCATCATTTAATGCTATTAGTATGCTCGAAACAATGCTAAAGTACAACGATGGTTTTGTGAACATTATGGTTATCTCTTGTCTTTAGCTCAGAAACGTAATGTCCATCAGAATGATGTCGATGTAGAAAGGTGGAAGTTTAGTTTACCTTCCCAACGTTGTCAACCCTGTAAATATGTTGCTGTTTAAAATTTCTTGTTAAATTGTTAATATTTTTATGTTAGAATGGTTATTGTTAATTACAAAATTGTTGTTGTTGAAAAAAAATATGGTGTTGTGTGGTTTTTTTTATTGAATTTGAAAAAAATAATAATTATGTTCTCTCTCTCTTTCTATCGATCTAAAAAAAGTTACCCCTCTCCTCTATCTGTTATCTCACTGTCGATCTGAAACCCTACCATGTTTTCCATCGCGTCCGCGCGTTAAGCATATAAAGCATTTCGTTGGCCAGTGTAGTCATTCTCGTTGACTCGACAAGATCTCAACAGTTCCAAAAGAAGATGGTCGCAACCAAGATTAAAAAGCTGAATGAAGCTATGGTCAACATTCAGAGGGTGAAGAATCATTTAATGGAAACCCACCCGGAGAGAAAGACGATGACGTTCATTCAAATGGCGCATGATCTAGTAGAAGAGGTCCTGAGAGAAGAAATACTTCTGGAAAGAACTGAATGGGAGGTGGCACAACTACTACAGCAGCAGCAGCAGCAGCAGCAACAACAGCAAAGACAACTTATACAGTCCAACAAACTACCTGACGGAGAAGTAAGTTGCAAGATTGACTGTGAAGAATTTGCTTTCTCTTTCACCCGAAAGAGACCTGCCTGTCTTAAAGCTGTGAGACCCATTGCTAAACGTGGCCGCCCTGCTGGAGCTGCTGCCACTGCTACTTCACCCATAAGAAGTTAAAAAAAACATAACTTCTTAAACCCAACGGTCCTTTTAAGGGCCACCCCAAATCTCTAGAAAAGATCACTACTCTCATATTGCCATATCTATATGTGTGTTTTATATGATTGTTTGTTTTGTGATGTTTTACCCAACAAAAAACCCTTTCCCTTGTATGTTTTGTGTTGTGTGAAAGTTTGTGTTTGATATAAAAAAAATTTAAAAAATAAAAAAATGGATGGTGCATATGTTGGATAGTATGTTGGCGTGATTTCATCCCTTTGTCATACCCTTTCGTCTGATAGCAGGTTTTTGGGGTTTTTAGGCAGCACACAAGGCATTTGGGATAGTGTGTTAGGTTTGGGTTTGGGTTTTGGATTTATTTGGGTTTGTATATAAAAAAATATAAAATAACAAAAAAAAATTAAAATGAGTTACGAAATTTTAGTACTATTTTTGATCTAAGTCAATTTTTTCCATTTTGTTTTTCCGGATTATTTTCAGTCTCCGCTAACGTCCGGTACAATTTCGGAATTTTAGTGTTACTTTTAGTCTCAGCCAATTTTTTCCATTTTTTTTTCCGGATTATTTTCAGTCTCCGCTAACGTCCGGTACAATTTCGGAATTTTAGTGTTACTTTTAGTCTAGGCCATTATAATCTAATGTTCCAGATTTTTTCTAGTCAACGCTAAAGTCCGTGACGGTTCCCGATGTTTAATACAGCTTTTAGTCACGTCCATTTTAGTGTTATTATGAGTTAGTTCCCTTGATAAAAGCTATTTATAACATAGGTACAATATATGCAAATTTACTGACACCTCCAACATGATCTGAGGTATAGGTAATGCTTTATATATAACTCTAGGCTATATAGATATAGCCACTAGGCAGAAGGTCATTTTTCCAATGATTGCCTACCCTGTTAAACTTCCCGTACGACCCCGTAGTGCCAACCCAAAATGTTAAAATTCCCGTAAGACCCCATAGTGTCCCCGCCATGTTAAAAATCCCATTGTACCTGTAGAGGCCCCAATGTTAATTTCCCATTGTACCTATACTGCACCCCACCCCCCGCCATGTTAATTTCTCGTATGACCCCAAGTGCCCCACTCTTTCTCGTATGACCCCAGCTACCCTCTCCAAGTTCAATTCCCCTTGTCCCTCGAGTGCCATCTCCATGTTAAATTTGCCTAGACCCTATAAATCTTTACCCTGTTTAACATAGGAGACCCCATCGACCCCCAATACCCACATCTAACTACTCACGTGGAATGCCAAGGGCATACCACGTAGAGGGCAATGCAGAATACTATTGTACTTCAGGTACTCGTGGAATGCCAAGGGAATACCTTACCTAATCCGATGCAGAATACTACTGTGCCTCTGGTACACGTGGCTTTTGGCATGATATATGCATGGCTTTTGGCATGATACATGTATGGCTTTTGGCATGATACATGCATGGCTTTTGACATGATATATGCATGGCTTTTGGCATGATACATGCATGGCTTTTGACATGATATATGCATGGCTTTTGGCATGATACATGTATGGCTTTTGACATGATACATGCATGGCTTTTGGTATGGTACATGCATGGCTTTTGGTAAGATATATGCATGGCTTTTGGCATGATACATGCATGGCTTTTGGAATGATATATGCATGACTTTTGGCATGGTACATGTATGGCTTTTGACATGATATATGCATAGTTTTTGGCATGATACATGCATGGTTTTTGACATGATATATGCATGGTTTTTGACATGATATATGCATGGTTTTTGGCATGATACATGCATGGTTTTTGACATGATATATGCATGGTTTTTGGCATGATATATGCATGGTTTTTGGCATGATACATGCATGGTTTTTGACATGATATATGCATGGTTTTTGGCATGATACATACATGGCTTTGGACATGATATATGCATGGTTTTTGGCATGATACATGCATGGTTTTTGGCATGATATATGCATGGCTTTTGGCATGGTATATGTATGGCTTGTGGTATGATGTAAGCATAACATTTGGCATGATACATGCATGGCTTTTGGCATAATACATGCATGACTTTTGGCATGATACCTGCATGACTTTTGGCATGATATATGCATGGTTTTTGACATGATATATGCATGGTTTTTGACATGATATATGCATGGTTTTTGGCATGATACATGCATGGCTTTTGACATAATATATGCATGGTTTTTGGCATGATACATGCATGGTTTTTGGCATGATATATGCGTGGCTTTTGGCATGGTATATGTATGGCTTTTGGCATGATGTAAGCATGACTTTTGGCATGATACCTGCATGACTTTTGGCATGATACATGCATGGTTTATGGCATGATATATGCAATACTTTTGGCATGGTATATGTATGGCTTTTGGCATGATGTAAACATGACTTTTGGCATGATGTAAGCATGACTTTTGGCATGATACATGCATGACTTTTGTCATGATACATGCATGACTTTTGGCATGATATATGTCTGTCTTTTGGCATGATACATGCATAGCTTTTGGCATGATACAGGCATGGCTTTTGGCATGATACATGCATGGTTTTTGGCATGATATATGCATGGCTTTTGGCATGTTATATGTATGGCTTGTGGTATGATGTAAGCATGACATTTGGCATGATACATGCATGGCTTTTGGCATAATACATGCATGACTTTTGGCATGATACCTGCATGACTTTTTGGCATGATATATGCATGGTTTTTGACATGATATATGCATGGTTTTTGACATGATATATGCATGGTTTTTGGCATGATACATGCATGGCTTTTGACATAATATATGCATGGTTTTTGGCATGATACATGCATGGTTTTTGGCATGATATATGCGTGGCTTTTGGCATGATATATGCATGGCTTTTGGCATGATACATACGCGGCTTTGGCATGATACATGCATGGCTTTTGGCTTGGTATATGTATGGCTTTTGGAATGATATATGCATGGCTTTTGGCATGATACATGCATGGCTTTATTTGATTGATATGCTTTGGTTGATTGTTCATCTTTTGCAACTAGATGTTGAAGACTTTGTTATGTCGTTGCTTTTATCTAGTGGGTTGTATCACCTGATGATATTTCAGAATCTTCTTGTTTTATCTACAAACTTTCACTTATGGTTTATTTACGTTTAATGAACGTTTTCTCAAGTTGTCTGTCAAGTTCAACTCTACAATGGTCTTTTTGGTTTTGTGAATTAACATATTCAGTCTTCTTGCTAACCTTGTTTTCGTTTTCATTTTAGTTCTTTTTTCCTTTCATATACGTATTTAAATGAAATTTGAAACGTTAGATCAGGATAAATCTGAACTGGAACAAAGGTAAATTGCAATTCATCATTTATGCTATTAGTATGCTCGAAACAATGCTAAAGTACAAACGATGGTTTTGTGAACATTATGGTTATCTCTTGTCTTTAGCTCAGAAACGTAATGTCCATCAGAATGATGTCGATGTAGAAAGGTGGAAGTTTAGTTTACCTTCCCCAACGTTGTCAACCCTGTTAAATATGTTGCTGTTAAAATTTCTTGTTAAATTGTTAATATTTTTATGTAGAATGGTTATTGTTAATTACAAAATTGTTGTTGTTGAAAAAAAATATGGTGTTGTGTGGTTTTTTTTATTGAATTTGAAAAAAATAATAATTATGTTCTCTCTCTCTTTCTATCGATCTAAAAAAAGTTACCCCTCTCCTCTATCTGTTATCTCACTGTCGATCTGAAACCCTACCATGTTTTCCCATCGCGTCCGCGCGTTAAGCATATAAAGCATTTCGTTGGCCAGTGTAGTCATTCTCGTTGACTTCGACAAGATCTCAACAGTTCCAAAAGAAGATGGTCGCAACCAAGATTACAAAGCTGAATGAAGCTATGGTCAACATTCAGATGGTGAAGAATCATTTAATGGAAACCCACCCGGATAGAAAGACGATACGTTCATTCAAATGGCGCATGATCTAGTAGAAGAGGTCCTGAGAGAAGAAATAACTTCTGGAAAGAACTGAATGGGAGGTGGCACAACTACTACAGCAGCAGCAGCAGCAGCAGCAACAACAGCAAAGACAACTTATACAGTCCAACAAACTACCTGACGGAGAAGTAAGTTGCAAGATTGACTGTGAAGAATTTGCTTTCTCTTTCACACCGAAAGAGACCTGCCTGTTCTTAAAGCTGTGAGACCCATTGCTAAACGTGGCCGCCCTGCTGGAGCTGCTGCCACTGCTACTTCACCCCATAAGAGAGTTAAAAAAAAACATAACTTCTTAAACCCAACGGTCCCTTTTAAGGCCACCCCAAATCTCTAGAAAAGATCACTACTCTCATATTGCCATATCTATATGTGTGTTTTATATGATTGTTTGTTTTGTGATGTTTTACACCGAAACAAAAAACCCTTTCCCTTGTATGTTTTGTGTTGTGTGAAAGTTTGTGTTTGATATAAAAAAAATTTAAAAAATAAAAAAATGGATGGTGCATATGTTGGATAGTATGTTGTGCGTGATTTCATCCCTTTGTCATACCCTTTCGTCTGATAGCAGGTTTTTGGGGTTTTTAGGCAGCACACAAGGCATTTGGGATAGTGTGTTAGGTTTGGGTTTGGGTTTTGGATTTATTTGGGTTTGTATATAAAAAAATATAAAATAACAAAAAAAAATTAAAATGAGTTACGAAATTTTAATACTATTTTTGATCTAAGTCAATTTTTTCCATTTTGTTTTTCCGGATTATTTTCAGTCTCCGCTAACGTCCGGTACAATTTCGGAATTTTAGTGTTACTTTTAGTCTCAGCCAATTTTTTCCATTTTTTTTTCCGGATTATTTTCAGTCTCCGCTAACGTCCGGTACAATTTCGGAATTTTAGTGTTACTTTTAGTCTAGGCCATTATAATCTAATGTTCCAGATTTTTTCTAGTCAACGCTAAAGTCCGTGACGGTTCCCGATGTTTAATACAGCTTTTAGTCACGTCCATTTTAGTGTTATTATGAGTTAGTTCCCTTGATAAAAGCTATTTATAACATAGGTACAATATATGCAAATTTACTGACACCTCCAACATGATCTGAGGTATAGGTAATGCTTTATATATAACTCTAGGCTATATAGATATAGCCACTAGGCAGAAGGTCATTTTTCCAATGATTGCCTACCCTGTTAAACTTCCCGTACGACCCCGTAGTGCCAACCCAAAATGTTAAAATTCCCGTAAGACCCCATAGTGTCCCCGCCATGTTAAAAATCCCATTGTACCTGTAGAGGCCCCAATGTTAATTTCCCATTGTACCTATACTGCCCCCCCCCCCCGCCATGTTAATTTCTCGTATGACCCCAAGTGCCCCACTCTTTCTCGTATGACCCCAGCTACCCTCTCCAAGTTCAATTCCCCTTGTCCCTCGAGTGCCATCTCCATGTTAAATTTGCCTAGACCCTATAAATCTTTACCCTGTTTAACATAGGAGACCCCATCGACCCCCAATACCCACATCTAACTACTCACGTGGAATGCCAAGGGCATACCACGTAGAGGGCAATGCAGAATACTATTGTACTTCAGGTACTCGTGGAATGCCAAGGGAATACCTTACCTAATCCGATGCAGAATACTACTGTGCCTCTGGTACACGTGGCTTTTTGGCATGATATATGCATGGCTTTTGGCATGATACATGTATGGCTTTTGGCATGATACATGCATGGCTTTTGACATGATATATGCATGGCTTTTGGCATGATACATGCATGGCTTTTGACATGATATATGCATGGCTTTTGGCATGATACATGTATGTGCTTTTGACATGATACATGCATGGCTTTGGTATGGTACATGCATGGCTTTTGGTAAGATATATGCATTGCTTTTGGCATGATACATGCATGGCTTTTGGAATGATAAATGCATGACTTTTGGCATGGTACATGTATGGCTTTTGACATTATATATGCATAGTTTTTTGGCATGATACATGCATGGTTTTTTGACATGATATATGCATGGTTTTTGACATGATATATGCATGGTTTTTTGGCATGATACATGCATGGTTTTTTGACATGATATATGCATGGTTTTTGGCATGATACATACATGGCTTTTGGACATGATATATGCATGGTTTTTTGGCATGATACATGCATGGTTTTTGGCATGATATATGCATGGCTTTGTGGCATGGTATATGTATGGCTTGTGGTATGATGTAAGCATGACATTTGGCATGATACATGCATGGCTTTTGGCATAAAACATGCATGACTTTTGGCATGATACCTGCATGACTTTTGGCATGATATATGCATTGGTTTTTTGACATGATATATGCATGGTTTTTGACATTGATATATGCATGGGTTTTTGGCATGATACATGCATGGCTTTTGACATACATATATGCATGGTTTTTGGCATGATTACATGCATGGTTTTTGGCATGATATATGCGTGGCTTTTGGCATGGTATATGTATGGCTTTTTGGCATGATGTAAGCATGACTTTTGGCATGATACCTGCATGACTTTTGGCATGATACATGCATGGTTTATGGCATGATATATGCAATACTTTTGGCATGGTATAGTGTATGGCTTTTGGCATGATGTAAAAATGACTTTTGGCATGATGTAAGCATGACTTTTGGCATGATACTTGCATGACTTTTGTCATGATACATGCATGACTTTTGGCATGATATATGTCTGTCTTTTGGCATGATACATGCATAGCTTTTGGCATGATACAGGCATGGCTTTTGGCATGATACATGCATGGTTTTTGGCATGATATATGCATGGCTTTTGGGCATGGGTATATGTATGGCTGTGGGTATGATGTAAGCATGACATTTGGCATGATACATGCATGGCTTTTGGCATAATACATGCATGACTTTTGGCATGATACCTGCATGACTTTTGGCATGATATATGCATGGTTTTTGACATGATATATGCATGGTTTTTGACATGATATATGCATGGTTTTTTGACATGAGACATGCATGGCTTTTGACATAAATATGCATGGTTTTTGGCATGATACATGCATGGTTTTGGCATGATATATGCTTGGCTTTTGGCATGATATATGCAATGGCTTTTGGCATGATACATACGCGGCTTTGCATGATACATGCATGGCTTTTGGCTTGGTATATGTATGGCTTTTGGAATGATATATGCATGGCTTTTGGCATGATACATGCATGGCTTTATTTTGATTGATATGCTTTGGTTGATTGTTCATCTTTTGCAACTAGATGTTGAAGACTTTGTTATGTCGTTGCTTTTATCTAGTGGGGTTGTATCACCTGATGATATTTTCAGAATCTTCTTGTTTTATCTACAAACTTTCACTTATGGTTTATTTACGTTTAATGAACGTTTTTCTCAAGTTGTCTGTCAAGTTCAACTCTACAATGGTCTTTTTGGTTTTGTGAATTAACATATTCAGTCTTCTTGCTAACCTTGTTTTCGTTTTCATTTTAGTTCTTTTTCCTTTCATATACGTATTTAAATGAAATTTGAAACGTTAGATCAGGATAAATCTGAACTGGAACAAAGGTAAATTGCAATTCCATCATTTAATGCTATTAGTATGCTCGAAACAATGCTAAAGTACAACGATGTTTTGTGAACATTATGGTTATCTCTTGTCTTTAGCTCAGAAACGTAATGTCCATCAGAATGATGTCGATGTAGAAAGGTGGAAGTTTAGTTTACCTTCCCAACGTTGTCAACCCTGTAAATATGTTGCTGTTTAAAATTTCTTGTTAAATTTGTTAATATTTTTATGTTAGAATGGTTATTGTTAATTAAAAAATTGTTGTTGTTGAAAAAAAATATGGTGTTGTGTGGTTTTTTTTATTGAATTTGAAAAAAATAATAATTATGTTCTCTCTCTCTTTCTATCGATCTAAAAAAAGTTACCCCTCTCCTCTATCTGTTTCTCTCACTGTCGATCTGAAACCTACCATGTTTTCCATCGCGTCCGCGCGTTAAGCATATAAAGCATTTCGTTGGCCAGTGTAGTCATTCTCGTTGACTCGACAAGATCTCAACAGTTCCAAAAGAAGATGGTCGCAACCAAGATTACAAAGCTGAATGAAGCTATGGTCAACATTCAGAGGGTGAAGAATCATTTAATTGGAAACCCACCCGGAGAGAAAGACGATGACGTTCATTCAAATGGCGCATGATCTAGTAGAAGAGGTCCTGAGAGAAGAAATACTTCTGGAAAGAACTGAATGGGAGGGGTGTCACAACTACTACAAGCAGCAGCAGCAGCAGCAGCAACAACAGCAAAGACAACTTATACAGTCCCAACAAACTACCTGACGGAGAAGTAAGTTGCAAGATTGACTGTGAAGAATTTGCTTTTCTCTTTCAACCCGAAAGAGACCTGCCTGTCTTAAAGCTGTGAGACCCATTGCTAAACGTGGGCCGCCCTGCTGGTGCTGCTGCCCACTGCTACTTCACCCATAAGAAGTTAAAAAAAAACATAACTTCTTAAACCCAACGGTCCTTTTAAGGGCCACCCCAAATCTCTAGAAAAGATCACTACTCCTCATATTGCCATATCTATATGTGTGTTTTATATGATTGTTTGTTTAGGTTGATGTTTTACCCAACAAAAAACCCTTTCCCTTGTATGTTTTGTGTTGTGTGAAAGTTTGTGTTTTGATATAAAAAAAATTTAAAAAATAAAAAAATGGATGGTGCATATGTTGGATAGTATGTTGGCGTGATTTCATCCCTTTGTCATACCCTTTCGTCTGATAGCAGGTTTTTGGGGTTTTTTAGGCAGCACACAAGGCATTTGGGATAGTGTGTTAGGTTTGGGTTTGGGGTTTTGGATTTATTTGGGTTTGTATATTAAAAAATATAAAATAACAAAAAAAAATTAAAATGAGTTACGAAATTTTAGTACTATTTTTGATCTAAAGTCCATTTTTATTCCATTTTGTTTTTCCGGATTATTTTCAAGTCTCCGCTTACGTCCGGTTCAATTTCGGAATTTTAGTGTTACTTTTAGTCTCAGCCAATTTTTTCCATTTTTTTTTTCGGGATTATTTTCAGTCTCCGCTAACGTCCGGACAATTTCGGAATTTTAGTGTTACTTTTTAGTCTAGGCCATTATATCTACTAATGTTCCGGATTTTTTCTAGTCAACGCTAATGTCCGTGACGGTTCCCGATGTTTAATACAGCTTTTAGTCACGTCCATTTTAGTGTTATTATGAGTTTAGTTCCCTTGATAAAAAGCTATTTATAAAACATAGGGTACAATATATGCAAATTTACTGACAACCTCCAACATGATCTGAGGTATAGGTAATGCTTTATATATAACTCTAGGGCTATATAGATATAGCCACTAGGCAGAAGGGGTCATTTTTTCCAATGATTGCCTACCCTGTTAACTTCCCGTACGACACCCGTAGTGCCAACCCAAAATGTTAAAATTCCCGTAAGACCCCATAGTGTCCCCGCCATGTTAAAAATCCCATTGTACCTGTAGAGGCCCACAATGTTAATTTCCCTTGTACCTATACCTGCCCCCCCCCCCCCCCCGCCATGTTAATTTCTCGTATGACCCCAAGTGCCCCACGTCTTTCTCGTATGACCCCAGCTACCCTCTCCAAAGTTCAATTCCCCATGTCCCTCGAGTGCCATCTCCATGTTAAATTTGCCTATACCCTATAAATCTTTAACCACTTGTTAACATAGGAGACCCCATCGACCCCCAATACCCACATCTAACTACTCACGTGGAATGCCAAGGGCATACCACGTAGAGGGCAATGCAGAATACTATTGTACTTTCAGGTACTCGTGGAATGCCAAGGGGAATACCTTACCTAATCCGATGCAGAATACTACTGTGCCTCTGGGTACACGTGGTCTTTGGCCATGATTATATGCATGGCTTTTGGGCATGATAAACATGTATTGGCTTTTTGGCATGATACATGGCATAGGCTTTTGGACATGATATATGCATGGCTTTTTTGGCATGATACATGCATGGGCTTTTGACATGATATATGCATGGCTTTTTGGCATGATACATGTAATGGCTTTTGACATGATACATGCATGGGCTTTTGGTATGGTACTGCATGCTTTTGGTAAGATATATGCATGGGCTTTTGGCATGATACATGCATGGCTTTTGGGAATGATATATGCATGACTTTTGGGCATGGTACATGTATGGCTTTTGACATGATATATGCATATTTTTTGGCATGATACATGCATGGTTTTTGACATGATATATGCATGGTTTTTGACATGATATATGCATGGTTTTTTGGCATGATACATGCATGGTTTTTGACATGATAATATGCATGGTTTTTGGCATGATACATACATGTCTTTGGACATGATATATGCATGGTTTTGTTGGCATGATACGAGCATGGTTTTTTTGGCATGATATATGCATGGCTTTTGGCATGGTATATGTATGGCTTGTGTATGATGTAAGCATGACATTTGGCATGATACATGCATGGCTTTTGCATAATACATGCATGACTTTTGGCATGATACCTGCATGACTTTTGGCATGATATATGCACACGTTTTTGACATGATATATGCATGGTTTTTGACATGATATTATGCCATGGGTTTTTGGGCATGATACATGCATGCTTTTGACATAATATATGCATGGTTTTTGGCATGATTTCATGCATGGGTTTTTGGCATGATATATGCTTGGCTTTTGGCATGGTATATGTATGGCTTTTGGCATGATGTAAGCATGACTTTTGGCATGATACCTGCATACTTTTGGCATGATACATGCAATGGTTTATGCATGATATATGCAATACTTTTGGCATTGTATATGTATGGCTTTTGGCATGATGTAAACATGACTTTTGGCATGATGTAAGCATGACTTTTGGCATGATACATGCATGACTTTTGTCATGATACACTGCATGACTTTTGGCATGATATATGTCTGTCTTTTGGCATGATACATGCATAGCTTTTGGCATGATACATGCATGGCTTTTGTCATGATACATGCATGGTTTTTTGGCATGATATATGCATGGCTTTTGGCATGGTATAATGTATGGCTTGTGGTATGATGTAAGCATGACATTTGGCATGATACATGCATGGCTTTTGGCATAATACATGCATGACTTTTGGCATGATACCTGCATGACTTTTGGCAATGATATATGCATGGTTTTTGACATGATATATGCATGGTTTTTTGACAATGATATATGCATGGTTTTTGGCAATGATACATGCATGGCTTTTGACATAATATATGCATGGTTTTTGGCATGATACATGCGATGTGTTTTTGGCATGATATATGCATGGCTTTTGGCATGATATATGCATGGCTTTTGGCATGATACAGACGCGGCTTTGGCATGATACATGCACTGGCTTTTGGCTTGGGTATATGTTATGGCTTTTGGAATGATATATGCATGGCTTTTGGCATGATACATGCATGGCTTTATTTGATTGATATGCTTTGGTTGATTTGTTCATACTTTTGCAACTAGATGTTGAAGACTTTGTTATGTCGTTGCTTTTATCTAGTGGGTTGTATCACCTGATGGATTATTTCAGAATCTTCTTGTTTTATCTACAAACTTTCACCTTATGGTTTATTTACGTTTAATGAACGTTTCTCTCATGTTGTCTGTCAAGTTCAACTCTACAATGGTCTTTTTGGTTTTGTGAATTAACAATTCAGTCTTCTTGCTAACCTTGTTTTCGTTTTCATTTTAGTTCTTTTTCCTTTCTTATACGTATTTAAATGAAATTTGAAACGTCTAGATCAGGATAAATCTGAACGTGAACAAAGGTAAATTGCAATTCATCATTTAATGCTATTAGTAATGCTCCGAAACAATGCTAAGTACAACGATGGTTTTGTGAAACATTATGGTTATCTCTTGTCTTTAGCTCAGAAACGTAATGTCCATCAGAATGATGTCGATGTAGAAAGGTGGAAGTTTAGTTTACCTTTCCCAAACGTTGTCAACCCTGTAAATATGTTGCTGTTTTAAAATTTTCTTGTTAAATTTGTTAATAATTTTATGTTAGAATGGTTTATTGTTTAATTACAAAATTGTTGTGTTGTTGAAAAAAAATATGGGGTTGTGTGGTTTTTTTATTGAATTTGAAAAAAAATAATAATTAATGTTCTCTCTCTCTTTCTATCGATCTAAAAAAAAGTTGACCCCTCTCCTCTATCTGTTATCTCACTGTCGATCTGAAACCCTACCATGTTTTCCATCGCGTGCCCGCGCGTTAAGCAATATAAAGCATTCGTTGGCCAGTGTAGTCATTCTCGGTTTGACTCGACAAGATCTCAACAGTTCCAAAAGAAGATGGTCGCAACCAAGATTACAAAGCCTGAATGAAGCTATGGTCAACATTCAGAGGGTGAAGAATCACTTAATGGAAACCCACCCGGAGAGAAAGACGATGAACGTTCATTCAAATGGCGCATGATCTAGTAGAAGAGGTCCTGAGAGAAGAAATACTTCTGGAAAGAACTGAATGGGTAGGTGGTCACAACTACTACAGCAGCAGCATCAGCAGCAGCACAACAACAGCAAAGACAACTTAACAGTCCATCAAACTACCTGACGGAGAAGTAAGTTGCAAGATTGACTGTGAAGAATTTGCTTTCCTCTTTCACCCGAAAGAGACCTGCCTGTCTTAAAGCTGTGAGACCCATTGCTAAACGTGGGCCGCCCTGCTGGAGCTGCTGCCACTGCATGACTTCAAACCCATAAGAAGTTAAAAAAAACATAACTTCTTAAACCCAACGGCTCCTTTTAGGGCCACCCCAAATCTCTAGAAAAGATTCACTACTCTCATATTGCCATATCTATATGTGTGTTTTATATGATTGGTTTTGTTTTGTGATGTTTTACCCAACAAAAAAACCCCTTTCCCTTGTATGCTTTGTGTTGTTGTGAAAGTTTGTGTTTGATATAAAAAAAAATTTAAAAATAAAAAAATGGATGGTGCATATGTTGGATAGTATGTTGGCGTGATTTCATCCCTTTGTCATACCCTTTCGTCTGATAGCAGGTTTTTTGGGTTTTTTAGGCAGCACACAAGGCAGTTTGGGATAGTGTGTTAGGTTTGGTTTGGGTTTTGGATTTATTTGGGTTTGTATATAAAAAAAATAAAATAAACAAAAAAAAATTAAACAATGAGTTACGAAATTTTAGGTACTATTTTTGATCTAAGTCAATTTTTTCCATTTTTGTTTTTCCGGAATTATTTTCAGTCCTCCGCCTAACGTCCGGTACAATTCGGAATTTTAGTGTTACTTTTAGTCTCAGCCAATTTTTTTCCATTTTTTTTTCCGGATTATTTTTCAGTCTCCGCTAACGTCCGGTACAATTTCGGATTTTAGTGTTACTTTTAGTCTAGGGCCATTATAATCTAATGTTCCAGATTTTTCTAGTCAACGCTAAAGTCCGTGACGGTTCCCGATGTTAATACAGCTTTTAGTCACGTTCCATTTTAGTGTTTTTATGAGTTAGTTTCCCTTTGATAAAAGCTATTTATAACATAGGTACAATATATGCAAATTTTACTGACACCTCCGAACATGATCTGAGGTATAGGTAATGCTTTATATATACTCTAGGCTATAGAGATATAGCCACTAGGCAGAAAGGTTCATTTTTTCCAATGATTGCCTACCCTGTTAAACTTCCCGTACGACCTCCGTAGTGCCAACCCAAAATGTTAAATTCCGTAAGACCCCATAGTGTCCCCGCCATGTTAAAAAATTCCATTGTACCTGTAGAGGCCCCAATGTTAATTTCCCATTGTACCTATACTGCCCCCCCCCCCGCCATGTTAATTTCTCGTATGACCCCAAGTGCCCCACTCTTTCTCGTATGACCCCAGCTACCCTCTTCCAAGTTCAATTCCCCTTGTCCCTCGAGTGCCATCTCCATGTTAAATTTGCCTAGACCCTATAAATCTTTACCCTGTTTAAACATAGAGACCCCATCGACCCCCAATACCCACATCTAACTACTCACGTGGAATGCCAAGGGCATACCACGTAGAGAGGGCAATGCAGAATACTATTGTACTTCAGGTACTCGTGGAATGCCAAGGGAATACCTTACCTAATCCGATGCAGAATACTACTGTGCCTCTGGTACACGTGGCTTGTGGCATGATATATGCATGGCTTTTTGGCATGATACAATGTATGGCTTTTGGATGAATACATGCATGGCTTTTGAGCATGAATATATGCATGGCTTTTGGCATGATACATGCATGGCTTTTGGACATGATATATGCATGGCTTTTGGCGATGATACATGTATGGCTTTTGACATGATACATGCATGGCTTTTTGGTATGATTACATGCATAGGCTTTTGGTAAGATATATGCATGGCATTTGGCATGATACATGCATGGCTTTTGGAATGATATATGCATAGCTTATTTGGGGCATGGTACATGTATGGCTTTTGACATGATATATGCATAGTTTTTTGGCATGATACATGCATGGTTTTTTGACATGATATATGCATGGTTTTTGACATGATATAGGCATGGTTTTTGGCAATGATACATGCATGGTTTTTGACATGATATATGCATTGGTTATTGGCAGATGATACATACATGGCTTTGGACATGATATATGCATGGGTTTTTGGCATGATACATGCATGGTTTTTGGCATGATTATGCATGGCTTTTGGCATGGTATATGTATGGTATGGCTTGTGGTATGATGTAAAGCATGAGAATTTGGCATGATACATGCATGGCTTTTTGGCATAATACATGCAAGACTTTTGGCATGATACCTGCATGACTTTTGGCATGATATATGCATGGTTTTTGACATGATATATGCATGGATTTTGACATGATATATGCATGGTTTTTGGCATGATACATGCATGGGCTTTTTGACATAATATATGCATGGTTTTTGGCATGATACATGCCATGGTTTTTGGTGCATGATATATGCGTGGCTTTTGGCATGGTATATGTATGGCTTTTGGCATGATGTAAGCATGACTTTTGCATGATACCTGCATGACTTTTGGCATGACTACATGCATATGGTTTATGGGCATGAATATATGCAAGTACTTTTGGCATGGTATACTGTATGGCTTTTGGCATGGATGTGTAAACATGACTTTTGGCATGATGTAAGCATGACATATGGCATGATACAGTGCATGACGTTTTGTCAGTGATACATGCATGACTTTTTGGCATGATATATGTTCTTCTTTTTGGCATGATACATGCATAGCTTTTTGGCATGATACAGGCATGGCTTTTGGCATGATACATGCATGGTTTTATGGCATGATATATGCATGGCTTTTGGCATGGTATATGTATGTGCTTGTGGTATGATGTAAGCATGACATTTGGCATGATACATGCAATGGCTTTTGGTCATAATACATGCATGACTTTTGGCATTGATACCTGCATGACTTTTGGCGATGATATATGCATGGTTTTTGACATGATAGTATGCATGGTTTTTGACATGATAGTATGCCATGGTTTTTGGCATGTATACATGCATGGCTTTTGACCATAATATAGCATTAGGTTTTTGGCGATTGATACATGCATGGTTTTTTGGCATGATATATGCGTGGCATTTTGACATGATATATGCATGCTTTTTGCATGATACATACGCGGCTTTGGCATATGATACATGCATGGCTTTTTGGCTTTGTATATGTATGGCTTTTGGAATGATATATGCATGGCTTTTGGCATGATACATGCGATGGTCTTTATTTTATTGATATGCTTTGGTTGATTGTTCATCATTTGCAACTAGATGTTGAAGACTTTGTTATGTCGTTGCTTTTATCTATTGTGGTTTGTATCACCTGATGATATTTCAGAATCTTCTTGTTTTATCTACAAACTTTCACTTATGGTTTATTTACGTTTAATGAACGTTTTCTCAAGTTGTCTGTCAAGTTTCAACTCTACAAATGGTCTTTTTTGGTTTTGTGATATTAACATATTCAGTCTTCTTGCTAACCTTGTTTTCGTTTTCATTTTAGTTCTTTTTCCTTTCATATACGTATTTAAATGAAATTTGAAACGTTTAGATCAGGATAAATCGAACTGGAACAAAGGTAAATTGCAATTCATCATTTAATGCTATTAGTATGCTCGAAACAATGCTAAAGTACAACGATGGTTTTTGTGAACATTATGGTTATCTCTTGTCTTCTAGCTCAGACAACGTAATGTCCATTCAGAAAGATTGTCCGATGTAGAAAGGTGGATAGTTTAGTTACCTTCCCAACGTTGTGTCAACCCTGTAGTAATATGTTGCTGTTATAAAATTTCTTGTTTAAATTGTTAATATTTTATTTTAGAATGGTTATTGTTAATTACAAAAAATTGATGTATGTGTGAAGTAGATAAATATTGGTTGTTGTGTGTGTTTTTTTTTTGAATTTGAAAAAAATAAATATTATGTTCATCTCTCCTCTTTCTATCGATCTAAAAAAAGTACCCCTCTCCTCTATCTGTTATCTCATACTGTCGATGCTGACACCCTACCATGTGTTTCGCCATCGCGTACGCGCGTCGGCGTTTAATGCCATATAAAGCATTTCGTTGGGCCAGTGTAGTCATTCTCGTTGACTCGACAAGATAATGCTCTAACAGTTCCAAAAGAAGATGGTCGCAAGACCAAGATTACAAAGCTGAATGAAGCTATTCTGGAACAATTCAGAGTAGGGGTGAAGATTCATTTTAATGGAAAACCCACCCCGGATGAGAAAGACGATGACGTTCATTCAAAGATGGCGGCATGATCTAGTAGAAGAGGTCCTGAGAGAAGAAATACTTCTGGAATGAATCTGAATGGGAGGTGGCACAACTACTACAGCGAGCAGCGAGCAGCAGCAACAACAACAGCAAAGACAACTTATACAGTCCAACAAACTACCTGACGGAGAAGTAGAGTTGGCCAAGATTGACTGGTGAAGAATTTGCTTTCTCTTTCATCACCCGAAAGAGACCTGCCTGTCTTAAAGCTGTGAGAACCATTGCTAAACTTGGCACGCCCTGCTGGAGCTGCTGCCACATGCTACTTCATCACCCCATAAGAAGTTAAAAAAAAACATAACTTCTTAAACCCAACGGTCCCTTTTAAGGGCCCACCCAAATCTCTAGAAAAGATCACTACTCTCATATTGCCATATCTATATATGTGTTGTTTTTATATGATTGTTTGTTTTGTTGATGTTTTTACCCAACATAAAACCACTTTTCCCTTGGTATGTTTTGTGTTGTGTGTAAGTTTGTGTTTGATATAAAAAAAATATTTAAAAAAATAAAAAAAATTGGATGTGCATATTTTGGATAGTATGTTTGGCGTGATTTCATCCCTTTGTCATACACCCTTTTCGTCTGATAGCAGGTTTTTTGGGGTTTTTAGGCAGCACACAAGGCATTTGGGATAGTGTGTTAGGGTTGGGGTTTGGGTTTTGGATTTATTTGGGTTTGTATATAAAAAAATATAAAATAACAAAAAAAATTTAAAATGAGTTACGATATTTTAGTACTATTTTGGGTTCTAAGTCAATTTTTTCCATTTTGGTTTTCCGGATTTATTTTTCAGTCTCCGCTAACGTCCGGTACAATTTTCGGAATTTTAGTGTTACTTTTAGTCTCACCCAATTTTTCCATTTTTTTTTTCCGGATTATTTTCAGTCTGCCGCTAACGTCCGGTACAATTTCGGAATTTTAGTGTTACTTGTAGTCTAGGCCATTATAATCTAATGTTCCGGGATTTTTTCTAGTCAACGCTAAAGTCCGTGACGGTTCCCGATGTTTAATACAGCTTTTAGTCACGTCCATTTAGTGTGTATTATGAGTTAGTTCCCTGATAAAAGCTATTTATAACATAGGTTACAATATATGCAAATTTACTGACACCCCTCCAACATGATCTGAGGTATAAGGTAATGCTTTATATTAACTCTAGGCTATATAGATATAGCCACTAGGCAGAAGGTCATTTTTCCAATGATTGCCTACCCTGTTAAACTTCCCGTACGACCCCGTAGTGCCAACCCAAAATGTTAAAATTCCCGTAAGACCCCATAGTGTCCCCGCCATGTTAAAAATCCCATTGTACCTGTAGAGGCCCCAATGTTAATTTCCCATTGTACCTATACTGCCCCCCCCCCCCGCCATGTTTTAATTTCTCGTATGACCCCAAGTGCCCCACTCTTTCTCGTATGACCCCATCTACCCTCTCCAAGTTCAATTCCCCTTGTCCCTCGAGTGCCATCTCCATGTTAAATTTGCCTAGACCCTATAAATCTTTACCACTGTTTAACATAGGAGACCCCATCGACCCCCAATACCCACATCTAACTACTCACGTTGAATGCCAAGGGCATACCACGTAGAGGGGAATGCAGAATAACTATTGTACTTCAGGTACTCGTGGAATGCCAAGGGAATACCTTATCCTAAATCCGATGCAGAATACTACTGTGCCTCTGGTACACGTGGCTTTTGGCATGATATATGCATGGCTTTTGGCATGATACATGTATGGCTTTTGGCATAATACATGCATGGCTTTTTGACATGATATAATGCATGGCTTTTGGCATGATACATGCATGGCTTTTGACATGATATATGCATGGCTTTTGGCATGATACATGTATGGCTTTTGACATGATACATGCATGGCTTTTGGTATGGTACATGCATGGCTTTTGGTAAGATATATGCATGGCTTTTGGCATGATACATGCATGGCTTTTGGCATAATACATGCATGACTTTTGGCATGGTACATGTAATGGCTTTTGACATGATATATGCATTGATTTTGGCATGATACATGCATGGTTTTTGACATGATATATGCATGGTTTTTGGACAAGATATATGCATGGTTTTTGGCATGATACATGCATGGTTTTTTGGACATGATATATGCATGGTTTTTGGCATGATACTATGGACAAAATATGCATGGTTTTTGGCATGATATATGCATGGCTTTTGGCATGGTATATGTTATGGCTTGTGGTATGATGTAAGCATGACATTTGGCATGATACATGCATGGCTTTTGGCATAATACATGCTATGACTTTTGGCATGATACCTGCTATGACTTTTGGCATGATTATAATGCAATGGTTTTTTGACATGATATATGCATGGTTTTTGACATGATATATGCATGGTTTTTGGCATGATACATGCATGTGCTTTTGACATAATATATGCATGGTTTTTGGCATGATAACATGCATGGTTTTTTGGCATGATATATGCGTGGCTTTTGGCATGGTATATGTATGGCTTTTGGCCATGATGTAAAGCATGACTTTTGGCATGATACCTGCATGACTTTTGGCATGATACATGCATGGTTTATGGCATGATAAATGCAATACTTTTTGGCATGGTATATGTATGGCTTTTGGCATGATGTAAACATGACTTTTTGGCATGATGTAAGCAGTGACTTTTGGCATGATACATGCATGACTTTTTGTCATGATACATGCATGACTTTTGGCATGATATATGTCTGTCTTTTGGCATGATACATGCATAGCTTTTGGCATGATACAGGCATGGCTTTTGGCATGATACATGCATGGTTTTTGGCATGATATATGCATGGCTTTTGGCATGGTATATGTATGGCTTGTGGTATGATGTAAGCATGACATTTGGCATGATACATGCATGGCTTTTGGCATAATACATGCATGACTTTTGGCATGATACCTGCATGACTTTTGGCATGATATATGCATGGTTTTTGACATGATTATATGCATGGTTTTTGACATGATATATGCATGGTTTTTGGCATGATACATGCATGGCTTTTGACATAATATATGCATGGTTTTTGGCATGATACATGCATGGTTTTTGGCATGATATATGCGTGGCTTTTGGCATGATATATGCATGGCTTTTGGCATGATACATACGCGGCTTTGGCATGATACATGCATGGCTTTTGGCTTGGTATATGTATGGCTTTTGGAATGATATATGCATGGCTTTTGGCATGATACATGCATGGCTTTATTTGATTGATATGCTTTGGTTGATTGTTCATCTTTTGCAACTAGATGTTGAAGACTTTGTTATGTCGTTGCTTTTATCTAGTGGGTTGTATCACCTGATGATATTTCAGAATCTTCTTGTTTTATCTACAAACTTTCACTTATGGTTTATTTACGTTTAATGAACGTTTTCTCAAGTTGTCTGTCAAGTTCAACTCTACAATGGTCTTTTTGGTTTTGTGAATTAACATATTCAGTCTTCTTGCTAACCTTGTTTTCGTTTTCATTTTAGTTCTTTTTCCTTTCATATACGTATTTAAATGAAATTTGAAACGTTTAGATCAGGATAAATCTGAAACTGGAACAAAGGTAAATTGCAATTCATCATTTAATGCTATTAGTATGCTCGAAACAATGCTAAAGTACAACGATGGTTTTGTGAACATTATGGTTATCTCTTGTCTTTAGCTCAGAAAAGTAATGTCCATCAGAATGATGTCGATGTAGAAAGGTGGAAGTTTAGTTTACCTTCCCAACGTTGTCAACCCTGTAAATATGTTGCTGTTTAAAATTTCTTGTTAAATTGTTAATATTTTTATGTTAGAATGGTTATTGTTAATTACAAAATTTTTGTTGTTGAAAAAAATAAATATGTGTTGTGTGGTTTTTTTTATGAATTTGAAAAAAATAATAATTATGTTCTCTCTCTCTTTCTATCGATCTAAAAAAAGTTACCCCTCTCCTCTATCTGTTATCTCACTGTCGATCTGAAACCCTACCATGTTTTTCCATCGCGTCCGCGCGTTAAGCATATAAAGCATTTCGTTGGCCAGTGTAGTCATTCTCGTTGACTCGACAAGATCTCAACAGTTCCAAAAGAAGATGGTCGCAACCAAGATTACAAAGCTGAATGAAGCTATGGTCAACATTCAGAGGGTGAAGAATCATTTAATGGAAACCCACCCGGAGAGAAAGACGATGACGTTCATTCAAATGGCGCATGATCTAGTAGAAGAGGTCCTGAGAGAAGAAATACTTCTGGAAAGAACTGAATGGGAGGTGGCACAACTACTACAGCAGCAGCAGCAGCAGCAGCAACAACAGCAAAGACAACTTATACAGTCCAACAAACTACCTGACGGAGAAGTAAGTTGCAAGATTGACTGTGAAGAATTTGCTTTCTCTTTCACACCGAAAGAGACCTGCCTGTCTTAAAGCTGTGAGACCCATTGCTAAAAACGTGGCCGCCCTGCTGGAGCTGCTGCCTACTTATGCTACTTCACAACCATAAGAAGTTAAAAAAAACATAACTTCTTAAACCCAACGGTCCTTTTAAGGGCCACCCCTAATCTCTAGAAAAGATCACTACTCTCATATTGCCATATCTATATGTGGTGTTTTATATGATTGTTTGTTTTGGTGATGTTATTACCCAACAAAAAACCCTTTCCCTTGTATGTTTTGTGTTGTGTGAAAGTTTGTGTTTGATATAAAAAAAATTTAAAAAATAAAAAAATGGATGGTGCATATGTTGGATAGTATGTTGGCGTGATTTCATCCCTTTGTCATACCCTTTCGTCTGATAGCAGGTTTTTGGGGGTTTTTAGGCAGCACACAAGGCATTTGGGGATAGTGTGTTAGTTTGGGTTTGGGTTTTGGATTTATTTGGGTTTGTATATATAAAAAATATAAAATAACAAAAAAAAATTAAAATGAGTTACGAAATTTTAGTACTATTTTTGATCTAAGTCAATTTTTTCCATTTTGTTTTTTCCGGATTATTTTCAGTCTTCCGCTAACGTCCGGTACAATTTCGGAATTTTAGTGTTACATTTAGTCTCAGCCAATTTTTTTCCATTTTTTTTTCCGGATTATTTTCAGTCTCCGCTAACGTCCGGTACAATTTCGGAATTTTAGTGTTACTTTTAGTCTAGGCCATTATAATCTAATGTTCCAGATTTTTTCTAGTCAACGCTAAAGTCCGTGACGGTTCCCGATGTTTAATACAGCTTTTAGTCACGTCCATTTTAGTGTTATTATGAGTTAGTTCCCTTGATAAAAGCTATTTATAACATAGGTACAATATATGCAAATTTACTGACACCTCCAACATGATCTGAGGTATAGGTAATGCTTTATATATAACTCTAGGCTATATAGATATAGCCACTAGGCAGAAGGTCATTTTTCCAATGATTGCCTACCCTGTTAAACTTCCCGTACGACCCCGTAGTGCCAACCCAAAATGTTAAAATTCCCGTAAGACCCCATAGTGTCCCCGCCATGTTAAAAATTCCATTGTACCTGTAGAGGCCCCAATGTTAATTTCCCATTGTACCTATACTGCCCCCCCCCCCCGCCATGTTAATTTCTCGTATGACCCCAAGTGCCCCACTCTTTCTCGTATGACCCCAGCTACCCTCTCCAAGTTCAATTCCCCTTGTCCCTCGAGTGCCATCTCCATGTTAAATTTGCCTAGACCCTATAAATCTTTACCCTGTTTAACATAGGAGACCCCATCGACCCCCAATACCCACATCTAACTACTCACGTGGAATGCCAAGGGCATACCACGTAGAGGGCAATGCAGAATACTATTGTACTTCAGGTACTCGTGGAATGCCAAGGGAATACCTTACCTAATCCGATGCAGAATACTACTGTGCCTCTGGTACACGTGGCTTTTGGCATGATATATGCATGGCTTTTGGCATGATACATGTATGGCTTTTGGAATGATACATGCATGGCTTTTGACATGATATATGCATGGCTTTTGGCATGATACATGCATGGCTTTTGACATGATATATGCATGGCTTTTGGCATGATACATGTATGGCTTTTGACATGATACATGCATGGCTTTTGGTATGGTACATGCATGGCTTTTGGTAAGATATATGCATGGCTTTTGGCATGATACATGCATGGCTTTTGGAATGATATATGCATGACTTTTGGCATGGTACATGTATGGCTTTTGACATGATATATGCATAGTTTTTGGCATGATACATGCATGGTTTTTGTCATGATATATGCATGGTTTTTGACATGATATATGCATGGTTTTTGGCATGATACATGCATGGTTTTTGACATGATATATGCATGGTTTTTGGCATGATACATACATGGCTTTGGACATGATATATGCATGGTTTTTGGCATGATACATGCATGGTTTTTGGCATGATATATGCATGGCTTTTGGCATGGTATATGTATGGCTTGTGGTATGATGTAAGCATGACATTTGGCATGATACATGCATGGCTTTTGGCATAATACATGCATGACTTTTGGCATGATAAATGCATGACTTTTGGCATGATAAATGCATGGGTTTTGACATGATAAATGCATGGGTTTTGGCATGATATATGCATGGTTTTTGGCATGATACATGCATGGCTTTTGACATAATATATGCATGGTTTTTGGCATGATACATGCATGGTTTTTGGCATGATATATGCGTGGCTTTTTGGCATGGTATATGTATGGCTTTTGGCATGATGTAAGCATGACTTTTGGCATGATACCTGCATGACTTTTGGCATGATACATGCATGGTTTATGGCATGATATATGCAATACTTTTGGCATGGTATATGTATGGCTTTTGGCATGATGTAAACATGACTTTTGGCATGATGTAAGCATGACTTTTGGCATGATACATGCATGACTTTTGTCATGATACATGCATGACTTTTGGCATGATATATGTCTGTCTTTTGGCATGATACATGCATAGCTTTTGGCATGATACAGGCATGTCTTTTTGGCATGATACATGCATGGTTTTTGGCATGATATATGCATGGCTTTTGGCATGGTATTTGTATGGCTTGTGGTATGAATGTAAGCATGACATTTGGCATGATACATGCATGGCTTTTGGCATAATACATGCATGACTTTTGGCATGATACCTGCATGACTTTTGGCATGATATATGCATGGTTTTTGACATGATATATGCATGGTTTTTGGCATGATATATGCATGGTTTTTGGCATGATACATGCATGGCTTTTGACATAATATATGCATGGTTTTTTGGCATGATACATGCATGGTTTTTGGCATGATATATGCGTGGCTTTTTGGCATGATATATGCATGGCTTTTGGCATGATACATACGCGGGCTTTGGCATGATACATGCATGGCTTTTGGCTTGGTATATGTATGGCTTTTGGAATGATATATGCATGGCTTTTGGCATGAATACATGCATGGCTTTATTTGATTGATATGCTTTTGTTGATTGTTCATCTTTTGCAACTAGATGTTGAAGACTTTGTTATGTCGTTGCTTTTATCTAGTGGGTTGTATCACCTGATGATATTTCAGAATCTTCTTGTTTTATCTACAAACTTTCACTTATGGTTTTATTTACGTTTAATGAACGTTTTCTCAAGTTGTCTGTCAATTTCAACTCTACAATGGTCTTTTTTTGTTTTGTGAATTAACATATTCAGTCTTCTTGCTAACCTTGTTTTCGTTTTCATTTTAGTTCTTTTACCTTTCATATACGTATTTAAATGAAATTTGAAACGTTAATCAGGATAAATCTGAACTGGAACAAAGGTAAAATTGCAATTCATCATTTAATGCTATTATATGCTCGAAACAATGCTAAAGTACAACGATGGTTTTGTGAACATTATGGTTATCTCTTGTCTTTAGCTCAGAAACGTAATGTCCATCAGAATGATGTCGATGTAGAAAGGTGGAAGTTTAGTTTACCTTCCCAACGTTGTCAACCCTGTAAATATGTTGCTGTTTAAAATTTCTTGTTAAATTGTTAATATTTTTATGTTAGAATGGTTATTGTTAATTAAAAAATTGTTGTTGTTGAAAAAAAATATGGTGTTGTGTGGTTTTTTTTATTGAATTTGAAAAAAATAATAATTATGTTCTCTCTCTCTTTCTATCGATCTAAAAAAAGTTACCCCTCTCCTCTATCTGTTATCTCACTGTCGATCTGAAACCCTACCATGTTTTTCCATCGCGTCCGCGCGTTAAGCATATAAAGCATTTCCGTTGGCCAGTGTAGTCATTCTCGTTGACTCGACAAGATCTCAACAGTTCCAAAAGAAGATGGTCGCAACCAAGAATACAAAGCTGAATGAAGCTATGGTCAACATTCAGAGGGTGAAGAATCATTTAATGGAAACCCACCCGGAGAGAAAGACGATGACGTTCATTCAAATGGCGCATGATCTAGTAGAAGAGGTCCTGAGGAGAAGAAATTCACTTCTGGATAAGAACTGGAATGGGAGGTGGCACAAACTACTACAGCAGCAGCAGCAGGCAGCAGCAACAACAGCAAAGACAACTTATACCAGTCCCAACAAACTACCTGACGGAGAAAGTAAGTTGCAAGATTGACTGTGAAGAATTTTGCTTTCTCTTTCACCCGAAAGAGAGACCTGCCCTGTGCTTGAAAAGGCTGTGAAGACCCAATTGCTAAACGTGGATCCGGCCCTGCTGGAACACTGCAGCCACTAGAGCTAACACTTCACCCATAAGAAGTTACAAAAAGAACATTAATCTATCTTAAAACCCAACGGTCCTTTAAAGGGCCCGACCCCAAATCTCAAGAAAAGATCACTACATCTCATATTGCCACAAACTCGTATATGTTGTGTCTTTTATATGATAATTGTTTTGTTTTGGGTATGATGTTTTACCCCAACAAAAAAACCCTTTCCCTTGTTATGTTTTGTGATAGCGTGGTGAAAGGTTTGTGATTTTTGATATAAAAAACGAATTTAAAATCAAGAGAAATCAAAATGGGAATGGTGCATATGTTTGGCACTAGTATGTTGCGTGGAATTTCGATCCCTTTGTCATTACCCTTTCGTCTGATAGCAGGTTTTTTTGGGGTTTTTTAGCCAGCACACAAGGCATTTGCGGCATAGGTGTGAGTTAGGTTCACGAGGGATTTTGGGATTTGGATTTATTTGGGTTTGTGTATATAATAAAAAATAATAAAATAAACAAAAAAAAAATCTTACAATGAGTAACGAAAACATTTTAGTACTTTAAATTCTCGGTCTAAGTCAATTTTTTTCCATTTTTGTTTTTGTTCCGGATTATTTTCAGTCTCCGCTAACGTCCGTTACAAATTCGTGGAATTTTTAGTGTTACTATTTAGTCTCAACCAATCTTTTTTTATCCATTTTTTTTTCCGGATTATTTTCAGTCTCCGC